>OY284479.1:165887-765887 GCA_958336345.1 Dorcus parallelipipedus | reverse complement strand
TTGAAACAAAACATGAAATGAAGGCATGTCACGAGTGAATAAAAAAAATTTAGGCGTCCGTTTCGAAAAGTTTGCAAAACTGCAACCAAACCAGCTATGTTATAATAGCGTTGCTAATTACTAGTTACGGCGACCGTATTTACAATTCAGCTGCGTCGATAATTAATGTATTTACATTTTTTTTAAATAAATATTCCGATAATGACTAAACTCGTGTCACTCATTTCAAATCGTTGAAGCTGCCACATTTCGCACAATATTACAGAGATATTTTTCTGCTTGAATGATGGCACCAGGATAGTCATATATATATATTTAGTTGGATTAGTTAAAAATTGATTTGCAATTGATTTGACAAAATTTAAAGCTAGCTTCCAACTAGTTCAATTTGTCGATACTTTTTTCTCATGTTTGAAACGGAATCCTTAAAAAGCACCGGATCTAGACGTAAATTAGATCTTAATAATGGCATATAACCGAAAACAGCAGCAAAAGTATTCAGACAAGTCTGTCTTTGAATGAAATGATCGGGATCGTTCCAAGGTGACCAGCCACCAGCAGAAGGTTGTTCTTTGTATTGCTTTCTCTGAGTAACTTTTATTGGAGGTCTTCGAGTTACATGGCTTACTAAAAAGTTCATGAGAATATCTTCACAATTTTGACTTTGTTCTACGGTTTTGTGCAACAATGGGCTCAGCCACTGAGTGTATAACACGTTATAATACCTATGATAAAATGCCGCCCCTGTTAAAACTATAGAATAATCGTTAGTCCATTTTGATGTGTAACCCCAAGATCCCTTGGCATCATCCCAATAGTGAGACCGTGCCGGATAACCTACGATACGATCTGGAAACTGTCTCCACACACTGAAAGCAAAGTCCACTTCATCTGTTGTCAAAGTTGAGTCTTCGTCTAGTGAAAGCACAGCTGCCGTATCTATTTGAGTGTACGGATAGAATCTCTGCGAAATACCAGAATTTGTAGGATCAACAGGCGACTGCAATATATGAAAGTGAACGTAGGACGGTAAAGCTGGCCAACGAATCTTCGCTGGTGGTCGTTTGTCATTAGACCAAACAACAATAATCTGTCAAAAATAATTGTATTTTTATAAACAATAAGAATTTGCAAGTTTCAAAGCTTACCCTAGCAGTGTGTTTGCTGCGAGCAACATTGTTGATTAGGCGATATAACGTTGACGATGGAGTAACAGTCAAACCTAACTGGCAGTATACAACGGCAGTAAACCGATCTGGTTGACTTGAAAGGCCAAATGGAAAATCTACGGATGTATCAGAAAATTGTTGTAGAGTGACTAGCGCACCTGGAGAAGTATTCCAAATGATTCCATCACGAGGTATCACATTTGGTAAACGTTCTCTTATTATCTAAAATAAACTGGTGAAAAAACCGTGCGTTTCACGAATTACAATACGAATTTTAAACTCTGAAAAGTATTAAATTGATGAGATACCTCTAAAGTAGTAAAAACTATTTTCTCGATGGAAGAAAAATATCGGTCCCATAAGATTTGAGTTTGTTGACGAAGCGACAATATTTTTCTAGCAGGTATTGAACGTACCATATTTGGAACCTGAAATCGCAGTCATTATAAAATATATGTGTCGAGTAGATAATACAAAAACCTTACTTGCAATAATAACTGCTCATCAGCCCATACAGCTGCCTTATTCCAATCAATGACCTGAGCAAATGGAAGTGCCCAAGCATTGGATAACAAAACTGGAATGCACCCTGCTTGTAAAGCTTCCAGAAAGCGAAACGAACCTAAACGTCTACCTCTTGGCACCAAACAGAAGGTAGAGTTTTGTAATAAAACTTCGTAGTCGTATCTACAAAAACAAAAGTTTTACTTTGATTAAATTTATGCTTCGACTTGTAAGGGCAGTAAGAATTTACAAAGTTATAATAAATGACTGAAATGATGAATACTACAAAAATATTGACTGAATTTATAATTGACTTTAAATTAATAATTATGTAACGAGTGAACAGCTGATCTACAGTAATATGCAAATCATTATTTAAATGAAATTTGACGCGTTTTAATTTTTTCCTTTTTAGCACCTTTTATAGCTACAAATTAAATTAACACGCTTGAAATTTATTAAGACAAATGTGACGATTCCTTTTTGTCTATTAGCAAATTTATATCCTTGAATTTCTTTTTACATAAACAATCTTACGTCTGCGCTTGTCGGATTTTCTAATTAACATAAGCAATTCGTATACGGAACAGAAAATACCAAGAATTCAAGATACCACCGGGTATTATTTGCGTATAAAAATTTCCAGAGGCTTTTTATGCAAACACATTCGCGTAGGAAGGTCTTTAAGGCACACGCAGGATCAATGTTACATTTAAAATTAATTAATGTGTTTCAGGAATTCTTATTACGTCAATGCTGTTAAATACGCGTTGCTGAGTCAGCAGGTATATACACAAACTAAACGTAAGTAGTTTTGCATAAGAAAAATTCCAGATACGAACAGGAAACTTTTGATTTACAAAAAAAAATTCAGGAGGCCTTATTTTGGGGAAAAAAATTTCTTTCCAAAAATTATTTTCCCCATTAAATAATGAAAATATAATGAATTCATGACAGCAACTGTGGTGGATGCACGCAAGAAACAGACACGTGAATAAAAGTTTTATTATTAGTGGATGTCTATTTCGATGTGTTTGATGTTCGATGTAATAATTGTACATACAAGGTTACCTTGAATTTAATGGCAAATAATCTACGTTGACAAACATAATTGTCATTAGTTACCTTGACCATTTGACTTGAACTCTGTGCTATAAAAATGATAAATGTATTAAATTACTTTAACACATCTCCGCGGCCCCCATTTTTTTTACAGCAGATAAAATACAAATTACCATTATTTTTTATCGTCAATATTTAAACAATGGGAGTTATTATAGTGCGCGGAGACAGAAACATCTTTGTATTAAAAATATCTAGAGCGTGGTCAATTTTCAAATAATATTAACGACACGACTTCAATATATTTACCCATTGAATTAAATGAGTATTTTATTTTAATCACCTCGTGGATTCCGGATGAGGTTTTTTTATAGCAACAAAATATCTTTGCGGATATTACGTGACCATTTCCAATATGTATTTGATTCTGTAAGCGATTATCAAGTATACAAAGAGCTAAATGAATAAAACGAAGCATATGCTTTTACTTCTTTTAGAATTTTTTTTAAAGCTTGTATACGTGGAAAAATTTCACTTGAAAATCATTATACAATACCTTTTATTAAAATCTTGCAAATGTTATAGGCTAAATTATTTAGAATTTCATTTTTCTTCATATATTTGTAGTTTTCATTGAAAAATTTGATTCATTTAGCTCAATAAAAATGTAATACAACTTTTCCTCAACGATACCACAATTATTACTATTTAAGTATTGAAATTATTTTATAAAATGAATAAAAATGTTCCGGTACTTGTTTGCTTTATACATATAATCTCAATTTGTTGCTTTATTTGGTCAAATAAAACAAACAAAATATCAGATATTATTTCTTAGAATTAACGTAGGACATGAAAATTTATGTAATAAGATAAATCAAACTTGCAAAATCTCTTTTGATTTATATAAATACAGAATTTTATTTGAAAGGTGGACACTAAAATTACTTAGGATTATTTAAAAAAAAATTAAACACATGTCATAATATTAATTAATAAACATACATTGTCTAAATGAAGTCGGTACCTATAAATATATCAATCATATCAATCACAATTTAAAGAATCAGATAATATATTAATTGACGTTAAATAATAAATTGAAATTTTTTAAAGTTTACTGCAGTGTATGTAGTAATAGTAATAGAAAAATGTCTAAATCTCCAGGTTTTAAATTTCTGCGCCTGTCAACAGATTACATGAATCGCGTTTGGTGGTGATATTATACGTCAGGATCAACATGTTTCTGCGATATCAGCTTATCGGATTATGTATTCAATTTCAATACCAAGTATGTACAACCAATTTAATATTTGCATACTACAAAAATTTTACAATAACGAGATTTTACATTTAGGAAATCGCTTTTCTCGCCCAATAGGACCTTTAAAAAATCTCTCTTATAGATTTCGTAATTTTTTTTTACATCTACTGAAAACAATGTGTCTTTTTTGAAATTTCTTGTATTACATGTTCAAGTCAATTTGGTCATTTTATTATTGATTTAAAATTTTATCTCTATACGACTGTATGATCACGTACGGGAAATATTTAATAAAATTAATAGGCATTAAAGATAAGAGCCACAGAAAGTGCAGCTCTAGTGATAAGGATTTTTTTTAATACAGAACAAACAAGTAATAAATAATTTCAGTATTCAAGATTTTAATAGTAAAATGAGGTGATGTTCTTACATAACTTTGTAGTATATGAGGTGATGCTATTACATAATTTATATGAATCACTTATTTGAGAAACCCCACAAGTCCCTTAACCATACACTGATAAAAATTTCATGGTAAATTTACATGAATAATCATTGGTTATTTGTGGCCACTATTAATCATGGTAAAAATACATGTAGGTTTACCATGAAATGGTTAATTTACATGTATTTTTACCATGATTAACAGTGGCCACAAATAACCAATGATTATTCATGTAAATTTACCATGAAATTTTTATCAGTGTAGTTTTGAGATGATCTAATAAAACAGTCTACATCATTTCGAGGTGCGCTTTCTGAAACCGTAATTCTTGGGAAACATTTACGTGGTTTTATCGAGCTTCTCAAATAAGTAATTCATATATAGAGAAAAAAATATAAAACAGGTCATACAAATGAAAAATGCTGAGGTTTGATTGTATTGTTAATTTTTTTTTGAAGTAGTAGTAGTTTGTAATAATATTTACACACACACACACACACACAAACAAACAGAATACATAAGATGGCAATGTTTGCAATGAAAGTTCTACACTGGCAAAATAAACAATTTTAATTACTCCGCTGTTAAATGAAACGTTTTGTATCAATATTTGTAAATGATGTAATTCTGTTATATAAGACTAACTTACCGATCATATTCCTTATTATCTTCATCGCATCTATCGTCTTTCATTTCTTTCCAACTTTTGCCATGCTTACAGGTAGTAACTAAAATCACATCTTGTCCATTGTGCAAGTGATAGAGCGAATTTCGGGTCTCAGAGCCAATGCCGTGAACGTATCGTTTGCCTTTAAACGCTAATAAAAAATTCTTATTTAAAGGGAAATTATTGCTGAGTACGAATCCGGGCTCTCCCCCTTTTTCTGGATGCGTTTTATGGAACAACGGTATGCTTACATCAAACCCTGGCCTTATGTGACCATCGGACATGCTAGCTTTAGCCAAAATTGCCATGCCATAATCAAAATCGAGACCGTCTTCAATATAATCAGGCCAAGTTCCCGCGTATAAATTAAATATAACATGATTCAAACCCTGATTCCATAAAGGTAGTCTCTGAATTCTGTTTTGTAAATTCCTTACATAATCCTGACTTAAGTGGTCTCTGTCTAATGTGTCTAAACTTAAAACAAATAAACAGGCATCTTGTGGATTCGACGTATAATAACGAGATTCTCTTAATACGTTAAGAAGTTTCTGATACGATTGGCTAGGCTCAAGATTTTCTTCAGCGGGATACACGTACACTTTGAAACTTTTTCGACAGCGACTGAAATCGAAACAAGTTTCCATTCGACATGCTCGAGTATTATGGGCTTCTATTCCAGGTCTTTCCCTTCTTCTACTTACACCACCTGTCCTTACACTTATCGAATCGACGTACCTGGGCAGACCATTAATTTCTTTAGAACTTTCGTCACTTTTCAAACGATAGCCACCAAAATAACAGTATGCTAAAAACGCACACGAAACGAAAACTAACAAATAACGTTTCTTCGCTTGCATCTCGTATTATCACATCCTAACCTAAATTAACTTGATACGATCGAGTCGGGAATGATAATCAATATCATATTGTCTTTTTAAAAGGGCACACATCCACTCTTTCCGAATTAAAACTCGATGGGTTAGAGTATCGTTTGCTAACATCTCCAACTTATCTGTTTGCTTTTGACTTAGGTTCCAAACTCGTTAAATTGTAGTTGTTTTGCTTCTACCAGGTTCTCGCCAGATAGCTGAACCATGTTTTATATTGTTTACTGCCCATTTTCATTAAATAAATAGCAGAATTCTCACCAGGTGCACGTGTAACACCAACGCTTTTTTAACGGACACATAACACTTGACTAGGTCATACACTAACGAAAGGTGATATCTGACAATCACAAATTCTCTATTAAATGACAGATCTGTCACAATTCTCTGCTCCACGTCGAACAACTTAACCACAATAAAATCTCAAGTTTTTACCACTTGCACTATTCAGGCAACCAACTCAAGACCCAAACGTTCCCAAACCTTACGCCTCATATCAAAACCAATAGAAAGATTCTTTACAATACATTTAATTGTCGCTGCACATTGTATGTACGAACAAAAGAAAAAATACCTTTGAAACAAAATTAATGAATATTATATCTACGTATGCGCATACTTGAAGTAGAACCCCACTCGGAATACAAAAAGATTGCATTAAAATTCTGCCGACATTCTTATCAAATTCATGTTTATTATTTTATCGAATTAACATTTTAAACACGCAAGCACATTAGGTATAATTTGTTAAACATACAAATTGAAACGTGTTCAGAAAGTGATCAATAAATATGTATATGTCGTTTTGCAAATTAAGTATGTGCGTGCGTATATTTAAACAACTCGATCTACTTTACGAGAATAAAACATGAAGTTAACTTTCAATGATCATCATGAAATACTGAACTATTATAATATAAAATTAAACGTGTGGAAAATTTTGTTCTTGATACACTTGGTACACTGAACAATTTGGTAGGCCACCACGCATACAAGTGTGCTTAAGAGGTTGCTAAACTATTTTTTAACTTAAAGTTAAAGTTTGCTTCCCTAGAGTTACGTTTACTTTGTAAGTTTCATACACTAGTCTATAGATTGCGCTGATTGCACTACAAGTTTAAATATGTGTACATTTATATGACTAGAAAAATACCGAATATTTAAGGTATAAAACATATAGCATCGTAAACAAAATTGAATAATTAAACTCAAAACAACTAAGCATTTACTCCGATTTTTTTTTGTATTAATTGTTACTCAATTCGACCGATCCTGGACAATATGATAGATAGTGTCATTTCTGAATCCAATAAATCAATCAATTGATTGATTAATTGAGTTCGGAAAATATCAATTATTTTTAGAAAAAAACAAACTTTATTTCTAAAATTCCACTATAAAAATACAGCAAGAAGTTAAAAATTAAAAAAAAAAACTCAATCTCAAAATTCATTAATATTATTAACACTTTTGTCTGTGGATTCTACGACCGCTGTTTTAGAGAGATTATATTTATTATTCCGTAACTCAGAACGAGTTGTTCAACAGCGATTATCGTTATATATTTTGACCAATCTGTATTTAGATACAACGCATTCTATGTACTGATTGATCAAGGTTTTCATTATTTGTCGATGTCATTATGAGTTACAGAATAAGGAAGTAAGGCAGCTAATTCCTAGGTAAACACCGGATAAAAAAATACCTACTCTATATATACAGAGTATTGATTGGCCAAAACTATTTACGAATATCGGGGATTCCCCGATGTTTCGTCGGTATTTACTTTGTTTATTAAAAAAAGAGCTTTTAAATCGAAGAAAATCTAATTTCATAGTGGTATCGAAGCGTTCAAATTATTATTGCGACGGATGTCGACTTGTGGTTAGAAGAAAAAAGAAAGAGATCAATTTGTCCATGCGCAAATATTTCTGACAATCATCCAGACTATTTTCGATAAACTTATAACTTCATAAATGATGGTGCTATACAGAGTGTCTATAAATGTGACTGGATCAAGTATTCCGTGAATTCTTGTAATATTTGACGTTTTCAATAAGAGCTTTGCCTGGGATTACACAAACATAAAATAAGAAACAATTACAACGTAAACAGAGTGAGAAAATATGCAAAAATGGAACAAATTTCAGCAAAAGGCGAAATACAGGTCAAAAATATCTGCAAATGACAGATGACAAATACAAGAAACTTTTCAAACTGACAGTTGATTGACAAATGAAATACTCAATAATAAAGATACCAAGGGAGTTTAAATGCAGCTGCAGTATTTTGATAAAAACAATTTCTACACAGAATCGCGATGTTATACCAAAAAATAACATACCCAGTGATTTTTTTAAATTTTTTAATCAACTCTTAACATGGAATTTGGACGGCATGTCTTAGCTTTACTGTACAACAGCATCAAGGAGTGCAATGACGTACTTTTCACTTATCCCAATACACGCCGTCCAGATTTCATGGTAAGAGTTGCTAAAAAATTTAAAAAAATCACTCGGTATATTTAATGTACTGTTCTATTTGATAAATAAATACATGTTTAAGAAATATTAGATATTGCAAAACAAAAATAAAACGGAGAGTTAAATGTTAATATACAGAGCGTTACACACTTAATTGGTACTAACAGGTGATCAATATCTTTTCTAATCAAGTGGCCTATGGAAATAAAATCATGTGTCTTTGATTAGTTCATTATTTCAAATGCCACTTGAATTACATATTTATATTGCATTCCTATACAAAACTATAGGAATGCAATAAAAATAATTCAAATGGCATTTGAAATAATGAACCAAACAAAGACATAATTTTTTTCCTTAGGTCACTTGATTAGAAAAGATATTGATCACGCGTTATAGGGCTTATGCAACACAATGTTGTCAGATTATACATATTCCAAATTGGTAATATGTATATCATAAACCATCATAATACATTGTGAAAGTTAAATTTAATTTATGATAAAGAAAAGGTAAAATGCTGGAAAGAAAGACATACATATGGCAAAGGGGATATGTTAAAAAAGGATGGTGTTATAGGAGAACCGGGAAAGGTAATAAGTGACAGATATAGTCCATGAGACCCTGTACTGCCAATTAAGAATGGAACGCTCTGTAGTGACAAAAGGAACATAAAAGTTTATTTTGGAAATGAGGAATTTGCAATGTTTGGCTTTTGGATATAAATACATATAATAAACATCTATATTTTTCCTTTTTAAATAAATTGAATGTAGGTATTGTTGATAAGTTAGTAAATTAAAATTAAATACATTTTATATTTATCCAAATTAATGAATTGAGTTACAAATTTTCAAAGGAATTTTGAGTAAATAAAGTTGAATCATAAAAGTATTTAATATATTTTATACATAGGTACACTCTTTTCCAAATAAATTCGTCCGATTCGTAATAAAACAGGGCGCAAATGAACCTTGTTGAAAACTTCTAAAGAACACAGTTTATTTCAGTGCTTTAATACATTTGGAAGGCAGTGTACAACAGATATTTTGTGAGTTCGAAACTATGAAGGTAAGTAAATATTTTTAAATAATTTCTAAGCCAAATGTTCATGTATTTACCAATTAAGAATGGGCATGAGTGTTAAATTAATATCATAATAAATGATTAATTAAATGAATAACTTATTCATAAATGTTCTTTTTGGATAGCAGGTACTTATGGGAAAATATATTAATACGGAGTATTTGCTGCTAATAGAATGAAAATTGCATAACAAGATCTAATATTAATATACGTAGGTATATAATGTTGATACTGAATAGATACGTTAAAGTGTGTCTTCTAAGTAATTTCCAAGTTATGATTAATCAATTGCCACTCTTAGTATCGAATAAATTTTTTAAGTGGTTATATAAATGAGTATCAAATATTTTTATTCTGATTTGTATATGTGAAATACTTGATCATTTATGTAAATGACTTCAATGAAACCAGATTATACGACATATAGCTATAACGAACCAGTTAAGTATTTTAATGAATGGTGAGAATAAACAAATGTACAAAATGGAAAAGGATGAACTGTAGACAAGGATGCAAAAGAAAATGGAGTTAGTACGAGAAACCACGCCTGTTAGGATAAATTTTACCCCGCCCAGCATTAACTCTCTGCAGCTGCTCCAATAAGACAAAATGGGTTGTGTTCAGCTATCCACTGGAGACTGCGTATCCATAATTTTACTGCCACAGCACAAACTGATATTTGACTTTATCCCCACAGATAATCCGATTTGTTAAGTCAACTACAAAGGTTGCCGACAAATGTACAAGTACCAACCAGCACTCAAGCTTATATTATTGGGAGAATTCCTAACATTAAAATCACCAGTGTTACACTACGGATATGTGCATGTATCGGTATATTGTTATGTTAATTGTTTAAATTATGTTCAGCTAAGAAAACCGTGGTAACAGTGCTTCTAGTGACCATAAAGGATAACTATGTGCTTCAGATGGAAAATTTATCAAACTTAAACCACCGGACTTGCAGGTAAATAAAATCTAAGTTTTTAAGTTCGTAGATTTAAATTAAGTTGGAGATGCTGGATAACTCTTAATATAGCCCAGTTACATAAAAAAAGCATCTAAGTTTGCAGTCTAGATGAAATAAAAAATGAATATATGAATACTGATGCACCAGAAATATTTATTAACTGTATATAAATTCTATATTATGCATTTACATTCTGCAGTGTAAATATATTGCCTACAACACAACAAAAAAATTAATTCGACATAAAAAAGGAAGAAAAATCGTCTTATATTTAAAGATACTTCTTTGATCACCATAAATATAACATTTTTGTAAATAAATATAAAACAAAAGCTAGTAAATAAACTTATATATTAATGTCATCATAAACAACAATTACACAGTTGGATAAGAGAACTAGGTATGTAAGTCAACCTCTATTTTTTTAATACCTACCTTGTCAATAAATAACTTGAAGATAATATATTATAGGTTTCATTAATAAGAAAGCCCGTCACTACAATAATTAATAAAATATTAAATAATTGTTCTTTATTAAATGCTATAGAATAAATTAATGACCGATCAAAATGAGTTGCTTTTATATATTTAAATGTTTCAAATTCTGTTTCTGATTTCTAAAATAAAAATTCAAACCAAAATTACCCATTTAAACAAATATATAATCAAAACAGCGTTGTCAAAAGATACCAATTAGAATTTCCAAACAATTTAAGTAAGTTATAAATATTTTTTCCATGTTTATGTTAAAAACTAATCAAAAATGTAAAAATAGTGATCATAAAACGTTTCAGAAACGAAATGTTTTCGGTTATATCATCGTAGGTATTCGTCAAAAGTAAAAGAAATTATCTGTAAACTAATCTTCACATGTTAATTATAACATGTTATAACAGATAACAATTGTATCTACAAACAAAATTTAATTCAATTACGCCGTGAACATATAATGACAGTCATTCGGCATAATTATTAGTTAACACTTTTTGTTGTCACTTTAACTTAAGTCACAGCTGTTTTGTTCTGTTTTTGTATTTCTGTCCTCTGCCTTATTACGTTATTTACGTAATTGCGTAATTACGTACATCACACAAACCTGCAACAGAATTAACCTAATTCGATAGAAATTAAAGCTCTTTTAAGTTAATATTAGATGAAGTTTTTATTTTAAAATGTCGTTATCATATTATGCAAAATATACTCCTCAATGTTTAACAGCAAAGTTTTCAGTATATAATTGAAGCTAAACATCAACGTTATTAAATTTGGCAAGAAAATAAAATCAAATTACACTTTATATATATGTATGGGTTACGTACAAGTAGCTGCAATTCTAAATTTTGAAAAAAAGCTAAGATAGTCCAACTGTATTTTTCAGGAATTAATACTGCTTGCCAAAAATCAAGCCATCGCATGCACAATGCATTTATACAAAGCAAGTAAATAATAAATTGTATTCAGTTGCTTGTTTAATTTGTTGTTCTTTGCTCTTTCTTGTTTTTTCATTAAAAAGAAATGTAAATCAAGCTTTAAACTTCTGTATTTCAAATATTTTGTGTCCTTTCGTTATTATCATTATTATTGTTATTGTAAAACTGACCCGTAAATAAGTATAAAGCCCAAAAATGTTTACTATTAAGTAGAAGTCGTTCAGAAATAGTAATCTAAGAAGAGTAAAGGACACAGTGGTTTAGAAATAAATAAATCAATCAAAAAATTACTTCTTACCACAATCAGTGTGTGTGTACCGAAGATGGCAGCGTTGCTGTCGAAATACGTAACTACGGATATAAACTAATTGTGGTAACACATCATTTTTTAAAATTTATTTCAGAAATATATAGTAATAACAAAATAAGAAGAAAAAATTCTCTGTTTGGAATGAAAATACTAAAATCAATTAAAAATTCTCTTATGTTCATACAATAGTGCCCTAAAAAATAAAAACAAAGACGTTAACTAAACAATCAGTGCTGGAAATATTATACGAGTCGATATTATACAGGCTGTCCCATAAATAAGGGACCATACGGTAGCAATGGATAGGTGACCATATACAATAACTTTTTTTCTTCTAATAAAATTACGAAAACAGCGTCGTTTGGGAGATATGCTAAAGTATAATACTGAGTACGAACTTGCCTTCCCTGACCTGCGCAACGGAGGGCATTTCGAACATTTGCTATATACATCACTGTAATTAATGACATAACAATCGCAGTCCAAAGACCTCAGCAAGACCTTCATTATGTTAAGCAGGTCAGTTTTATTATCGTTTTATAATCGAATTATCTTCACATTCGCTTACCTATGACCTATAGAGTTTATAAGCAAAACGGGACCATATTCCGATCGTAATTTCTTTGAAAAATTTCCCAAAAAAAGACCACTTTCGTTTACATTCGCGGACTCTATATGCACCATTGTGTTAGCCCTCGCATTATGGCCCCTTATTTACTATACATTGATAAAACTTTTAATTATTTTAACGAAAAGCATTAGTATAATAATTATAAGCATGAATATGTTTCAATAAATACAGAATGTTTAATGCCAAGTCGTATTTTGTGGCCTCATACATATTTTTGAGGTAATGTATACAAGCTTTTAAAACAATAGATCTCCATCGAGCATAATTTTTTTTTCACAATATTGTGAATGAAATATTCAATATATTATTACTATATTTAATTTTATGATAAATTTCTTAAGATATGCTTTATTTCCTTTACTTCCTGCGAAAACAAACATAATCGTTTTAATATCTCGAGGGTACATGTACGAATTACACCCATTTTTTTACCATTATTATATTTATTTACACACGAGATTTGGTATTGATGATATCTACATCAGATAGTATAAATGTTGAGTTTAGGGTGACCCTTTAAAAACTTTTAAGCAAAAATATTCTGTTTCAAAAACACTAGAATTAGTAAACTCTCCCACTCATTTAATGAAGTGATTTTTCTTTAGCTACTTGATGCTGTTTAAAAAAATTAAAAACTTCAACCTTGTTAGAAATTGTGTCACTGTTGATGATATTGATGATCATAAAAATTTAAAAGAATTACTGCTACGATTCTTGTATTTATCAAAACAAAATTACTAGTCATCAAAAAAATATTGAATACTAATCGCTAGTCATACAAGAATAATAATAATAATACAAGAAATAATTATGTATGTATTTATATTTCCGATATTTTAAAATCTCTAAAAATTTCTCAAATTTTGACATCCTTCAAATTTTTACATAGGTACGTTAATTTATAAATACGTATTGCAGCCTAAATTTTGTTAGGGAGGTCTTAAATTTTTGGTTTGCAGTGTACATAGAAAACTTGAGAAATGGCGTAATTGTCGCGAATCGTTGACTTGAATACTACGACATGACACACAAACTAAGAATATAATTTTTTCATTAATGTACTCCAATTGTTTATTGTGCAAAATAAAGTAGAAGCATTTTGAACAAAAATAACTCACGTCTAAATAAAAACCTGGTCAAGTAGGCTACATTTAGTAATTCTGATATGTCCTAAATGCAATGGATAAATTGCCGATCATAACCCACTTGACCAGGTTTTTATTTAGATGCTCGTTATATTTCTTACTGTCACACAGGTTTTAATAACAAAAACTCTATCAAGTTTATTTTTTTAACAATCTTTACTATTTACTATATTTGCATAATCTGTATAGTGAAATGCGAAAATAATGTCTCCCCCAATAAAATGTTAAATTGCGGTCTAATCCCTCCTGACTGCCATTACGAGTAGGCGGACAAGCAAACGAAGAAGCAGGTATAATAAACAAACACCCGTTGAATTACTCGCTTGCTCCGCCTACTCGTAATAGCGGTCAGAATAGATCAATATTTTATTGGGGAGCCATTACTTTTGCATTTCACTGTACATGTTAAGCAAACTTATGTAGTTTCCCTTGTAAATTAATGTTATACAGACAAATATGTCCTTATTCCCGAATATAATAGAATAAATTAAAAAAAAGTAAATTTGCTGTTATGCTAATAATATTTTTTTGAGAATTATCAAGGCCTGAACAGTAGAATATAAGGTCTAATTAACCATCAAAGTGCCGGTGATAAATGATTTCAGTTCGTCCCTCTATTTTACCGCTATTAATAACAACAGTCAGCTGTATAATCGAATTTCGAGGGCCGGATTATATTTTAACTTAATAGAGCAATTTAATAAACAAAACCTTCCTGAGTTGATGTTATAGCGTTATAGCTTAAACAATTTATTACTGGTACAAACAAGTAATGTACTTTGCACGCGATTCAGTGACATCTAACACATCAACTGCTAATTTCATTTAATTAGTTTTCCGAAGATATTCGATGTTTTTATTACACTTGCAACGCTTTTTATTGACAAAGTAATGTAAACAAAAAGAAAATTAAAAATTACGTATATCCACGTATGTATGTGAATACAAAGACAAATCGATTTAAAATATACTACGAATTTGTTGTATTTTCTTTGTATTGTCAAGAAGTACGTATAAACCACGAGTGTCCAAAAAGTTCTACTCAGTTGTGGGGGGTCGTAGACTAATTAGTATGAGTCTATCTAAATTGCACTTTGACATAAATCAAAATCAGTTTGCATTTATAATTTCTGAAAGACAACAATACCTTTTGTAACAATTTTGTAAAATGTTCTTTACATAATCTAGGGGAATTTGGTAACTTCTCACCACCATAATTTCTATTTGGACAGTACATTTCAAAAGGCATTTTATTTGATGTCACTTGTACAAGTCAACAAGCGCATTATAAAAAAATAGATTTAAAACACTGTTATATTCTTTTGTCATAAATATTGATACCGACTTTTGCGACGAACCTCAATTAACTACCCTTACAATGGTGCTAAAATTATAGTTTTGTGGTAATTAGGGTGGCTTTGGTAGCCAAGTGAAATTTCGTTGCTAATTTCTCACCGGTATTCCTTACTACTATTTTGTTTCTTCTTGTATACCGGGTGATCTTTAAAATTTTTTATTAACTCTTGCCATGAAATGTGGACAGCATATCTTCGCTTAAGTGAAGAGTACGACATTGCACTCCTTGATGCTGTCCAAATTCCATGGCAAGAGTTTAGAAATTCACTTGATACATACACAAAATAAAAACAGTTTCTATTTTGACATCATAAAGGGTTCCTATTTTATTGGATGCCACTTGTACAAGAAAGATAACAGATCTATTAAAACAAATCGATCTGAACAATAAATACTTTTTAGTTATAAATACTGAGAAAGCTAGGACCGAAATTGTAGGTCTATTTGTTATCCTGTACTGGTGTGCACTAGTGTACACTTTTTTTACGAAATATACTTTAATGAAGCCTAAATTCATTGATAATTTATTAATACGAATCATACTCATTCATACTGACATATCACACAAACATTTCAAGTTGCATTAAAGAGTATTTTGCGAAAAAGTATGCATTGGTGTACACCAGTGCAGGATAACAAACAGACCTTGTATTTTAATTTTGGCAAAATAGTTTCGCAATGTCGCAATTTCTTTTATCCATTCCTATACATATATAACATAGTTATGGCTGAATTAACTCATAGGTACGTGTTATTATTATAATTTAATTTGACATTTTGAGCGCGTACTACTGTATACAGGGTTATAACTAATTAAAGGCTCACCATGGAGATCTCGTAAACTATAAGAGATACAAAGACGGTTAAATTAGAAAAAACTTGCGCTATTTAGGAGTCTACAAGAATGTCCAAATAAATCTCTTCTATCTTTATTCGCTTCTGAAATATCTGAAAAAACAGAAAATTCTCAATTTCGAAAATCTTGAATATTTTGTTTATTTATTAAGATAGAATCACAAAATTTGTTAATTTTATATTAACTACGATGGACAATCTAATACAGAAGAAATAGGTTAGGATTGGTTAGTTTCGCAGATACGACTGTCAACTGATTTTGTTCTTAGACATTCATAACATGTGATACAAAAATAAAATCTGAATACGACGATATGATGCACTTATGGGTTTGTTTTAAAACAAAGTATCAAGTTACTAAGAAATGTTTTCAGAAAATGACATTTTTTGAAGTAAATACGTAAATACTTTCTATAATTTAATAAGATTTGTTAATTTAATAATAATTTTATATCTTGATGTTTGTAAGCATCCGCCAACTAGATCAAAAATTTTATGAAAATATTCCTTAATAATGTAATATTTTGTTTGAAAGAATAGCATAAGTGTATCATATCGTTGTGTTCAGATTTTATTTTTGTATCACATGGTATGAATGTCTAAGGTAGCGCACATAATAGAAAAAACAGCTGACAGTCGTATCTGCGAAACTGTCAATCCTAACCTATAACTTCTGATTGTATTAGATTGTCCATCGAAGGTATTTACGTATTTATCTAAAAAATGTCATTTTCTGAAAATATTACTTAGTAACTTAATATTTTGTTTTAAAACAAAAGCATAAGTGTGTCATATCGTCGTATTCGGATTTTATTTTTGCATCACATGATACGAATACCTAAGATAGAAAAAAAAGTTGACAGTCGTACCTGCGAAGCTGTCAATCCTAACGTATTTCTTCTGAATGTATTAGATTGTCCATCGAATTTAATATAAAATTCCCGAGTTTTGTGATTCTGTCTTAATAAATAAACAAAACATTGAAGATTTTCGAAATTGAGAATTTTCTGTTTTTTTTTCAGATATTTCAGAAATGAATAAAGATAGAAGAGATTTATCTGCACATTTTTATAGACCCTAAACTAGCGCAACTTTTTTGTAATTTAACCTTTGTAGTATCTCCTCATCATGGTGAGCCTTTAATTAGTTGTAACCCTGTATAACGTTATCAATGTAATTTCTCTCGCTTTCGGTTTTATTTTAACTTTTGCAGTTTTAGGGTTTCATTTCAAACTTTACACGTAATTTTCTATATTTATTCATCAGATAAATAATTTACTACCTTAGGCTCATAACATGATTAATTTTTGATCATTGAATTCATTGTCTAAATGTGCATTTTCTATTGTTTATTTGTGCTCGTCGTTCTACACATTTAAATGTTAACTTTTTTCCTTTACATTTGTTATACACTGACGTTACATGTAATCAGTATGGCAAATAAAAAAGTATTAACGATATTAAAGACCGTTAAATAAAATACTAACGACCGGTATTACCAACGTTTTAAGGAGACCTTAAATTTAAGTCGTGTTTAGATTGTGACATTTCTGCTTGCTTTGTATATAATCAATCTCATTCTAAACACGAATTAAATTTAAGGTCTCCTTAAAACGTTGGTAATAGCGGCCGTAAGAAATTCAAAATTGGAGATTGCTTTTGAAAACCTCAGGTTTTAATGTGCATTAGAAATCAAAGTTTTTAACAAAACGAACCAAGCAGAAATCTCTTCTGGTTCTTGACGAAAAATGTGTCCCTTTTGCATTGATTAATACGTAAGAAGTTGACAGTCTTTATTGATCGCATTGCATATATGTATATGTAACAAAAATTATAGAAACGTTGACGATGATATTTAATTTTTTTTTGAGGAAAGCGGAAAAAAATGTGACTCCGATTGTGAAAAAACATTAAGAAGTATTTCAGAAATGAGAGTTTTCACAAGAATGTAAAAAGCTTGGTAGGAGGTATAAAGGTAAAGAATACAGATATGTCACTTTATACCGAATAAATGAAGATATCTACTGGCCCCTAAATGTTAAACAACCCTAAATTAGTACAGGAAGCGAGAGCTTTCTCGGACAAACCTAATGAATGGGTTCATAAAAAATCATCGATTTATCGTATTAGTTTATCATTTGATTTTCGTTTTTCTCTCTACATATATCACTTATTTTGCGAATTCGAATCGATAAATTTAACAAGATACGTAGATAGTAGAGGTTGTGCGACTACCGTCGGCTTCGCATTTGTATGTTAATAATCAAATAAAAATACAGTGTGTCCTCAAACGTCGATTACTCAGCTAAAATAAATTTACTGCTCGGCAAAGTTATCTGCGTCTATGAAATCATTATATTATTAGTTTATTACTCCTTTAAATTGCTCATTTCGTACTCTTTACTTTGTGTACGTACGTCACGGAGTCGGAGTTTATTTCACGAACTCTGGCAAAATAAACGACTTGCAAACGTTTACATGTAATGAGTTTTTTGTTTAATTAACCAAGAAAAGTTTTTGTCGGTAGACAGAAATAAACACCGTTGTTAATTACATAAATCTTAATGGTCGTATTTCCGTCGACTATTGATCTGGAAAATTGTCACAACACCATTAGGTTGAGGAAGTGATACTGATACCCACGCAACTTAACACAGAAATATGTAGATTGTAATAAATGGACAATATAAACTAAATAGTGAATCGTAATGTATATTAATAAATACAGTTGAGAAAAGAATTATTTTAGAAAGACAAGCGGATATGTAGATGTTTAAGTTGTTGTTGAATAAAATTTGAGTTTTTGATGTTGTTTGTTTTCAGATATGCCGCGGCCGTCGCGAGAGACGTACGGAGATCAGAAACCACCTTATTCGTACATCTCCTTGACGGCCATGGCCATTTGGAGTTCCCCCGAGAAGATGTTACCCCTTTCGGAAATTTATCGTTTCATCACAGATCGCTTTCCTTATTACCGTCGAAACACACAGCGCTGGCAGAATTCTTTGAGACACAATCTGTCATTCAACGATTGTTTCATCAAGATACCAAGAAGACCTGACCGGCCAGGAAAAGGCGCCTTCTGGGCATTGCATCCGTCGGCTCTGGATATGTTTGAAAATGGAAGTTTCTTGCGAAGAAGAAAACGTTTCAAACTACCGAAACACGTCCACGAGGAGTTAGATAGTTTGAGTAAATTGCAAAATAGTTCCTTCGGCAGTGTCCCCATTACTGCTCCGAGTTCTTCTAGCTGCATACCAAGAGTTCCTCAGAATCAATGCCCTATGAATGTGGGTTTGTCTTTGCCTTTGCCGGTGATTTCCCAGTCGACGACGGCACCGATCAAATCGTTTAGTATAGATAGTATAATATCGGATAACAAACCTTCTACAAGTCCGGTGTATCCGACGCCACTTATAGCTCCTGGATGTAACCTGCAACCACTTCCTAGACTACCGTGGCAAGGCGTATTACCGTCAACGACTTTATCTAGATTAGATGAAGCTAACAGAGATGAATTTTTAGTAGCCCAACAAGCTGCTTTGTTCGAATATGCGGCGGCATTAATGTCCATGAATAGTGGTAGTGCTGTGAATCTCGCTCCCGGTGTTATTAAACCACACCCCATAATATCTAGTGCGCTATTTCCCGGTCCATACCATCCTGTGCCAATACCTGTGCAATATTCGCTGCCAATGTCCAGTTCTGTGCATGCCAGTGGGAATCTGGATTTCGAGACTGATCGTGATTGTGATAGACAAGTTGCAAAAACTCTGCCTCCGATTAGTGTAATATCTCAGAAACGTGAAGATGTTCTGGATACAACTTCGTGTTCTTCAGGAGATACCCTCAATGTGTGAATGGTTAGTAATTGTTGTTAATATATAAAAATATATGTACACGTCTTAATGTACTGTAAGTACTAAGTAATAAAGATCTGGTAAAAATATTCTACATTTTTTTACTAATACAATTTAAAACATATTGCGAAATTCACCAAATAATAAAAAGAACAAATACATTTTCCATATGATTCAATTAGTAACTAATTTCGAAGTTAGGTAAAGAGTATATAAAGATAAAAACTTGATTGAACCGATTATAAAAAATACACAAATCGAGATAAAAATAGAGAAAAATTTTAGAATCACATTCGAACTTAAGCTGAGCTTAAAATTAAGTGGTGTCTATAATGTGACATTTGGAGTCACAAGTCATATTCTAAGGTTGGGTTGCATGACGCTTAAATTTAAGTTGAGTTTATATGTTCAGTACAAACTAGGGTATATTCATTAAAATTTGCAGGTACACTCAGAATTAACGTAATAGTGCCTCTTTAAAATTCCTTCTGACTCATCTTCAAGTTTAGAAGGAATAATACATTGCCCAGAGAAAATGAAATTCCTGTTTGTTTACCTGCCCGTCCGCCTGTTCCTTACATTGGGGTGACTTTATTTGTAATTCTGACTGTACTTTCAAAAGGGGCCTAATGATAATTAACCACACTCCGTATTTAAATAAATAACAGTGCCTCTAAACGCAATTTGTGGTAAATCTTTACGAGCATTGTAAAGTTAAACCACAAAGGCAGAATTAGAATACGCAGAAAAGAATTTTGAATTTTATAGCTTTTTAGCTTAAAGGAAAACTGTGCTCTCTTGTATTACTATTTGGATTTCCAAAATCATTTTTATATTACCTATAATGAGGAATTTATTAATTAAATTGTTTTGTTAAATATCGAAATTATTCACTGACTGCAATAAATACATTGTGCAAATATTGAGAAAATTTGCAACACAGCTTCGTGCAATTTACTTAAACTGAAAGACAACAATCCCGCCACCTTATATAAAAAAATAAAATAAAAACACCCCCCCCCAAATAATATAGTAAGGTTTTTATTTAAATTCCTCCGTAAAAAATCCATTTAAAAATTTGTATAGCAATCAAGGAGCCTATTGTGACGTAGATTGTGCATTTTCACACGTTTTAAAATACAATAGGTAGACCACCGTCGTTGTAAAAATTAAATAAATTCCTACTTTTAGGAATACAGCCGTTTAATTATATCACAAAACTATTTTGTATTATGTAACAGGTGCGAGAAGATTGAAAAAAAGTTTCATTATTCACCGTTACAGAACAGGCAATCTCTTGTACTCTTGTACTAGTCACTTATTTTATTATAATATAAGAGGCAGCTCTCCATAACACATCATAAAAATAATTTCATTATCGTCCTTAGCGTTTGCATTAAAAGTGCAAAAAAATATATTGTCCACGTTTAGTCAAATCACAATCAGAAATTAACAACACGTTTGTTTATATTCAATTTTAGCAATTTGTTTTCGTTATTGCGATACGTTTCTTGTTTGCAAAATTTTTTTTGCATCTAATTATACAGGGTGTACCAACAGTGTGTTCTCGAGCAATATTTCGATAACTACTAAAGATACAAAAAAATTTTCAAGGTAGTTTTGTTTTTAATTTTAGAGATCTGCAACATAAAATTATTTTCATCTATACAGAGCGCCGGGCACAAGTTTTTTATTTCAAACCCTATATATGAAACCAAATTTGGGTTGCCCATAAAATTCTACACATGTTCTATGTACCATTATCTATACCTAAACCTAACCGTTCTTGAAATATTTAGTATTTTGTCTAAATTTTTGGTACAGATGTAGTTGATACATAAGCTTATTGTAAGCCATGTACTTTTATCGCTACAGGGTGGTCATGGTAATAAACAAAATCTCAGAAATTTCAAAATAACAAAACTCAATTTTCTTAAATAGCATGACCCATATTTTTCTGTCCTAAATTCTTCGTTTAATAAAACACTTTCATTTTTGTTAAGTATATCTTATACCTATCTCTAATATTTTTTAAGATTTTCAGATCTATTTGAATTATTCCTTTTAAAACGAATTATTGTCTAAGGTGACCGTGGAAAATCGGCAAACAATGAACCTGTTGACAGGTTGAACGATTACTTTTCAAAGTGTTAGACTGTTGGGAACTTTTAGTTGTGAACTTGTTAAGATATGGATTTCTAGACTTAATGAATTATTTTTTTATTAAATGGTTGCATAGCCAAGATGGTTGTGTCCGTTGGCAACGGGCTTGACGCTTGGTCGGGTAACTATAGGTGTGTGTGTGTGTGTGTTCAAATCCCCTCCTAGTACATGTGGGTCCTATGTGAGAAACCGAACACTTATGTGTCGCATTGTGTTCAGGATTCATATCGGCCCCTTCGAACTAGGTTTTCTGCGTTTCTCCAGTCTGTAAGGCGAATGCCGTATACCTGACGAGCTCATAGAGAGCTTGGGCATGTATGATGTAAGTACAAGAAAATGGATAATTGTTTAAAGGAGTCATGTACTTAAACTAACTAATGCTTGCACATTATTGTCACTTGAAAATTAATTATTAAAATCAACAGCTTCATTTGTTAGCCGTTTTCCACGGCCACCTTAGAAAATAATTTGTTTTAAAAGAAATAATTCAAATAAATCTAGAAATCTCAAAAAATATCGCAGATAGGTATAAAACATACTTAACAAAAATAAAAGTAATTTGTTAAACGAAGAATTTAGGATAGAAAAGTATAGGGCATGCTGTAAATTGAGTTTTGTCATCTTGAAATTTCAGATATTTTGTTTACTACCATGACCACCCTGTAGCGATAAAAGTACATTTAATATTGGTGTATAATAAGCTTATGTATCAACTACATCGGTACCAAAAATCTTTTTCTTAGAGTTAAAAATAAATAAAATAGTGGCTGCAAATGGCAGTTTTTAGACAAAATATTAAATATCTCAAGAACGGTTAGGTTTAGGTATAGGCAATGGTATAGAGAAAATGTGTAGAATTTTATGAGTAATCCATGCATAGGGTACGCCATTTCAAATAGAAAAGTTTTGTCCGGCATTACTGTTTTGATTCACTCTGTATAGATAAGAATAATTTTATATTGTAGACCTATAAAATTAAAAAAGAAATTGTGTTCAATTTTTTTTGTGTCTTCTTGTCTTCAATAGTTATCGAAATATTGCCCGAAAACACACTGCTGGGACACCCAGTATAGATAAATGTAAATATTACGATTATACACAGTTTTCATGAAAAACGGGTATACCTATAAAGTCAAGACGAAGTTTAGGGCCGAAAAATATTCGCCTGCAAAGTGCGACACCCTCAGATATTTGCCTCCCCCGCAGCCCCGCGAATCATGCGGAGGAAGCGTTTTTAAACCTCCCCCAGTTCCCACAATATCTAAAAACCTCAAAAAACGCCGTCTTCAACTTTTTCTTTCCAGTGCAAGTAATCACCCTCGAGTAAAAATTCAAAGATCGCGCCATCGTAAATCGAGAACCAAACCCCGATAACTTAAAGGCCGTTTTAGACTATCCTGTTTCTTACACCAAATTTGGTTCAATTTCTACTAAAATTTTTTATGCTGCAGATATGGTTTAATATAGAACACGTTCTATTTTTCCAGATAGTTTATGATTCAATTTACTGCATAAAGAAATTAAACCAATAGCCTTCATTCGAAAAACAGAACTATTAAATTCACCTGGTATATAGCTAATACCTACATTTCTTTGTTCCATGTAAATGATTTGGTGATATTTTTTAACTTTAAAAATAAAGAGCTATTATTTACAATGAAATAGGCGATTTTTTTTCTGGTTTGAAGAACTGATCGAAAATACTAAGTTTAACAAGATAAAATGTTTACCTGGATAAAAACCATGAAGTCGATTGAATAACCCAAATACAAGAGAACACGATTTCGACTCGGAAGAACGAAAAAAGAACTGGCACAAGGTAACAGAAGGTCAAACTCGGATTTCGTAAATATAAGCAAGTCACATTTAAGAGACATTCAGAGAAAATGCTTAACCTCATGTCGAAATTGACAAAGCAGTACAAAAAGTAAAAAGAATTTTGCAAATAGAATGAAAGATTTGTGTAAATGATAGTAAATGAAAATACTTCCGCTAAATAAATTTCGCTATTTAATTTCCTCGTAAATTTGTTATCCTGTGGCATATCAGCCGCGTATTAGAAAGTAGTTTATACGCTTGTGAATAAGTAATTTATAACACAAGTGCCGCACATTGATACGATGTACCTTAAGAAGTACATGTGAAGCAAATTGGATGCTGGCAACCTCGTGTTTTACAACATAAAACAACTAGTTAGTTACAATGCTGTAGAAAAGCTCATTAAAATTCATAAAATATGCAATAACAAACAAACGTATGATTTATTACTGTGGCAATTATGAAAGAATTAATTATACATTACCTACACACAGATTTTGCAAATTGCACTAAAAAAAGAAAAAAATAAAATAAAAAAGAAAACTATGTGAACGACCAGGAAAGAAAAATTCAAGTTTTCAAGTAGAATTCCGAAAGAATACAAAAAAGAAATAAATTATTTCGATTTTTAATACCTAACAAGTAAATATAATTTTAAAAAGAAAAGGTCAAATAAGAGTGAAATTTCCAGTTAATTAAGAAAAAATGAACGAGTTAAAAATGAAATTGCGGTTAACACTTATTATACCAAATTATAAAATAAAGGAGGATAAATTACTGGTTTTGGATGTATTAAATTTTGAGAATACGTCGACATTCTTTTTATTCGTTTTCTAGTTCCTTCTAGTTTATATGAAATAATAATTTATGAGAAGTGGGTATGCATTGTTTTAAATTTAATCTTATGTCGAGGCCGGGCCTGTAATTGGGGTTCATAAGACCGAGAGAGGTGTGAGCTGGACCACTAACACCTGTGCAGCACCTCAGGCGAATGATGCGTGTTGGCATCTCTAGGTTATTCTCATCAACAACAATACAATTCCACCAACACGCCGGCCGTCGTCGTTGTAGATACTCTCTTTACGAGATATTTATTAAGTGAAAATAAATCTGTATTTTACGATTCACTTTGAAAGTTTAATTAACACACGTGTTTAATTTAATTTAACTAACTCGTATAATCTGAGTTGAAAACATTTAACCTACCTAAGTAGATATTAAATTAATAACAGACATCAAATCTACAATTTAATAACTACCTACAATTATTTTTTTAAAAAATTATTTCAACTAAATGAACCCAATAATTACTAGTAATAATTATAATAATACTTACAATACATAACGAACTTTATTAAATGGCTGTTCTACATTTTTTGAGAAATTCCCTCAATTTGACTACATCATCTATATACTTCTTCAATTCCTATTTTGTTTTTATGGTCTTGCAATAAAAATTATCGGTTCCATAATAAGTGTTGAAGTGACGTGCTGTAAATTATCTTGTCTATTTAATTTAGGTTTCGGCGCACCTTCTTTTATGATAGGGTTATTACTAGAGATCGGATTTTAGGAAAATACGTTGCTTTAGTTTTTAAGTTTGTAAATTTTTAAATATATCTTTTCGTTTCATTAGATATAGAGACAAATAACTCTGTTTCTAATGAAATGAAAAAACATACATACATATTTAAAAAACTTAAAAACTAAAGCAACGTATTTTTCCTAAAATCCAGTCTCTAGTTATTACTTAACGATCATTTGCGGGATTGTCAAACGTATTAATTTTTAATTAAGAACAGAATACTAGTACTTTGAGCTTTAAATTGACGAAAATAGTCCACGTATTTTCGTAATTCAAAGTCGATATGCAATACCAAACCAAAATCACTTAATTCCAAGATATTATACTAATAAAAATTGTAGTTTATTGTAATTTTTTTTCAAGTCCATACAGAAAATAATCGTCAAAAAATAAAAGAATAAAATACATTAAAAAAACGCGGTGAATGATGAGTCAACGCGAATCAAAAGAAAAATAGTAATAAATTAAAGGTTTTTATTTAGAATAACTGATAATAAAAGTTTAGAAATTTGTTGGAAGTCGGTTTTGATTGCAGTGGAATCCTCGAGAATCCTCTGGATAACTATTTCGGTTCTATTTGGGGGTCTCTTCAACAGAAGAGTAGCTCGAGACAGTATTGCCACTACCGTAAAATTTAACGTATCGACTTTGTTCGAAAAAGGTGCCTACTGAATTTTGAGGTTCACGTACTTACAAATAATGGTTTTCATTTTATACACATTTCCAATTTTGTATTTGCTGGTTAGAAGCAAAAAAACCGTTACAAAATTGTCTCTTTTTTTTAAATAAAATGTACAAGTAAATTCTCTAAAAACAAAAGACAAGCGTGTCAAATGTCAAAGCACAGGGCCAATCTTTAAAAAGTCGTCACAAGTACAGAATAATACCACAGTATAAGTAATTACCTACTGTCAAAAAAAGCGGCCATACTGTTTGATACCTTTATGGAAAGGCAACGTAATTTGCAAATGGGTAGGTATCAAACAAAATGGCAAATTTGACAGTTATATTCGAGTGACGCTAATATGTAGATTCTTATACTGTGATAATACATTAAAAACTAAACTAGGAAAAAATTCTGAAAAAATCAATCTGCTTTCACGTTATAGGTTATATTAAAAATAAGCACATTAAGATTGGCAACACTGGCCCAGCATAAAAGACCGTTAAAATTAGAAAAGAAAAAGAATGTTGATGTGTTAAAAACGTAAACAAAAGACGATCGATTGTTTAAAAGAAGAAGAAACAAGAAAACTAGTCGACGATTTCTAGCGTTAAAAAATAAATAAAAAGCGATAACAAATGACATTCGAATTTCGACTTTTTCATTTTCACAGTCAACTATCAAACAAATTTATAAGTATCTGTATAAAAATAATCAAGTTTTCTTCCTCGAAAGACACAAGAAATTAATAAATAAAGAAACAAAAAACGATGGTTGGTGGAAAAGAATTTTGTTGTCCAAAAATAAGGGCAGAAATCGATCATCTATCCTTTTTTCGTTCTCTTTATTCTGCATATTAGCAAAAGCTTCGTTTACCGCAAAAGAATTCTTTTAAGTTTACGCGTATGGTTGGTAAAAGGAGAACTCGTTTTTTATACGCTTGGCGTTGGCAACATCGCTAACTATTTTGATGACATATCCACTGAAATAAAATCAAATTCATGGAACTTGAGCTCTGCGTCATCAATCACCGAAGTTACAAGCGACAAACGTTTCGGTATTATTTCTTTGTCAACAGTGAATAAGAAAGAAGGATGGAGTTATGCTTTTTATGTCTGATTATGCAACACCAGATGCGTTTTATTTATGATGCAGAACTCTTCTATTATGAAAAATTCTACTGCGTGATTTTTTAAATTTTTTATCAACTCTTATCATGGAATTTGGACGGCATGTCGTAGCTTTACTATAACACAGCATAAAGGAGTCTAATGATGTACATACTTTACACTTAAGCTAAGACATGCCGTCCATGTCTTAGCTTCAGTGAAAAGTACGCCATTGCAGTCCTTTATGCTGTTTTACAGTGAAGCTACCACATGCCCTCCAAATTCCATGGCAAGAGTTGATAAAAAATTTAAAAAATCACTTGGTATAATTATTTAATAAAAAAGAACTATTAAACCTTGAGCGGTTTGATTAAGATTATTTTCAAACAAAATCACTAGATTTGTCATTAAACCGGTCACGAAGTCAGTAAATTTCCGATATGTCTAACTAACCGGAAGTCACCAGAACTAGTGACTAAATCACTAAATTGACAACATTAGCTAATACAACTAGCTAAAAACTAGCAAGTTATTTTTATTATTTCAGATATGAATAAGTGTGTTACTTCCAACCTAACAAAATAAAATTTTGAACTACTTTATGAAACCCAGATGAGTTTCATGAAGTATTCATAATTAAAGTATCAAAATAGAAAAAATACATTAAACATGTACGAAATAAAACTGATGTTTGCATCGGAGTAAATAGTAAAAAGAACTTATTCTACATATATGACGAGAAAGTTAAAAAAAATGAAAGGGAAAAGCCCTGTAATTTTGAAAGTTAACAATGACACGATCAAAACGTAGGATGATAGTATAGTAAGAATTAAAACATGTGCAAATAGAGTATGATACAACTGATAGCACATTTAAATTCCATGCAAACGAAACTTTACTTTCCGTCGGCACTTTCAAGTTATGGAATTACTTTAAAAAGTAATAGAATCGCCTCAGAATAACTGTCAGTTATTTATATTCTAATTTGATTTTCTGTTTCTCCGAAGCATAATAGATTTTCTGAAATGAACTATTTTATTTACCGCATGGTAGGTATACATAAAAAAAGAGGCGAATGCAGAAACTTTTGTTCAGCTACGTAGACTTTGGTGGAATTGCTACGTATCAAATGCGATGTGTCTGCTTTAAAGGCAAGAGAAATGAGTTTTCAATAACAAGTCAAAGGTTTCTAAAAATGCAGGTTTCTGATATTGATAAGCGTTAGAAGTTATTTCGGCATAATTATTTGCATTCGAAGTTACTATTTGTGGCTATTATTGAAAAATGCAGCGTAACGTCAGTAAAAAACACCGAAGGCAAAGATCAAACACTCAGTGCCTTTTATATAAAACAAAACAATTACATGCTATAAATGCATTAGCGTAAAAATTGGGTGTAAAATAGTTGTAGTTTTTATCGACATTCTTTGTAGTGGTTGATCGTCGGATCCTAAACTAACACGCTGGGGCATCGATATTGTTGTGTCTGGGGCGATTGCTGTTACAAGTAATTTTAGATAAACGCAGTGATGCGAGTCCCTTTAAAATAAAATCTTTAAGCACTTCAGCAGAACTTAAGTAGCCATGAGAAAAAAAATTCACTAAATTATCTACGAGCGGATGATTCTCTACGTGTATGCATTTTCTTTTTCTAGAATGGGGGAGGGGAATGAATTCGTTATTTAAACTGATATGTAATTATCTCATTTATGTTCATAATGTTTAAGTTTGATTCGGAACGTTTGAATCAATTTTACTGAGCAGAGTGACAAGCGCGGTGGAAACCCTACGGCACGGCCGGTTCTTCTTCATTACTAAAGGACGTGCAGAGAATTGGTTGTAAATCTCTTCTCTGGTCGCGGATGAGCCGCAGCCAGGTGTGATGTAGGCGGTTCTACCGCCAAGTCTCTTTTGGTCGCCGTTCATTTTGATCTGATTAAGTTTCCCGCGCCCCACGTAATCGAACATTTAGACTTAAGCTTAATACCTGGTCAGTGTAATAAAGGCTTTTATCTTTACAGTAGTACCGCATCCTTTGTATATAATTATATTTATAATAATATTGGTCGGATCTATTTTAGGTCTCTAACATTCCACAAATTTCATTTCTTTTTCTTAAAATATACAATTTAATTCTTTTTTAAATCAATGTTTCTCTATTTATTTTCAAAATAAATTCTGAAAGAAACATAAAAATCTCTCCGCCTACTTTCTCGATTATTCCAGAAAGTTTCGAACACTAGATACTTCCGGATGTTTTCCAGAATATTCTAGAATAGAAAGACCTGCACCCGGAGGGCAATTTAAATCAGTGTCAAAAAAAGCGGCCATACTGTTTGGTACCCTCATGGAAATTTAATATAATTTGCAAATCGGTAGGTATCAAACAAAATGGCAAATGTGACAGTTATACTCTAGTGACGCTACTGTGGAGATTCTTATACTGTGATCAAGGAGTGCAATGACGTACTTTTCACTTAAGCTACGACATGCCGTCCACATTTATATGTATATATTAATAAGTATTATCTCATCTTCACTTACTATTGCATTATTTTGTGAAGGTTAACAGTAATAATACTTATTTATTTTACAAGTACAAGTAACGGGTGTTTTTTTTTTTTAATTTTAGCGTCGGAGTTGGCGGTGACAAGGAGTTCATTGCGAACGCACCACAATTTTTGAAACATCTCTCATCAATCAGTCAATTTAATTTTCTTATTACCTTTTTTCGTCTTGTGTGTCCTATGTTACTGTCGAACTCGAAAGGCGTAGGTAGTGGTAAGTTCAAATGTCAAATCAACAACTGTCATTTTGATGATGGTTCGTAATTAATTTTCATGGCCAACTTCGACGCCAAAAAACACTCTTTATAAGTATCTTAGGCCTTTGAGATATATTAGATATAAGCATATTATGCTTTCTACCCAAGAAACTAAATACTCTGTAGAGTGGAAAATGACTTTGTCTTATAGAGCTCTTAGATGAAATAAAAATAAATACGTCTGGTATTTTAGACGCTACAGAAAAAACTATACTCTGTGGACACCCGGTATATAGAAGCTGACGTAGTTGAAGTCGATTTCTCGTTCCAAATTAAAATTCCTGGTTGGACTGAAAACGAAAATTAAAACAATACAGCATATGTACCTCTTAGATAAACAAAAATTAATTTTTAAATGAAAAAGTTACAGTATAATGTTAGTGATTGAAAAAAAAATATTGATTTTAAATAGAATTCTCGATGGTAACGGAAAACCTCCGGAGGTTAATCAAATTATTTTATAAAATAAAGGTTTTAACAAGTTTTTAAAGCCTGCGTGATTTTTTCTTTGTAAGTAATCTTTAATTTATTATAAAACCTGCATATATGTCACGTCTGTTACTTATCAATTTAAAAGCCAAATTGATTTTCGCCGCTTCTATGAAAGAACATAAGTAAAAAAACTATGAGTTTTATTCGGATGCTACAATGTATGAATAAGCGTTTCTATTTTCGGTGTTCTGGAATGCTAACTGTATTTTAAAAAATGACAGTAATCCATAATCTGCAACAAACTCTTTGGTAAAAAGTAGTAAAAATTATATACATGTGACAGGAGAAAAGATAAAATATGCCAGGTAATAAAAACGAAAGTTCTCAAAATTAAACAAGATAATAATATTTTTAGTGCTGTCGGTCAACCTTTTGGGTATGTGCAATAATACATCATCAAAATTTATTTCGCTGCATCTAAAAATGGTTATCGAATTGTATAGTCGAACAAAAGATTAGTCTGGAAAGCTTATTTCACTTGTAATAGTCATAAAAATAATTCAACGTTTAACAATACCTCCCAACGATTTGCATTTTTAAAACTCATCGGCCGAAGATAAGCCGCGTCAGTTTAAGTACTGTTAAAAGCAGACTGCTTGGCGGCGGTCAATAGAAACAAAGGCAATCAACAAGTCCAGTTTTTGTGAGTAATCAAAAACATTCCTCTGGTGTGTTGTGCAGGTAAAACCAGGTGTCAGGAATCTAAATTTTACAACTTCTACCTATCCTACTAGTTTCGTTTTAAACGACTTTAATGATTTACTAAACGTTATTTACTTTTATAACCTGACATTCTTTTATTAACTACGCGTACAGTAAATGGTTAAATATTTACGCGTTCGTTTCTTTTCTTTTCTTTTATAATTAAACAGAGCAAAAAGTATGTATCCAATTGTATTAAATTAAGTCAATCAAAACTTTTGCAAACTTTCTAACAGAAAAAATATTTAAACTATTAAAAAGTTAATTAAAATAAAAATGGCATTTATTATTACCGCAAACTTAAAACCTCAAATATTCTTTCTGAATAATAAAAGACTGTACTTTCTAAAACAAAAGTAGTCACAATATAAAACTTGGAGGATAACCGTACCGAATTATTTTTTTCTAAAGCTATCGTTACATACAGGGTGAGTCGGGAGGAACGCACCAGACACTGAGAGGGTATTTTATATGTAAATATAAGACAAAAGTTGTTTTCAAGTTACAACGTCTTATCAAAATACATAACATCATCTTCACTTTGTCTACAAGCATGATTAGATAGATGGAAAATCTTTCAGTGTCACACATCGCGTAACAGATACGTCTAATTCGAAGTTCTATGATGAAAAAGAAACCATTGACGATATTCTTCAAGCGCAGCTCTCTAGTATTCCCTTTTCAAAAACTCTAAACAAATACTGGGTGGTATGCATAAAACGTAGTAGGTATATGCTAATACTTCAAGCATCTACTTCGAAAGTGGAGTACTTACTAAATCAGCGTAGTATCTACTATCCGCATCTTTGCAATTATAAGGTGTTCAACTGACGTACCAATGGATTGTTGCAAAAATACACAGAAAAGGTATGACAGATATTCAACAAACCGTATTCGTATATAATAAATGAACGAACAAGTCACTTACTTTTCTTGGCCAAGTCTGTAGTAGATAGCTAGATACTTCATTTTAATAGTAAGTACTACACAGCGTGTTGTATAAACTTTGCTTTCATTGTATATGCTTCAGAACTATAGTAGGTATGTACTTTATGTAATAGAAGATTTATTGAGAAGTATTAGCATCTATTTCTTGTACCTACTATGTTTACATATTCGAATGTGTGGTATTTTTAATCACTTTAGAATTATAGGTATAAACAATCACACACAACACAATACTGGTTTGACCTATCCATATCCACAAAATATATTTATATTTACATCTTACAATTAGTGTAAATGTGATCCATAGACATTTTGAAAGTGTTTATTTATTAAATACATAATATAATTCTTAAAATGTTACAAATAAACATCGAATTACAACTTTTGTCTTACATTTACGTGTAAAATACAGTCTTGGCGTTGGATGCATTCCTCCCGACTCACCCTCTATATTAATGATTAATCAAACATGATCAAGTTTGATTAATCTAAATTTGAATAAAATATAACTTAATTTTTGTTTACATTTTAGTCCACCTAAGTTTTTGATTGAATTTATTTTAAACTTTCAGGAAAATCGAGACATTTACAATCGATTCTCTAATACAATGCTCGCAGATGATAATTTATCACTCCTGTCCGTTCTAGTCACTCAAATGTGTAATTGCCTTCATTTGAACTAGCCGCTCAATCTGTCCGTTTAGTTTTTACCACTTTATGGCACGTTTGCGGCGAGGAAAATATAGCGCAGTAAATTTAGGTATTCACAGGTTAGTATCTCTCATCAACTTGTAAGTGTTATTAGGAAATATTTATTTTCAAGCTTAATTGAATTCAATTTATTGGGCTAAAAATGCTCTAAATCCTTGATGGTGTTGTAAAGCTTTGGCATAAACGGACACGCATACTAGCAGAAAAATTTATATGGACTGCATTAAAAAAACGATTGCGCATAGCAATTCAATAAAAAGACATTAACATATGGTTTTTCTTTCAACAACATTCAATTTTTAGATTAATATATGAGTAACAATAACGATAAGATTCAGATTTACTCAGGTCCTTAAGGTCAGAACCACAAAAGAACCATCTCTTTATTAATTATCGTATTATCCATAATTACTAATAATAATAAATAATTTCATTTTGAATCATTTTCCTAATTCCTCCCCTAAAAATGTGCATATAATTTAAGTTTCAATTAAACCACAGTCATTCGCCTCTTGCCAGGAACATGGTTACATAAATTTGATTAGAGAAAAGAAATAATTAAATTGTTTGGATATAAAATTTTAAAATCATAATTATTCTTGGAAAACTTGTGAAATTCTTTTATTTACTGCAACTTCCATTTGTTGCATATTTTGATGCAATAAAATCGTATGTTTCTAACAGCAAGCGAAATTTGATTTTTTGTTAATAATTTTCCGTTTATGTATAATTTCACGATTATTATTTTGCATAAAAACGAATTATGTAATAGTGTTTTTATCTCTTGTGGTATCTCTGAAAATAGTATTAATACTTTCTTAGTTTATGAAAACTTTAACAAAAACACTTTCCCTAACTTTAGTGCTTATTTGAGCAGCATATTGAATTACACTCAATATTATTTAATACTGATATAAGTTACATATACAGGCTGTTTCAAATTCGACCCTCACCATTGGGATCTCGCTTATTTGAAGAGATAGACGGTAGGTTTAAATTTGGCAAAGTTGCTAAATGTTATGAGCATTAATAATCCGCAGAGAAATAACTTCTATGTTAACTCTTATTCGAAATAATTGTAAAAAATCAAAAATTGTCATTTTCTTATTTCTCCTCTATCTTCTTTATTTGAAGAGATATCAAAAAAATAAAAGTACTTTCTTAAGACACTTTTGAATTCTCTACACACTGATGAATACCATTTTGCTGTAACACGTTTCGTCAAATTGGTATCATCATCAAGTTCATTTTTTCTTATGGGCGCCATAATGAAATTTGGTTCCAAAAGAATCTGAATCTGCTGATTACGGCAATATAGCACATGTTATCAAAATTATTTAAAATAATGCCAAAATTAAGAATGTTTGATATGATATAAGAAAAGTGTAGTAGTTAACAGAAGGTAACTTTGTGGTTAACAGAAGATAACTTTGGAGTCAAATAAGTCAAATAAGAGAAACAAAATATGTATGTTACGTGTGTTTTATTCTTATAACAAAAAAGCAAAAACCTACTCGGAGAACAAACAGCTTAGAACAATACTTATACAATTAGACAAAAATATTGAAGAGCAGGAATCATTTAGTAGAATACGTACCTACTCTTTACAGTAACAAAAATTTAGAACGAAATTGAAGAAACAATAATAACATAAATAAATAAAGGCTCTCAAAATAAGATATTTACATTAAATGCTCAAACAAATATCCACTTTAATTTATACATAATTGCGATCGTTTGCTTAAACTTAATGCAGCTCATCGAATGTTCAAAATACAATTCACTTGCTGTTTTCGTGTGTGGCACGAATACAAGGCACGTAACCTCACGTTTTTCTTCATTTTATTTCATTTCATTTCTTCCATTAATTGCCAATTGTCTTATCTCAAAAAAATAAATTTTAATTTTGACCTTATTTTAAATAATTTTGATAACATGTGCTATATTGGCGTAATCAGCAGAAAGAGTAGATTATTTTGAGACCAAATTTCAATATGGCGCCCATAAGAAAAAGTGAACTTAATGATGATATCAATTTGACGAAACGTGTTACAGCAAAATGGTATTCATCAGTGTCTAGAGAATTCAAAAGTGTCTTAAGAAAATACTTTTATTTTTTTGATATCTCTTCAAATAAAGAAGAGGAAATATAAGGAAAATAAGAAATATATATAAATATATATGGAAAAATAAGAAAATGACAATTTTTGATTTTTTACAATTATTTCGAATAAGAGTTAACATAGAAGTTATTTCTCTGCGAATTATTACTGCTAATAAAACTTTGCCAAATTTAAACCTAGCGTCTATGTCTTCAAATAAGCGAGATCCCAATGGTGAGGGTCGAATTTGAAACAGCCTGTATAAGTAGAAGAATTGAAGTTATATACATATAAATGCTGTTTTAGATTTGGTTCAATTTCTACAATAAAAATTTAGGGGGCAGATACGGTTTAGAGATAGAACATGTTCTATTTTTTCAGCTAGTTTTTAATTCAATAAATTGTTTAAGAAATTGAACCAAATCTAGTACAATAGGGTAGTGTAAAACAATTTTAAGTTATATAAGCAGAAGAAATAATTTTTGAGATTAGAAGAATCAAATTTTGTAGGCCGTTTTAGACTATCCTATTTCTCGTACAAGATTTGGTCCAATTTCTACAATAATATTTAGAACAAGAAATTTTTGGGCTGTAGATATAGTTTACTGTTGTACAATTTAAACTAAAATAGAATAAATTTTGTATAAAAATAGGGGCCTTAAGAGTTCGGTAGCGTAAAAGTTTGGCGCCTTTGAACCGTGTAAAAGATTTTTTTGTGCGAGTTTGATGAGGGAAAACCGTTTCATAAGCATGCATGCGACGGCTTAAAGCATCTTATTACGATAATAATAAACACCAATTTATACCAATTACTCGTAACTTCATTCATCGTTAAAACGATCGTAATTATTAGTTATTTCTACAAAAATAAAAGCTTTTTCTTAGTTTCATAAAACATTCGATAATTAATGGAAGGCTAACGAGTAAACCATTAGTTTGTTTTACTTGTCAGCAACGTATTTTATTTTTGATTACCTTTTGGTTTATAAAGGAGTTCTTATTTATTTCAAAAAAAAACCCTGTGGTTGATTTATTTCAGCCTGTTTGTGTTTGTGTACATTCAAAAAAGAAATATTAAAAAAGAAGTCAAGTTAATGTTTAATTATTAATTATTACAATTAGTGTACTTATAATATTACGATTACAGAAATTGTATCGTAAGAGGTAAGTAAACTTAAAAAAAAACCTCCAGCACGAATCCGGGACAGTAGTTGCGAATCAGCACGTAAGCATTAGGTATGTACTTCAATAGGCAAACAAGTCTACACTTACAGAATTATAAAAGAATTACATTTTTCTTTAATTATTAAGTAGTTACCATAAATTTGTTCACGTCAGAATATGCAAATAGTATTATTAATTGAAAAGGTATATGTATCTGTTTTGACACTTTTCTCCATGAAAACTGATTAAAATGATAATGGCCATTAAATCATCTATGTGTGTATAAAGCACTTGTTTTAATTCTAGTATAATATATTAGGTGATATTACCATAAGTGTGAGTTTGGTTGCCTAATTTGAGTGATCACGTGGGACTCGCGAATAGTTGAAAGTACGGTATACTTTTGATACTTCGAAACAATGATGATGGTGGGGTTTTGAAGGTCTTAATACACAATGATAAAGATGGTCAGCGATTATTAATACGACAAGATTTGGTATACATATATTCTAGAGTAACGTGCTCATAATGAGTTTCACCCTTAAATAATTTTTGAAGTTTCAACTGTAAGAGATCGTCGAATTTACAGAAAATAGAAATGGTGAGTTAGTATTTTGTTAAACAAAAAAACTGTTCTATGAAGTTTGGGGTTTGGAGGAAGATTTAGATGATTCCATCTGTTTGTGTCATTCCAAACCATTTATTATTCATAAATATTACGTATTTTTTTAATTAAAATAAAAATTTCTTTATGTACCCTTATTACATAGTTCTAAATTAAAATGAAAGAAACTTAATAAAGATTTCCGTATAGAGACGAAAGTTAATGTAAAATAAAATGCGTAATTATAACTTGCCACTGTAATAATGTCAATATTATGGATGTTTTTCTTAATTATACATTTCGGTGGGTTCACTAATTAAAGCAACTGGTTGTAAGACGTGCATTTCTAAAAGTATAATTTAGGACAAGAGAGAAAATGATTTCGACAATTCACTGTTAAACGTGTTAATTTATGAGCAATAATTTATGTAATTTTATTGTGTGTTGTGGGTACCATCGTTTCGTATTTTTATTTGTATATGAAGCATAAATTAAAAAAATAAATTCCAAATAAAATAAACAGCGTGTAATTATGTTCAAATTAGCTTATGTTTTTTGTTATGGAAAAATAATAAAAGCCCCTGTAGTTTACATTGAGAGTTCGATCCTCTTTCTTTCGAAGAGAAAAAGATAATTTATCGTTTTAGGCGGACAACGTTTTGATGCTTTAACATGTAATTTATAAATGATTTTGTTTTATAATGCCTTTGTGTATCTTGAAGTCATCACAACGCAGAGCCGAAGCTGGACAGAAAAGTAGGCAGGCAATTTACCATATGATATGTTTGCTTAGAGGCAAGGCCTTTGAAGTGTCGAACGATATTAGTTTGGACGGACGAAACCAAAAAGGCATCTTGGCAAGGCAAAGAGGACAACGGGCCAACGCATGTCTGAGCCATTACGGCGGCTTTAGCGGCCTAACAATAAAACAAGCTGGCCCTATAATTAAGGGAAACTCATTTGTGTTGGCCTGACACCTTAAAGATAGGCATTTAGTCAGCCGTCAGCGGCGTCTTTGTAGCTGGCACCCCTCCTCACCCGCTGACGCGTTCGCCTACCTGTTCTGAAACAATCCAGCGGTTAACAAACTGCTTCGAAATAATAAAGAAGGCGGAGCGCTCTTTGTAGAGGCGATAGCGAGTAATGTGTCCCGCCCATTTCCGCGGGGAGGTCGTCGCGACACCGACGCTCGGCGTCCAAACAACCCCCTTCGAACCCAAAACATATCTCACTAAACAGAACTTAGCCCTTTTCTCTTATTACAACTTACCGTTACGCACATTTTTTTTGCATCATGTCAATGTACTTATACAGTCTGGAATGGAATCAATTTTGGAAATGACAATTTCGACGAATATCCTTGCACGCGTCAATTTTATTTTTCTCTCGTCCACATTTTGTTATGAAAATTGCATAGATGGCGTTGGTGAAATCAAGACGTCATCTATACATTCCTTAAATAGCAACACTATATTTTTTGACGAAACCTTGTAGAAGTGACTTTTCACCAGTGGCGCCCCGATGCAAGAGGTGTTTCAGCGCCCCATTATATTTTTTATTCGAATTGACTTTTTCCGGATTCATTGAAATGATTTATTAGTTTCATGGAACATTATAATACACGAGTAGAGTAGTTACAGACGTTTGAAGCCAATCTTTTATGGAGGTTTTACATTGATGTATCAAACTTGCATGTGTGGTTGCCTACCGTCACTTTGCTAGGCGTTTCGTAAGATCCGCGTCGAAGTGTGCCTATGTGCAAGGCGCAGGTACGACGTGTGTAGACGTTGCCTATGTGTAAAGCGCAAGAATCAATTTCTTTTCGATTGAAAATAATTTTTACTGAGGTTCGACTCGAGATTATTAGTCGTTTATTAGTCGTCCATCTAAATAACGACTGTGAGAGCGGGCGTGTATGTTCGATTTTCGAAAGTCACAATTTTTAGTTTTTCTCCGATTGCGAAGAAACTGTCTGAAATATTTCAAATTTCTTCACAGATTAATAATCAGCATGAAATAAGGCATGGAATTATTTATACAAGAAGTAAAGAAATATAAGATAGATATATTAGCATTGCAAGAGACAAAACAGAAGAAAACGGAAATTGTGGACATAGAGGATTATACCTTTTTCAATAGTGGGGGAGAAAATAGAATTTATGGAACAGGTTTTTTAGTAGGTGAAAAGTTTAGAAGTAGAGTATTAAAATTCACACCAATAAATGAAAAAATATGCAGCTTAAGAGTTAAAGGAAAACATAGAAACATAACTGTAATAAATATTCATGCGCCTACAGAGGAGAAAGAAGAGGAAATGAAAGACGAATATTACGAGGTATTAACAGCATCGCTTCAGAAAGTACCAAAGCAAGATGTAGTGATGGTAATAGGTGACTGTAATGCTAAAATTGGTAAGGAGGAAATGTACAGATCAATAATTGGAAGGCATAGCAAGCATGACACAAGCAATGACAACGGAAAAAGATTGATCGGTTTTGCAGCAGAAAATAAAATGAAAATAAGAAGCACACAATTTCTGAGAAAAGAGAGACACAAAACAACTTGGATTTCACCAAATGGAAAAGTGGAGAATCAGATAGACCACGTGTTAATACAGGACAAATACATGAATTTAATAACTAATATTCGAAGTTACAGAGGTGCAGACGCAGATACTGACCACTTTATACTAAGGATAGAACTAAAACAAAACGTACTTACATGGAAAAAGATAAACAGAATAAGAAAAATAAAATATAAGGTGGAAACTTTGCAACATCTAAAAATAAAACAGAAATATCAGCGGGAAATAAGGAAACAGATGGAGGAGAAAAATGTACCAAATAACTTGGAGGAAAAGTGGGAAAATTTACGAGGCAATAAAAGTAGCAGAGAGAATAGCAATTCCGGAGGAAAGAAAAACAGAAAAAATGGAATGGTTCAACCGAGAGTGTAGGGAGGCCTTACGAGAGCGAAAAATAGCTAGAGAAAATATGCTGAAAGTTAATTCGGAGGAAAACAGAAAGAGATATCGAAAATTGAGAAGAAAAGCAAAAGGCATTTGCAGAACGGCAAAGAGAGCGTATAACGAAAACAAAATACAACGGATGGAAGCGATGTATAAAAATAAGGAAATAAAAAATTTCTATCAAGAAGCGAAACACATAAAAAGAGGTTTCAAACCAAAGACAATGACGTGTAAAGATAAAGAGGGAAACTTAATGGGAGAGGAAAGGAAAGTGATTGAAAGATGGAAACAATATTTTGAAGAGCTGTTAAATGGCACAAACGAACAAACAGAAAGAGGAGAACAAATACATATACCGACAAGCAAGGGGACAATAGAAGTGGAAACGCCCACAAAAAAAGAAATAGAAGAGGCTATCAAAAAGCTGAAGAATAACAAAAGTCCAGGAGAAAACGATATAAGAGCTGAACTGCTGAAATATGGAGGGAACGAAACATCGGAGGAGATAGGTGAACTAATTCAAGAGATATGGGAAAAGGAAAGCATGCCGGAAAGCTGGGCTAGAGCCATTTTAAGACCTATATACAAAAAAGGAGACGTTACGGAATGCGCAAACTATAGAGGAATAGCACTTTTGGATACGACATATAAAATTTTAGCGACGCTAGTCAAAGAAAAATTAACAAAATACAGTGAAGAAATATTAGGAGATTATCAATGCGGCTTCAGAAAACACAGATCAGTGATGGATCTAATTTTCACCTTAAAGTTAATACGCGAAGCATGCTATGAACATAGACAAACCATTTACGCACTATTTATAGATTTCCGACAGGCATACGATTCGATAGACAGATCACAGTTATACAATGCATTGATGGAATTAGGGATACCAACGAAATTAGTTAATCTAATAAAAATGACGCTGACAAACACGCAAAATACAGTCTCAGTGCATGGAATGAAATCAGAAATAAAAGTTGTAAAAGGTTTAAGGCAAGGAGATCCCTTATCAACATCATTGTTCAACTTAGTGTTAGAAAGGGTGATCAGGAAGTCGGGTATACACAGAAAAGGCACATTACATAATAAAAGTTATCAAATACTAGCATACGCAGATGATGTAACAATACTGGCAAGATCACAGAAAGAATTATGGAATATTGTAAGCGAGCTGGATAATGAAGCAAGGAAGGTGCGGTTAATTATAAACAATCAAAAGACAAAGTACATGGAAATGAACACAATAGAAGGCATGAATAGAGGGCAAAGGAACGAAACGGTAAAGATCAAGCTAAGACACAATCGGGAACTGAGTGTGGAAAAAGTAAATAGCACTGTGTTTTTGGGAACGGTAATATCAGCAAACGGAGAGGAAAGCGAGGAGATCAGCGCAAGACTTTTAAAGGGAGACAGATGTGCGGGGGCAATGAACTCTATATTAAGATCAAAAGTGGCGTCGCGAAGAACAAAAGTAAGGGTATATAAAACAGTGATACGACCAACCGTGGACTCTGAACAGGCGAGAGCAACATAGAATTGAGATATGGGAAAGGAAGATATTACGAAGAATTTTTGGTGGCAGAAAGGGAGCAGAAATGTGGTTACGAAGAACAAACAAAGAAGTAAGGCAGCTGTTCGATGAACCGAATATAACATCAGTAGTAAAAACACAAAGACTGAGGTGGTTGGGGCATGTGGCAAGACTGAACCCGGAACGGATAACACAGCAGGCGTTGTATAAGAAAATGGAAGGAAATAGGAGAGCGGTAAGGCCGAGAAGAAAGTGGATGGAAGCGGTGGAAGAGGATCTGCAAAAAAGTAAGATAAGAAATTGGAAAACGGCAGCCAAGGACAGGGAAAAGTAGAGAAGTTTAATAACTCTCAATGCCATGGGCCTACAGGACCTGTGAAGGCAATATATATATATATATATCAAATGTTACTTTCCTAAAAATAGAAATAAGAAAGTTACAGGGGTGGAATATCAAACTCAATCACCCGGTATGTTATTTTATTAATTTTTATAATTTTAGTACGATCAGCTGGTTGTTAGATTTCATGAAGTGCTTTTAACTTGTTAGTGTGTGTAATGAAGATGGCAGCGTCGCTGCCGAAATACGTATCTACGGATATAAAATAATTGTGGGCGCCCCGATGCGCCGCTTTGAGCCGGCACTGTTTTTCACCATTTTTGGAGATTTTCTCATCTTATCGGTGATTTGGGTTTTCTTAATTTAAAATAAGGATATCAGTACAAATGAGAAATCAATTCGATGAATTTTAAATAAAATCTAGTTATTTTCTGTTCCGAGCTTCAGATCCACAAAAATTAAAAATTTCTCGCAATCAGCAATCCTCTTAGTGTTTATATACGTAAATTAAAAGGTTTAATAGAGAGAAAAAGTAGCTTATACCTTGCTGTGATATCTACCTAAAAAGAAGAAAAAGTTTAAGAAAAGCAGATAAAGCAGAGTAGAAACGAGTAACTTATCTGAATCGAAATCAATAGAGGTGATTCAAACAACTACATACAACTGATGCCGTGGAAATTTTGTCGACGAGGTTCTTCTGGAGGCAGCAGAAACCAACCAATCGTGGAGCCAGAACGAAGTCCGCAGGAGGTGAAATAAGTGGTCGGTAAAGTGTATCGTGCGGCTTGAAAGTGTCGTTACACAATGAAACGGACATAAACAATGAAATGAAGAAAATTAGTTTAGATAATCAGGATAATTTTGGGAAGTTAGATGATGAAACAGCATTAATGGTTAACAAAAACACAGAAGGGATATTTTTGGTAACACAAAATTTAATTTAATTTAGTAATTTCATTGGAAATCAGGAGAATTTAAGTTAATTTTGAGGATATGAAGTCAGAAAGTTAGGTTAGGCGAAGGAAGATTTGTTTTATGAAACCCTACCGACTAGATGTATGTATTTTAAAAATTGTAAAACAAGTTTTTTCGGTAGACGGATATCCGAAAATTTGTGGAAATGCTTGCTCAAGTTAAGCAAAATAAGTTACAGCAAATTGAACGGGGTTGCTTCGCATATATCAGGAAGCGGCGCGCAAAATCGAATTGCAGATTCATTTGTTCTTCCGTATAAATACCGGTGCAAAGCGCGTCCGCGACAATTTTTAGTTCGACGTTAAACGGGAACGTCTTTTTACCTTGTACTTCTTAATTGAAACGTTAAAGTTTCAATCAGTAAATTAACGAGTGTAAATTAAAACTAATTTTTAAAATAATGTATTTAAAAAAAAATAATAATTGGGGCTATGCTTTTACTATTATATAAAAAAGCAAAGGCTGTTGCTGTGCAAACTCGTGACTTTACTTATTTAAAGGAACGATTATCAGAGTGAAATAAACAAGGGTAGTGAGTGACATTTTTATCATGAGGTGTCATTTTGAGGTTTGTGTCTAATTTAAAAACAAGAATGAGTTACTATATGAAATTTATTTGAGTTATGAAACCAAATGAGTTTTATAAACTATTTAAAATAGAAAAATTAAATGTATGACATTTTCGAATTGTCGGTGTTATCAAAAGTGAATCTTTAGATGTGATGATGAATTATAAAATTAATAAATAAATAATTGGTACGACCAGTATACAAATTAACCATGAGATATATGTAAAGACATGTACATCTTTGTATAAAAGAACAATTGCATTATTTCTATTCCATTTATAATCACCATATATCAGTTATAAATACTCCATGAGTAAGTGCTGCTTTCTCATTTCATCTCACAACTATATAGCGTAATAAAACAAAGAAAGATTATTCGAAAATATACATCCAGAAGAAAATTATAATGTATGGCGTGTAGGTCGGTTTGAATGTTTTACGATAAACGAAACGAGTAAATTGGACTTCATTTTAATTATGCATGGTGTTGTTTCTGTTGGTAAGTTAATTTTACATAAAATTCTTAAGTATTTATTTGTTGTTACCATCAATTTCATTTGAATAGCATTAATATTGAAATTAGAACGCATGCTAATACGTCTTCTGGGCAATTTTTAAAATTTTACGCTGCGGAGAATTTACTAAAACTATCCGAGGTGTAGCGATGGATTGTAATTAGATGGTCGAGCTGTGTTTGATATATATCCTGGGGCTCTCAATTGGTAGCTAGGTCCAGCAAGTTTGTCGGCTTGGTAAATAATCACAGAACTATGTATGCGGCTAAGTTGATCTCAAGAGATCAAACGCGCGAATAGGCTCAGTAAACAGCAATTAACTGGCAACTTAAACCGTCCTAATCATGGGCCTTAACTTGCTACTTTGGCTCATAATGGCAGACCAGCACTGTTTGTAGTGTCCGTCTCTGTATAAGAGAAGAAAAAAAAGAATACAAGAATACACAATGTGCATCATCTTTCATAAACGTTTTTACAGCATATTAAAATTCACAAAATTATCCACTGGGAAAACGTAAATACATAACTTATTTTTAATTTGTAAATGAACAAATTATACTACCAGTAGTACTATATATATTCTCATATTCTTTAAGAAAAGAAATTAAATTCTTTTCAAGTAATAGTACATTAAAAAACGAGTTTCATAAGTTTTTCAAGTATAGAAAACGAGCCAAAGCCTAGTTTTCTAATGGAAAAGTGCGCCAAAATGTCTTATGGAATAATAAATATCTTGCCAATTTTTAATTTGGTCAGAAATTATTGAAAACCCGGTGCTACATACAAGTTGATGTAAGTTATAGGCGACGGTGTAAATGAATGTGACAACATAAAAATTATTATAATATTGAAAACTTTAAGTGATAATAAAAAGAAAATTAAATGAATTTTGTTGTTTCTGTAATTAAATAATTGCAGAAATACAATATAAGGTACGAGCAGAAAATAATTTGAAAATAATTAGAAAATTGCAGATTATTACGACTAAAAACGAACTTAACACTAGTATTATTTTATCAAATTCTCACTTCTACCCTGCCTCGCTTTTTTGTATGCCATTCTAGGATAATAACAGATGTCCAGGTGCCAGGCATTATGACAGAATGATTATAAGTCGAGCAGACAAATTACACTATCTCTGGACCTATCGGTTGATTAGAGACAGCCTAAGTCTACTATAATATCCCTAGCTGTCCATCTTATCAGATAATAAACTTAATTGGTTGTACCCAATTTGTTTTTTAAAGTTTTTGTTTATTTAATTTGCAAAGGTAAACAAAAATCATGAACATTTACAATTCAGTCGACTTAATTCCGTAATTATTTTAATTACGATTCACCTGCAGAGCTGATGCAGCTAATCTAACAGACAGCTTACGCTTTATGTTTCAAGTAACTTTTAACAAGTCCACGTGAATGTAAATTAATGAAAACATTTTAATTAATTTTCGTACCTACATAAAATTATGTCGGCAAATTATGTTACACATATTATTTTCTATACGTTAAAACAGGTGAAAAATGCACCGTCATAAATTCAATTTCACATCACTCATATCAATAGAAAGCAAAAAAAGGGATCTCCAGAGTATCGTATTATCTTATATTTACATCTCATTTCTTATATTAACTTTTAACATAAGCAAAATCACCAAAACGAATTTTAAAACATTCTTAATTGTATTTCTTTTTTGGTACTTTTAAATTTTAAGTACCGGTTGGATTTGGAAAAGAAGTATTAACTTCATTTGGATTTCACGAAAAGATACCCTTTTTTACGTTTTGATTAATAAAAATCCTAAATTGTTTACTATTTTAATTTTTTAATAAATAATAACGAAAACATAATTTAATGTTCATATACCTACTTAATGTAACTAGGTATATCACGTTTAAACCGAAAAGGAAAGTGAAAATAAAAAGTTATGGATTGTTATCAAATCAAATCAAATCAAATTTATTTCAAAACAAGAACACAAGTAATAAAAATATGAGCACGTAAATAGTTTAGGTCGGGACAACCCACGGTCGATTTTTGAGAAGCTAAAACGAAGAGATTGCAGTGGAGCTTCTCTTCTGCTGAAGAGGCCCCAAATAGAATCGAAATAACTATCCAGAGGACGCTCGAGTATTCCATTGCAATCAAAACCAACTTGCAGCAAAATTTTAAGTAAATTCCAGTAAATTAAGTAAATATATAAAAAAAAATAAGAACTCGGTAGTATTAGGTAGCTATATAATCCTGAAGTGTGTATAGGGTTCAAGGTCTACTAAACGAGCAAAAACAGAATAGTTTAAACGGCAGATAAAGCTATAAATATGCATAATGTCTCGATCTCCTCTTTTAAATACTGGCATTGAGTATTCCAATAACACCCCCGTATATTAAAAAAAATATATAGGGTGTCCGTTTTTCGAGCCTAACCATGGAGATCTCGGTTATCTTAAAAGATACGAAGTTGGTTAAATTAGAACAAAGTTGCGTATTTTTATACCAATCAATAATCTTCAAACAAATTTCACCTATTTTTTAAGGTTTTCAAGATATTTGAAAAAAAGTAAGCATCACGATTTTTGTTTTTATTTTTTTCTATAAAAACCAATGAAGTTAGGTCAGACATTGTTAAGGCACATTTTTATGAGGAATTTAAATATGCCATTATCTTTGTCATGTCATCAAAAATTACGAAATAACGACATTCAATTTTTTATTTTCTTATGGACACCATCTTGGATTTTTACACGATTAAATGAAGCCTTTTTTCCTGATTAAAATGATGTATCACACTTGATGGTTAGAGTTAGATTCTGGTCAAATTCTCGAAATCATCTGTTCTGCAAAGAGTGCCTTGGAAACAAAGGCAAATTTTTTATTTCTAAAGAAAATTTGACAGTTCAATTCAATTTTAAGTGTGATAGTTACGTTTATTGTTAATTGCGGTAATAAAATGTCGCTTTTAAACTAGAGAAAACGAGAAATACTTGAAATGTTTACGTCTTTTATAAACTCGCAAATTAGTTCAAAAATGGGTAACTGTAGCCAGCGTAAAGACATCAACCGAACGAGTACATTGAACTGAATGGTCATCAGAATTGAACCCTTTAAATTATACGTTGTAAGTACTATGAAAAATAAAATTGTGCCTGTCGATGTTGATATTAGAAGTATTGTTACAAATTTGAAATACATGAGAAGAAGATACATTAGAGGGGCAATTCTAATTTAAGAAGATTTAAGAATTGTACACAGAGCTAAAGGGTGGACAATTTGAGCATCTGTTGTAATCGTTTGTTTTGTTATGTTTATTGTGTTAGATTTTATTTTGTTATAAACTATGGTCAATAATAAAGTGCAAACATACAGAACTGTCAAATTTTCTTTAGAAACAAAAAATTTGCTTTTGTTTCCAAGGCACTCTTTGCAGAACAGATGATTTCGAAATTTTGTCCAAAATCTAACTCAAACCATCAAGTAATCAGAAAAAAAGGCTTCATTTAATCGTGTAAAAATCCTAGACCGTGTCCATAAGAAAATAAAAAGTTGAATGTCATTTTTTCGTAATATTTGTAGACATGAGAAAGGCAACGGCATATTCAAATTCCTCATAAAAATGTGCCTTAACAATGTCTAACCTAAACATGCCTAACTTTATTGGTCTTTATAAAAAAGAAATAAAAATGGGAATCGTGATTTTTTACTTCTTTTCGAATATCTTGAAAACCGTAAAAAATAGGTGAAATTTGTTTGAAGATTATTGATTGGGATAAAAATACGCAACTTTGATCTAATTTAACCAACTTCGTATCTCTTAAGATAACCGAGATCCCCATGGTTAGGCTTGAAAAATGGACATCCTGTATAAACAGATGAAATTTTGTTACGTGAAATGTTGAATTTAAAAGTATAGTATAAAAATGTAAAAAATCATTTATTCGAATTTGTCGCCTGTATTTTCCCCGTGTCGTGATTAAATTTAAATTGTATAGAGCGTCGACCACAAATATTAGTTTAGCGTAACATATAAACGGCCCCTGCGATAATATATTACACAACATAACCAATAAATTGGAAGTGCTCTATTTGCGCAGTGGGGCATGCAAGATGAAGTGCAATATGGGCTTCACCGAGGGATACGCATTACGTGGGGGTTGGGAACTATTATATTTTAAAGAAAGCCCGTTACGCACTAGCGCCTAACATGACTGTTTGCCGCATTGGGTCATTTGTTGACGCAATTCGCCACTGTTCGCTATTGTATGGGATTCGTGACATCGATACAAAATAAATTACTATGTATTAAGGCAAACACAATACAGTCATAAGTCACATGTAAACAATCCAAAACTAAGTTCTTTTTTTTCCGTACGTTAACAAAAAATAACACATTTTTATTAAATTTAAATTTAATTCATAAACTACTAAAAAGACACCTGCTTGATAACAGAATATATATATTTAAATTTATTTAAATATATACTATTTAGTTGACATATAGAAAGTGATCTACCAAAATTAAACTACCATAATAAATTTATGATCAAAATACCAGGTATAACATAACATACATCATGCTACTATAATCGGTTATTGATAAACGTCAGAAACAGCGGTATCAAAATCAGGTACATTTAAAGATTTAATTTAATTTAATTTAAAAGCTTTTGATGAGTTTAATAACAATAGATTAAAACTAAAGTGATCACTTTGATGCGCGAATCAGTGTTACCAGTTATTTATAACAGATGTCTTTTCACTATCAAAATAGATTCTCAAATAGGGTAATAGATGGCGCTAACATAACTGTGGTCGTAGCAACAAAGTTAACAGAATGTCACATTACTGTAAACTGCTACTAACTAAAATTTTAACATTTTGTTACAACAGTGTCACCATAATAATATTTAAGTAGAATTTGTTTGTGACTTTACTGACTTTGAATAACAGATGGCGCTAAATTAACCAGGTTAGTTAATATGAGGTTAACAATTAACAAGTTTTTTTTATTTAATTACATACTTGAAGAAATAATGCACTTTGCATTTATTATACACACATTATATTAAACTATTATTATAACAATTAATTGGAACAGTGTTAATTTGATATCAACAGATGAAGTTAAGAATTAACAAGTATTTCAGTAAAATATAATAGGTCTATTACGAAAATAATGGCACTGGCACGAATGCACGTGGCACCATCTTTTGATTCAATTTCAATGGTTGGTATTAGATTGTACATTATAATTTGAACAAAAATAAATATTACTGCTATAAAACTAAAAGGGAAGTACAGTAGCGGACAATAAAATTCGGGCACATCATTTGTACAATGTAAACTTCTCTTTAACATTTTTGACGTTTAATACATATACCTATACAAAATGTCGCTAGTAATTCTGACGCATAATACAAATTTTGCCAGAAATATAACGTCACCCTCAAAAAGCTTGTTTTACCGAATTTGTCTAAATACAAACGACATGTCAAATTCTTGCACGGATTTTATTGTCCGATATTGTACATATTCATTTGAAAAATAGTTTAAAATCATGGCAAAACTGGCCTGTTGGCAATCCCAGGCCTTGTATGAATATACAATATCTTTTAGGTCAAATGGTAGAGCAGTTTTAATGTGAAAACTGAACTTTTATCCATCTTTTTCCAAAATAATTTGGGCACACCTGCTTTTTGTAAATGGTTACGGACAATAAAGACATTTATTATTATTATTATTATTATTTACTGATATAATTTTTAATTGGTATAATTAATTATTGCTTTAACACAGTTCACAATAAAGTATTTTTCATAAGAGAAGAGCTCTGCGTCATAAATAAAATGCGTCTGGTGTTGCATCATTAGACATAAGAAGCGTAACTCCATCCTTTGTTTCTCATTCACAGTTAATAAAGAAATAATATTGAAATAATTGTCGGTTGTAACTTCGGTGATTGATGACGCAGAGCTCAAGTTACGTGACTTTGACTTTATGTGTGAATTACAGAGATCTGGATTTTATGAAAAAAATTAAATACGTTTTAAGTTAAGTACATATTCAATTCAGAAAATATTAATTTACAGTTATATAATTTAATGACCAAAGAAATTGCTGTTTGACCAAAATGCTGATAATTTGTCTAGTTAGTTACTAACAAAGCACGGATGTAGGTGCGTTTATTTAGTTCTTAAGATTTTAAAGATTTTTTTAAAGATATCTGTTCATTTCGACTCTTTCGAGTCATTTGAATATTTCTAATGAAACGAAGAGATATCTTTAAAAAGTCTTTAAAACCTTAAGGACTAAATAAAGGCATTTTACCTAAAATCCGGTGATGACTCATCACTTAACGTGTACGCCCGACTAAAAAGATGTCATCATGACTAAATCATCAACCTGAATCCGTGCTTATTATTTTTCCAAAAATCTTTTCTTTTTCTTTTATATTTCGAATTAAAGTAAAATGAAAATGTCGCCAATAAACAGAGAAGCAACTTTTATATTTCACTTCTAAATGATATGGTGAACAATAAACAATAATTTTGTAATGTTTTTTTTTTCTGTTATAATTTATATTTAATAGTTATGGAAATCTTGACTCGTTAATGATTATTGATATAGTATGGTTGTCATCTTTTAAAACTAAATATTTTGAATTGAGAATTTCATTAAATCTTTGCATAGAAAACAGTAAAACGTTTTCCTTTCTGAAAGGGGGGCATTGTATTTGCTACAATAGTAAAATTGTATTAGCATTTAATAAAATAAATCGTGAGCTTTTAAGGTTACAATTAAAATTTCACGTACATAAAAATTTAAAACATTTCAATGGTTAGAATGTGCTTAGTCGTTGTTGTTTTTACGTTGGGGTGGTTCACAATCCCACTTTTACATTTTAGATTGCCGGCCGCGTCACTGTTTCTATTAGAGGAACATAAAGATTGCATTAGCGACTATGTGTACCTACCGTTACGGTAAGTTAGCTTTTTCCAATGTTTGATAGCCCCAGTTCTCTACTATATAGCTCTTTTCTCGAAACACCCCTAATTCTCGCAGAAACAAATAAATGCTTCTATCAGTCATGTCTTTTTTGTTATTAACTTTGTATCTTCGTTTAAACATTCTGATTTTTGTATAGGTGTACAATCGCGGACAGTTAAAAGAGAACGCTTAGCCCTAACGCATAATAGAATTAAGATCGTAACTATCGACATACATAATATAATAAATAAAATTATAGTAAGATTATCAAAAGATAATGAAATAAATATAAGAGGAATGGAATCAAATGATAAATTCGTATTTTAATAAACATAATAAGTTACAGCTATTAATTTATTATTTACATGCAAAAGATAATTACAGTTAATTGTATATAATCATAGACAATTATTACCAATGTAAATAATATAAAAAACGCTTTAAATAAAACACAGTACAAATCGTACGATTCGTGACTAGCAATAATAACATGTCAGGTTATCAACAAATGAGCGGAGTTAAATTATCGCTTTGATTAAATTATGCAGGACTTTCTTTCAAGCATTGTAACAGTTATTTACGAACTCAAATTAAAACGTATTTATTTTCTAATATAACAATTCTTATGCTTTAATTAAATTTTTACCGAGTGTTGTAATAGTTTGTGTGAAATGCTTTTGCAATCTTTTCTTTAAAACAGCCACGTAATTTACCTTCGAGGGTAAGACCGCGTTCTTGAATGCCTTGATGCAACTTGAACTCGATAGACGGTTTAAAGCAACCTTGGATTGTTATGCTAATAGCACCGGCACAGAAATCGTTCCAAACAAATAACAGCACTCGCTAATATTAATTAAATAAGTTTTATAAACAAGACTCGAATTCAAATTTCAGTCTTTCAAGTAACGTGATTTAAAAAGTTGCAGAAACTTTAAACGGTTATTAACAGAGAGCGGATGACCTTAGGTTTTAACTAAGATTATCCAAACCATAACCATTTGAAACAAAATTATTTTTAGAAATCTTGTACGTTTATTTTATATTTACTTATTCACACTCACCCCTACTTCTGATACGAAAAAACTAAAACTGGCCGCTCTCTAGTTATTAAGTAAATTATGATTCATGAAAAATCTGATATTTTTAATTTTATTTTTTAAATTCAATTTCATAAAATAAATGATATCTATTTACTTAGGTACCTCGAACATCAGAATAATAAAAATTTCATTCTAGCGAGAGGTAATCAAAAGACATTAATATAAGTCGAAAGTTTCCCGGTTCAGATTTTAATATCGATGTAAAATATTTGTTACTATCTCGAATAATTTGGGTGCTTTATCTTACACGGGTTGTTAAACACGGTCGCAAAGTTCTCTCCAGTCAGCAAAACTTTATTTCAATAAACTTCTGTCATCCGATTTAATGTTAGGGCTGTTGTGAAACATTGTTGGAGCTCTGTGCGTATATTAAAAGTATCAAACCAAATAACTTTTGATGGAAAAACATTATGTTTCGAATATTAAATATAAAATGTAACATTTTTGCACGTTTTCATCTGAAACATTCAAGTGTGGAACATATATTTTTTTTTAATCTGCGAGCTGTTGTCGCATTTATAACGGAAGTAACTTCTTCCACTCAATAATTTTAACGCAATAACAAGAGCTGCAGATTGCAGTAAATGGCTTGGAATTAAAGACATAATGTCGATAACCAACGAAACATAAATTTGCAAGTCAATGAAACCCCAATGAAATAAATTCATGCGGAATTATTTTATGTATTCAATTTGAAATATGTATATCAAAATTTAAAAAAATATTAAATTAACAAAAACTGATTTTATTAACTTAGAATAGATGCTTCATTGGTTGGTAAAATATGTATTTATTAATTCCTATTCTTGATGGAAATCGAGATTTTTGTATACGTGGGACGTACAGGACGTACAGGATGTTATGGATATTTTTTGTACCCAGCTTCATTCAAGAGAGGAGGCAAAGCGAAACTAATGAATAACGAAAACTACCTATCTCTATTCGTTTTCAATTATTTGTGTCGTGAGTTTTTATGGAAAAATAACGCAAAAAACTGATTACATAGCTTCATTCAAATACGAAGCTAATGGGAAAGATATGTATGTGCATATACAGTTTATTAATTTAATAAAAGATTCTATTAATAATAGTGGAATAGATATACAAACCACATCAAAATAAATGTAAATATCTTTTTTTGCTTTGATGGATGATAAAATGTTATTTATCATCATCATCATAATCTATTTCCTCTTCTACCCGTAAGTGTCGAGGTGTTATTTCATTGTCATTTGCTTTTATCCTGTTCTATTAAACAAAAATTACATGAGATGGCTTGAAGAACGTATGCATTTTAATGTAAAGTTCCATTGGATGAATAGTATTTATTAATCCTGATCCTTGACGGAAATCAAATTATTTGTGTACGTGGGGCATATATACTATGGATTTTATCTTAAAAGCTTTGAATACAAGGTGATTCATAACAGACGAAAAAGAACAGATATACATACAGAATCTCATTTTAAGTTAAAACGAAAGAATAAAAAAAATTGCTTTGTTTCAGAGTTATTTGAGTTCGAAGATCGAACATTTGCTTGGAAACTGGGAAAATCGAAAAAATGGAAAATTATAATAGATTGAAAAGTATCAATATTTTTCTTAAGAATTTATATAATAAGACAAAATTAAGTGTAACGAATAACCTACTATTTACTACACTCTTTTTTAATAAATCTTTGAAAATGCCTCATTTTTTGATCTGCATTTATTAAGAAAACTACCACCAATACCAAAATATTGCCTTAAATACAATGTTCTTTATAGATTATAGACAATAGAAATTTTTTTTTCAAAAAACACTTTTTAGTTACATTACACTTTTACTAAATAAATATAATTCGTTTCCACTTATTTTTTTTTTGTTTAGTAAGACTTAAAACAGTAAACATGCTTGTTAGCACAATTTATATTTTCCTAATCACATGTACTAATAAAGAAAAACAGTAGATAATAAAAAGATTCAATAAAAACATTGAATCAATGTAAACTTTTAACTAAGAGAAGCAGTTTAACACTGAACCCATCAATATTGCTAGTTCTTCGAGCCGGATCGGAAAAGAAACACATACATCAAGGGAAGGACACTCAAGATCGTCCTAACTAGAAAGTTGAGAATTTTTGTAATTTTGGGACTCTTATGGACTGTAGAAAAGAACTACCTGAAGCACTTAATGAAAACACTAAAATAGCGAATTTTCACAAATTTTATTAGTTTAAAACATGACAATTGTTTCGACAATTGTTTCAATTTACTTACTGAAGGATAATTTATACCTACTGCCACAATTATCCTATACAAAGAAACTGAGTTGGCAAATCTAAAAATATTTGAAGGGTTCATGATGCAGTGACACGGACTTATTTTTAACAGCGGTGGTTTGTGTAAAATATTTTTCTGTGTAAAACTAAGGATTTGAAAATCTAAAACTTAATTAGACGGAAAAAGAAGGAAATGTACAAAACAATCAACAAGTTATCTAAATTACATATTTACAAATGTTCAATTACGAAATAAATTTAATAACGGTGAATTATTTAATTCTGTTTGGTCATTTATTAAATAATTAGAGTTTTTAAGTTTATTAATTTCTAAAGATTCAAGAAAATTTAATTTTCTACCTTTATTTTCAGTATGTAAGATTTTGAATTCAAAGTTTGAAAAGTGATTATTATCAATTAGGTGGTTAGCAAAAGATGAATCTGTTTTATTATTAATAAATGACCTTCTGTGTTCTATTATTCTAGTATCAAAATTTCTTCCAGTTTGTCCAACATATACCTTTTGGCACACATCACAGGTTAACTTATAGACTCCTGATTTTTTATTATTTGGAATTGGATCTTTGTTATTTTTTATGTACTTGGACAAAGTGTTATTAGTTTTGTAGGTAATACACATCTGACGAAGACACTGTGTGTCGAAACAATTGTCATGTTTTAAACTAATAATTTGTGAAAATTCGCTATTTTAGTGTTTTCATTAAGTGTGATAATGAATTTTCATCAAGTAAAGGTCGAATCAATCCAAACTACCTGAAGCTTTTCATTAATTTCTGGGATATCTCTTTGTTTTTAGTCCCCAAATCTTTTGTGTTATACTTGCGGTATGGTATTGATATTTGCATCGTAAAATATAGTTTCATTCTATAAGGTTGAATGAGAGGAAAAAACCCAATATTTGTAAAATATAAAATTCTGCATTATATTTTAATTCTATTTTGAAATTTGTTGTTCGAAGTAAATTTGAGGAAGAAAAAAATACAGACGCCTTTCTTTGTGATAAGAAGTGATAGAATTGAAAGTGGGTTTTGTAAATTTGTTTTGTGATGGGCACGTGTTGAAAAAATAATATTCTTGTCAGTTTTATGTATCTTAAATATGTGCTTAATGACAAAAAGGTATCTGAATTTCAGCTCTTTTATATGATAATATTGCGTGACAAATTACATAATAATGGTACTTTAGTATTTATGGTTTTGGTTCGAGATATTATCTGTAAAGTATCCCGAAACATTTAAGAAAAAAAAAGCAAAATTAAAAATCGGCACTTGCGGATAAATTGAATGCGCGTGAATGATATTTAAAATGATTAAATTCTTAGAAACTGTTGCCCTTAATAAACGTATGTAAGATTTTGAAAGCTTCTCGGAATAGATCGAAAGATGCTGATGCCGCTTTTATAGTTCTTGATGACAGAATATGTAAGCTGCGTTCTAATTAAAACTAATAGCTACAAAGGCATCCTACTAAAGGTACTTTTAAATGTATATTGTTTTTTTTATTTATTTTTTATGTTGTCGTTCCACAAGTTTTTGCAACATCCATACCGAGGCGTATATAAATCAATTAATTATGGACGATTGAGTATAAGGAGTGGCTGCGATAAAGAAAGCAGTTTAAAAGTGTTAACTTCTTGCGCGAGGTAAGCGATAGACAATAGAGGATATTATCCGACCATCGCCGACTAGTTAATAGATAAACTGGATATTTTCATGCTCAATCACCGGCCGATACGATCAGCCGTGTGCATTGTTATGCCGACATGGACTCTGCCTCTTCAAATTTCATGCGACATTAAGTCAAAATAGTGTTATCCATCAGATATATATTGTGGCGGGCGCAACGCCTCCGGCTTTACAATCACATCCACAATACGCTTACAACGCTTTGTCGTCAGCTCGTATTCTCCTATAATAAAAGATTATTTGTCGGCGACTCGTATTATATTATTATTATTATTATTATTATTATTATTGTTATTTCTGTTATTGAAATTGAACTTACTATAATGTATTTTAAATAAAAGATATTTTTTATTACTAGTCTATAATTTGTAATTTATAGTTAACTTATATATATATAGACAACTTAAATTTATACAAGTTTAAATCAAAACCGTTTGAATAAACTCCATTTCATTATATCGTCATAAAGTAATTAATTTACTGAAGTTTATCGCTGAAGTAACACAATAACAAAAAATTTTTTTAATTAATCAAATTTTTAAATAGCATTTAATGTATGTATTATATAAACAAGAGTAACAAAGGCCGAATAATAAATCATAGAAAAAAAATTAATTGTTTTAGAAAATCAATTAATATGGTGATACAGTTCTGCTCTTTTGTGAACAGGAAAGGCGATCAATGGAGACTCATTATTCTTTGAGAATTTATAATGCTTCTTTCTCCGTAGATCTATATATACATTAATGGCCTCCGTATAATGACAAGTAAATTCTTTCCGCAGTTTGGTTATTCAGGAGGTCTACTATTCAAAGTTTTCATTTTTATTTCAAGCTTAATGAAATTACTTTATCGTTATTTATCACTCGCGGACGTTTTACTACACAACTTTTAAATTATTGAGTAATTTATTACCGTTCTATTTAAAGCAAATCATCGTAAATTATGAAAACTTAAGCAACAACGAATAAATGTTCATATGCAAACGTCAATTAAGAAAAAAGAAAACTTTTGCGTTGAGCTCGTAAGCCAAGTGCGTTTAAAATATGCATAACAACGATATTTTTCTGCGAAAAACTTTTTAAAAGAATAAATCCTAAGCTATTATTTCCGACGGTCTAAATACTGTATAGTTACAAGTAACTTGATTCATAATTATTTTTTCTAAGTGCAAACAAATGCAAAAATTACAAAATTAATTATGTAAATGAACATGTTTTTATGAGCTACTGTTGGCATGAGAAGTTGAATACAAAAATGTATCGATTAAGGTGGCAGGCATTTTGAATATTTAAAAAAGATGGAACAATTTCTGTGATTAAAAAAAATGTCAAACTTGCCAATCTCAAATCCTTGAGCCAAATGAATAAAACGAAGCGAATGCTTCATCATTATACGATTCCTTTTATTAAAATCTTTACTATATTACAGGCAGAATTATTTAAATTTTCATTTTTCTTCAGATATTTGTAGTTTTCACTGAAAAATTTAAAGTAAAACCATAGGCTTTGTTTTATTCATCTAGCTCCTTATCAAACATTAAGTTTGTTCGTTTGTTCCACATTTTTAATCCTTTATTCTATTTTGCTCACTCCTACTTACTTTATATTATACAGGGATATCCACATAAACCGTTCGTTAAAAGTTTTCAAGGTTGCAGTTCACGTAGATATTTGAAATTTACAGAGCAAAGGTTTTTCGTAGAGATCTCTTTAAATAAAATAAAATTGTCTTTGTTTCACTTCCGGTTGTACCGGAAGTCGCTATCAACTCGCTTATTTTAAATGGAATGCTATATTTTTTATCACGTTTTTGAATTCTACATGTAAAAATATGTTAAGTTGCAATACATTTCCCTATCTTTAAAGTGCATCATTTTTGAGATATTTTGAAATTTCTTAAAAATTTGGATTCTATAATCTAATTTTCAAAAAATTATAACACAGCTGTTATTGAAGCAATTTTATTTGTAATAGCTAATATTGTAGTTGAAGCTTTAAGGTTCTTAGAAATTCCATAAGCATAATCTATTAAGCTACAGGGTGTCTAAAACGCACCGCTCCCCTCGAAGATATTCAAACACAGAAAAATACTTTTTTTCAAATGGAACGACCAATATTTTAATACACCTTCGTATGTGAAATTAAATGCTGTGTCGAACTATACTAGCATTCCCTATACCTAACTTTAACAGTTTTTCAGTTATAAGATATTTTTGGTTTAATACATAAAAATTTACATTTATTAGGTTAAATATTTCTAATTTTGTGATATAGTTATGAAAACAATAAACAATTGCATTTAACGTTTCCTGTTACTACAAATTTTAAGCAAAAGCAAAAAAAAGTTGAGAATCAAAATCAAAATTATTCAAACGCTGATATTTTAAATCTATTTTTTTAATTCATGAAGAATGATCTAAAACTGTTCAGAGTAGAGAATGTGTGTTCAATCAAATGTACCCCTCTTGTCTCCTATGAATAAAACACAGTTTGGAAAGTTTGAACCTAACTTTATACAATTTGGAAAAATAAAATGTAACAAATAACGAAGATAATTAGACAATGGTTTTAAAATACTTTCACGCTAATCCAGAGAATTGCAAACTAGCAGATATTTTATTCTTCAATTTAAAGTAATGAAATTCATACTTTTTCGTTCTATAAGATCACAAGCGTCCTAAGAGAAGGATGATTAAAGAACTATTAAAATTTGTGAATTTCCACTTGCCAAATTCTATTTTCTTTGGTTGACTACACAATTTGTAGTAACAGTAATCGTTGTTATAATTTCCATGCTATCTTAATAAAATTAAAAATATTTGACCTATTAAAATTGTAATTTTCTTTGAATTAAATCGAAAATGTTTCATAACTCAAAAACTGTTAAAGTTAGGTATAGGGAATGCTAGTACAGTTCGACGCAGCATTTGATTCCACTTACAATGGTGCATTAAAATATCGGTCATTCCATTTGAAAAAAAGGATTTTTCTGTGTTTGATTATCTTTTTATGACATTTGACTTTATTAAACATAAATGTGTATCACATGGTACGATTTGATGCATTGGCCCCTTCATCTTCATCATCAGCATCAGCGTCACTCTTCAGTCTCTAATCCCCGTCCTCTTTCAGGGCCGTCTCAAAATGTTGAAACAACTGCGACATGTAATTCTGTTCATTCGCCAGTTTCTCCCAGTCTTCACTAAATTCGAGTGGAGCGGTGCGTTTAGACACCCTGTAGCTTAATAGATTATGCTGATGGAATTTTTAAGAACCTTAAAGCTTCAACTACAATATTAGCTATTACAAATAAAATTGCTTCAATAACAGCTGTGTTATAATTTTTTGAAAATCAGATTGCAGAATTCTAATATTTAAGAAAATTGAAAATATCTCAAAAATGATGCATTTTAGAGATAGGGAAATGTATTGCAATTTAACATATTTTTACATGTAGAATTCAAAAACGTGATAAAAAATATAGCATTCCATTTAAAATAAGCTAGTTGATAGCGACTTCCGGCACAACCGGAAGTGATACAAAGGCAATTTTATTTTATTTAAAGAGATCTCTACGGAAAACCCTTGCTCCTTAAATTTCAAATATCTACGTGCACTGCAACCTTGAAAACTTTTAACAAACGGTTTATGTGGATATCCCTGTATACATCTCACTCTCTCAGGAGCGGTTGGTGCAAAAAGTGTAGAAAAGTGCAAAACAAACATAACGTTATAAACTTGCTAAAACAATGCATAATAAAAACAACAGATTGTCGTGTTTTTAGTACATTTTAACTTTTTTCTAAAAACCTGTTTGGGGTTGTTCAAACAAAATTCTTCTTTTTTAAAATTCTATTCAATTAAACACACAAAAAGGTAAAGCTTGCAGCCAGGCAAATATTTATTCATCTCCGTTTAAAAATACAAATGTATATGTCAACAAAATATAACTTCTTATTTTATTTTAAAGAAAATTCTTCTATTCAACTCAATAGCTTACTTAAATGGAAAGTATACAATTTCTGATTGCTATTAAATCTGATATTGGTAAAACCAATCAAACATGCCATATACCCTTTTGTTATTCAAGTTCTTTTCGCACTACATAGTTCATATTCTCGAAAACGAGAAAAACGGCTTCGACGTGTGGTCTGAAACACCCGGTATATAGGTCAATAACTCGAAAAAAATGCATCATCAAGTGCTTATAATTATGTTTTCACAAAATATGACTTAAAAATATTTAACTCAAAAATGTTAGAATGTCTTCAAGTGGAGTGGTATATTTTAGATATAATAGATAATAGATTATGTTTACGAGACAAACAAAATTGTCGCAATAACAGATGTAGTATAATTAGTTTGCAGAACTCAGTTTTTTAAGAAAACTCAAAATATCACAAAAACAGTGCAATTTAGAGATAGGCAAAAGTTTCTTATTTTTATGTAGGGAACTCAAAAATGCAACAAAAATTATTAGCAACTTCCGGTATAACCGGAAGCGACTGATACTCAATTTTATTTTATTTGAACTGTTCCTCCACTTCATAAATTTCCAATCTCTTATCTAAACTTCTTCTTCTTGAAAGCTTTTGATGTGAATAACCCTGTATATTTTTCGAAATTAAAGGAAAAAAATGCAAATTATTTCAGAATTATGTTAACATTCCTAATCAGGTGTACTTAATCGAATTTCATTTTTGTGTTTCTGTTAATTATGAAAAGCTAATATTTTGTTATAAAAATAACTAAAAACGTAACGGTAATTTGAGACAAAACGTAGTTATAGTAATGATGTGCAAAAGCCGTCTCTGGAGGTTCTAAATTGGCTTTTTAACCCACGGCCTGGAGCAGTTAAGACTCCTGTCCTCCACGATTTCTTCTGTTGGGATGCGCCGCTCCTTTAATCAACACCTTGACCCGTGTTTTACAAATTCCTTCTCAGCTCTGGGTGATTTATTACAAGTTCTTCTATTGGCCAGCACAGCGGGAACCAGGTAAATGTACCCATCCAGTCATTTATAAAGGGCGGCCAGGTGCGATCCAAAGAACTGGAAAAGAGCCGACACCACTATATCCTAGGGATGCGACCCTAACCGTAACAAATTTATTAATTCCATCACACGAATATCAAAATATCATGAATTTATTAATCGTTCTCGCAAAAAGAACTAAATTAACATATATCTGTGGTTATTTAAGATAAATCATTCTACAAAAATTTACGAAAAAAAAATCTAGAATTTCAATAAAAATTCTTTCTTTTTAACAGTGTTATTAACAATCAGAAAATATAAATTGTAAATATTTTGTACAGAATTAGTAAAGTGTTTGTAGGCAACTCAACAAAGAAACTCATGTATATTATGTACAGTCGCAATCGTAATTCATGACATTTTATTTTATATTTTAAGTAGAAAGATTTGGATGCATTCGACGTGTATACTTTTGAAGGAGACGTTCTGTAAGCTTTCTGAAGCGTCATATTTATTTGTCGAGTTTTATTGTTTTGTATTGTTATATTTTAAATCGGGTGTATTCCACACTTTTGTCGCAGGTAAAAAATAAACTGTCGGGTAGATTACACGTGTTTGATACTTGCAATTGTCATAAGGGTGAAAATACTTAGGGATATTTCAATAAAGTTTACTTTCTCGAACGAATACATTTGGAAGACAGTGTACATATCATTCAGAGCATAAAGTTTCTTTTGTGTTTCGCTTAGCTTTTGTGCAAAATTTTAGACCCAGTACAAAAAAGTTTTCTTTGTGTAAGTTAGTAAATTGAGATTTGTTAAATAACTGCGTACGTGCATATGTAGATTTGAAAATCGAATTTTGCTGATAAAAATTACAAGGTAAACGATGGTTGTATTTTATGGTAGCGGCATCGAAGCTTTAACGCAAATAATTAAACACCTTTTTACGCATTATTATAAAAACATAATCGTGTTTTAAATGATTGCTTAGACCGTCGAGTTTCAATTAAATTTTGATTCGTCTTGGTCCTTGTTCAAAAATTGCCGTTTAGTTTGCAGTATTAAGGTTGCGCTCAGCGCAGGACCGGCATTCACCAGATTGTAACTGTTCTTTCTTATTATTATTCTTTACTGCCGCACAATGACTATTCATCCGAAGCATACATTCCTTCCAGTGAATTTTAATTGTTCGTTTTAAAAATTGATTTAAGCCTTTAATTATTTTTTTTATTTAACAATTTTAATAATTTATTTACACGATAATAAAGAAAATTTTAAATTGATATTTTACATGTACAATTAGCTTTCATTAATATTTAAAAAAACTTTCATTGTTTAATTAGTAAGTATTTAAGTAGAAAAAGAAAGATGAAATATGAAGAGTACAAAGTATAAATTGAATGTCTAAACGTAAGTAATCATTATACGAGTAGTGTTGTTTATAATTACTGTTAGTAGTAATATTTTCTGAGTATATCATTTTTTTAATATCAGAATATTTTCAGTGCAATAAAAAAGCTACTCACGTAGTTTATTTAATTTGAAAGCAGTTTAAACCTTTTGGCTAGGTTATGTAGCTTTCAAGACTACTTGAAAGCAAATACGAATAAAATTACCGAATTTATCGACAGTATAATAAAATTCGAAATATATAAAGAAAGTAATATAAAAACTGTAGTTTTAATTCTTATATACGGCAGACAAGCGTAATAAGTTTTAAATTATATTTTAGAATTAGACAGTTTTTAAATTATACAACTTTAAAATATGCTACCATATTTGTTTTACTAATTTTATTTTGCATATGTAATGAAGCCGCTTTCCGTGCAATCGCAATCACGCAACATGTGTAAATAAAGGTGTTCGTTGTTGGCTAGATTTATTTTCTTCGTATAAGTCCATATTTATGTAAGTATAGAACACGGTGTTTTTGCATACAGCAAATTTATACGAAATTGCAGCGAATATTTTCTCATATTTATGGTGAAAATTAACAGTATTTGTTTACACTTCTATATTCTATTATGATATATTACATTCTCTAATATTCATTTATATATACAAGTGACCTTTTGTAATTTAAATTCTAGCCGCACCTTTGAACTTGGACTGCAGTGAAATATTCGACTTGTAACGTAATTTATTTATGATTATTTCAGTTACTAAATTATTTTATACACTGTAAATTATCGATGACAAATATAAAATATTTCAAATTCAAGAAGATGAAAGCTACTTACAAAGATTTTCAAATACAAATCAAGAATTGTTCTAAAGAGCTTTGTCCTTTAACATCTGTTAGAATCTTTGAAAAACATGATTATTACAAAAAATACTACGCTCCTAGTACGTCGAGAAAATAGTAGATGTGTATTTATATTGAATAAAATCTATAAAAATTTTAAAATCGAAAAACTTTCTAGATTGACTATATTTGGACTTAGTACTTTTTTAAGTTACGTACGTGCTACTGAAAAATCTACGAATTGTAAAAGTAGAATTCGTCTAAATAAAACGTAACAATGTTTGCGTGCACGTCACACTTGGTTCCAATTATACTAAACGCCGACCTGAAGGCTGAAAATTAAAAGTTTTAAATTCTGAGGTGAATAGCTTTAGGGTTGTTTGCGTTATCCAATATTTAACTTAAATACTTGTATCTGTATATATGTTTTGTGGCCGTTCATAAACACAATTAGAAAAGAATCAAGAAAGAGTGACGGAAACGAAAAAAGAACGAAAAAATAAGTCGAACCTATTATTGCTGGAAGAATACAACACTTAACAGTTGGACTTTTGTAATGCTATTATTCTTAGATATGTTATAGTCATTCATACCATTGTTGTATGGCGTTCAGTCTGCCACAATATGAACTGCTCCTCTAAAACACGCAGTACCGTATCTTTAAAATTTTCGATAAATTCTAAAGTAAACTGTTACATAACGTCTTTCGGGTTTGTAAAAAAACATAAAAACAATTCTCCTTTCTTTTACGTGTTTCATTCAATTATGTCAGGTAAGTTTTAAAATTAATAAAACGTTCTTGGTCTCCTCTCGGCACGTGCTTATATTTCTGACAACGTCCCTGTCTAGGTCGGCATGTCAAACACCTCGGTCCACAAGGGGGTCGCATTGTATAAGTTGGTAAAGTACATGCCCCCCGCTAGCATCATAATATGCTCTAACCGACACCTAACTAGCGGCATTTTACAAAGGTACATACAAAATATTAGTATACACCTGTTTTTTTTCTTTTTTGATTTATATATCCCCATGTTGACTTTTGAAACTATTTATCTGCTATTGACCGAAAAATGCCTTAAATAACACAATACATAAAATCACGAAACCTCGGCGTATCTAATTCTTTGTTAGATTAAATCAGTTTTGTAAACACAACACCATTACAAATCATTTACAGAAAAACTTACTTTTTTTTTAATTAACTAAACACACAAGCAATAAAATATTTTTTTCTTTAATAAACCAGTATCGTGCAAAAATTTCAAGAACAATAATAAATTATATTTGAGCATTAATCCAAAAATTTTAATTAAAATACATATACTGATCTTAATATACATTGGTGGAAATTGAAGAGAGAGCACAAAAAGTTTTTTCTTATTGATGTTGCACTTTCCATTCTCGCTTGTATTTATTATTTGTTCACAAATTAAAAAGCCAAAAAATACAACTGGCAATAATGTCCTACTTTTAGAAATTTGGCAACAAACAAAAATGACAAGTGTGTGAATGTGAAATAAACGTCAAGGTTATGAATTCTGAATTTCGTATCATTCGATTACAAATTTTTAAATAAAATATATATAACAATAAAACTTATCAAGGCACCATCGATTACAAAATATAAAAAGTATTTTTCTTTGATGTCAAAATAAAATAAAAACTTTACTTTCAAAGTAACTATTTATATTATTAAAATTTTTAAAAAATATATCCTCGTCTTTAATTATTTTCTTTTCGGGTTTTCGGGTTTCTCTCTTGTTCATGGCAAGGAATATAATTGCAAACCAAAACTAAATGCAAACTTGTTCTTTTGCAACTATCCAATTAAATATTTACGATGAAATAAAAATCACGAAACGCTGAGTTTGACGAAAATTGTTTATGAAACAAATTTGCAAAAATGTGTTGGTCCTAAAAGCAAATATTGCAAAAGTATTTCTAGTATTTACATGAAAGACTGTGTTACGTAACAAACAATGTTACACTAAAACTGCTAAAAGCAGCTCAGAAAAATTCTCGAGCAGAAGATGTGCATGATGGTGCTGCACCAAGGACTCTCAACCTCAACTTTAAGCATCTGCCCCTTAAAGGCCCCATACACGATTAAACAATTTGCGCAACAAAGGGTGTTGTGCAAACATTTTGATCGTGTATGTTCGCGTTTGAGTTGTTGTACAACAGTTAAATGCAGAACACAGTTGTTGTCCAACAGAGGTTTGCGCAAATTGTTTGAGCGTGTATGGACCCTATTTTATTAGAAGAAAAGAAAATTTTCATTAACTTCTCTTTCAAATAAGTGAAATTTATCTCCGCCCACAATAATTTTATATCCGTAGATACGTAGCTAAGCTGCTATAATAGATACTATTAGTAGTGTAGATAGTATGATCAGGTAGGTACGTAGGTAGGTAGGTAGCTGTTAGATTTCATGTAGTGTTTTTTAAATTGTACTGAAGATGGCAGCTTATCTGCCGAAATATGTATCTACGAATATAAAATTATTGTGGGCGGAGATAAATTTCAATTATTTCTTAAACCTCTTTCTCCTTTACTAATTTTTAGTTTCCCTTTCAAACTTAATTATATCTATATCTCTAAACTAGTGTTAAATTTAGATATTTTTCTAATGGAAAGGCGAGCAGAATTTTCAACTTTTTTTAGACTTTAACGCCCTTTTTTTTTAAATAACTACAGTGCACCTCGCTAACGTGAACAGTACTATTATGTACTACTGAAATTTACAACATAAATCCAAACAATCACTTCTTAATTCATTTTTTTCCAAAAATACATAATATGTAGGACATAAATAAAAGTTGAAAGTGATGTATCATGTTTTTAATTGTTTTTAAGAGATGAAAACTACGGCCCAAATTCAGAAACCCTTGAGTTGAAAGAGCACTCCACTCACACTTTTTGAAATTCAGAGAAGCTTTAATTTTCCTTTTAATGATTTTTTAACTTTCTATCGTAAATCACTGATGATCAAAGTACCTATACTGACTATAAACTTGATTAAACGAGTAAATATAAAAGCAAATTTCAATTTCAAATAACGTCGAAGGTCAAGTTTGAGTGTGAGTGGAGTGTGAGTGGTGTTTCTGAATTTGCCCCTAAATCTCGGAAACATGAACATCGTGCAAACATGAACTCGGTTTTAATTAATTCACGTTAGCGCGAGTGCACTGTAATTGTTTTCAGCGAAAACAAAACAGAATTTTTAGAGGGGACATTGTTTCTCTGTAATGTATGAAGATATTTTGTAGAATAATATAATAAAGATCTAATTTCATCAATTCCCATTCAAACCCTAATAGTTCATCGACTTACAAAGATCCCTAAAGAATCATCAACCCGACAGGTTTACCGACTGTTTTCAAATTTTCATCAACCTCTATTCTAGACAATATAATTTTAAGCAGAAATTTTTTGCACACTAGGCAAAACAAAGATAAGCTTTTTTCCACAAAATAGAAGAGATCTTTCTGATTGGTTTGTTTCATTTAAATCTTTAACCGTTGATGTACGTTTTAACATGAGCTTTTTGAGAAATCTTCAACTTTGAATTTCCGAGAAGTTTTAAAAGAGTTCTTTGAAAATTAAGGTTTTAATTACAAAAAGGCCGAATTAAAGTATTTTTCTACGATTGGGAAATACATCCCTAAAATTGCAAAGAAACATATTTTATAAGAACTGTCAAAAACGAACAAATTAAGATAGATATGTATGTGTCAGGTGTCAGTGACTCCCTTAACCAAATTCAAACTACCGCGCCCCCTCCCCCCTTGAATTCATAAAGCTCCTTGATGCTTTCGAGAAAAAAATTAAGTACTCATCGGTCTGCATCCCTTCTGCAACCTGAAGTGGAACTAAAAATATTCAAATGTGAAAATTTGTGTAATTTAATTATATTTTCCGAGCAAATTTTATAGTGAATGGAACGCATTAATAGTTGTTTTAAATACACAACTTCTATAAAAACTGTCTAGAAATTTCGTTCGGAAGATTTTCAACAAAAAGACTAAATTAAACAAAAAAAAAATAGATACAAATCTATTTCTTAAACACACCCTGCTACAGTAATCGAGGGAGAAATCACCAACCACTTTCACAAGATACAAACATCACTGAAAAGAACATCGTTTAAAAAACTATAATCATATATGGACTTTTGTGACTCAACAGTGTCTCTGAAGTTGATTTGTAAAACGTCATCAAAATATTAAATACTCTTACCTAATTATTTAATTAATTTCCCAAATGATCAGTTTATAGTAGGGAATACACGATCCAACATGTCTTAACACATGTACGCGCGTACATGTTCGCCGAATATCAACGTCACATAGTACCATACTACACACGATCGAACTTGTCTTAAGACATTATAGTCCAGTTATCAACCAACACGATGTCCGAATATATTATATTATATTATATATATGTTATATTTGGTGGCAGTGGCGTGCGCTATTATAGTGGAAAAGTTTATGCACGACGCTGACGTACTGCATTGAATAAGTCCGTGGCGAACATGTGCGTTTGGCAACCACGCGGTCAAACATGTACGCGCAAACATCAACGCACGCACTTGTTTTCAGGAAAACCAGAAAACAAGTTCGACGGACTTTTTTGTATGTGCATACATGTTCGAAGCGTTTTTCGGGCCAACACACGTATGTTGATGTTCGGCAACATGTGTAACATGTGTTAAGACATGTGGGATCGTGTGTTCTCTGCTTAAAACACTGCAACACCTCGGCACTTAAAACAGAAACTGACCCCATCATGACGCGAAAATACGTGTTTTTGGCGGAAATAAAAACCAATCAGCTTTTGTACTTTTCTGCGTAAAAAATGTAAGGTGCTTCATGAAGGATACGTTTTTTGTCAAACACGTAAAATAAGAAATGCGTACACAAGTAAGTTTCCACGAAGCCTAGATGCGATGTCGAAGTAAAGAGTTTCAGTTTTTGGGAAAATTGTTGGCGCTAAAATGTACAGAGTTAGTTTTATTAATGCAAGCTTCCCTTCATTATTTTATTTAGTAAACAATACAAAGTTGACCTTACATGTGTTTTTATGTAGATTTCACTCATGCTAATAATTTTGCAATAGCGTGCAATCCGTGTGTCCACGGATTGAGTTCACTATACGTATAATGAACCAAAAATTGAAAAAAAAAATTGAATGACTGAAAATTAGGATTTCAATACAGTTGTTAGACATTAACAACTGTCAGGTGCTAATATGGACGGAGTGAATAATCATATTTTATTTATTTTTGGTCAATAAATATGTAGATGGCGTTAACATTTTACAACTTTACTGAAATATTATTTATAATTAGTAATTTTCCGTAATTCAATTCTTTTTTCTAGTATGTTGGAATTTGGTATATCTCCCTAATTTGAAATGAGAATTATTTTATCTTACCAAATTTTTCTCCTAAATTCAAAAGGAAGACCACTTTACCTAAACAGATTTTACTTCTTCTCGTGTTAATTCCGCCACCTTGAAGACTTTCGGCGTCAAATTTTGCACAAATTCATTTCACGCCAAGCAGACTTGAACATGAAACCTGAATTCAAAAATTTTTGGTTCATTATACGTATAGTGAACTCAATCCGTGGACGCACTGTATATTTACCGGGTGAACAAAAATAGATTTTTTTTTAATAGAACAGCTTGTATATTTTCACAAATTTCGAATCATTGGATGAAGGCATTTAAATATATGTAATAAGTATTTGATTTGAAACTTCAAATATCTTGCCAATTTAATATTTTGATAATGTTCTGCTTAGAATTTGCTTTTTAATAAAAGCATGAAATTTAGACACAATTGATTTTTTTAGTAGAGAGATTCAGTTCGAGAGATTAAGTTGTTCTAACGAAAGTTGTCCCTCTATTATTTTGTAATAATAAAAGAAAATTAAATATAGCGTGTTCTTATAAAATTATGTTATTAACAAAATACTCGGAACACAATAATATGTAATTTGAATCCAGAGACGTATGTCGTTAGAAAGACGAGTTTTAAATCGTCAGTTAAATGTTAACGTCATCTTGCAAAAGTACCCCACAGTCAGTCGATGTAACGCACAACGACTGAAAAATTAAATGGCACTCAAAAAAATAGGAAATCAAAGAAACATTAGTGACAAATTACACAGGAAACGGCAAATTTAACTCTTAAATAAATTAGGGCTAGTGCCGGAACACGAATAAAGCTGCAGCGGAAAAACGTAAAACGACAGAGAAGGCGTGGTATACACACTTACTTTAATATAATGATACATATTTAATTTGCAGTTTATAAGCATAACTATAGTATACCGGTACACCAAAAAGTGTGGGCGTGAACATAATAAAAGACCACATAATTATAATCATAAGTATACTATTTCTAACTTATGACGATAACACATGGCACATATAATTGCAATTTCATTGCTTTGACGCGAAGATGACAGCACTGTACTTTCGCATTTATGACTTATGGTCATTATTGCAACTAATTATCTTTGCACTTCGAATTCTTGTTATGCACTTAATTTCAATTAACTTTATATTCGCAGGCGTTTAAAATGTTACTGTTTCAGGGAGTTTTTTTTTATAAAAACCACGCCGATTTACCTAATGAGCAATATCATTAAGTAATTGGAACCCTAATAGAAACAAATATTTCTCCATATAAATTTAAACCCAGCATTTTATGCTTGAAATTACGTGTAATAAATTAAATTAAATACCATACCTGTTTGTATACACCACGAGAACAAAATTAATTTTCAGCTTGAACCTTAGCTGAAGCAAAATTGAATTTCACTACGGCTTGTTTTTTGTTTTAAATAAAAAATAGTTTTCTGAAAATCTTAAAAACCGAAGCTTATACAACGATTAATAAAAAGAAACAATAATAAATAAAATTGTTAATTCAAATTAACATTGAACAGACTAAAATAAAACCATTAACGATAATGTAGAAAAGTCATGCATGTTCAAAATTTATACACGTCATCATTGTTAAATTCATATTTGAATTTTGTATAATGACGTATTTCCGATATATAAAAATTTACACAAATGTCAAACAGCTGTCTCATGTCAATTCCATCATTTCATATGTTGATTCTTACACAGAAAAGAGAAATTTTCTAAAAGTATGAAATGCTCATGGATGTACCTATTTAATTGTGTCGTGGAATGCATACATATATAAAGGACTTTCAAATAAAAAACTTCTCTAGCATGCCATTGAAAAATATGAGGTCGAAAACGTATGTCTGCGCATGTGATAGGGAAATATAACTTTACTGTTGAAAGAAAAAGACTCTTCAGATATTTCAAATGGTGTATTTATAAAAGATGTGAAAATGTTCATTACGAATATAGGCTTTAAACAAAAGCGATTTCTGCTTTAACATGAAAACCATTTCACAGGAGAGTATGACAGAAATTAAATTTTAGCAACGCCAAAATGTATCTGTCAATTAACAACGCAAAGCTAAGACATGTCTTTTTCGGTCTTTATCATTTCATGGCACACTGCGAGAAGTTTTTTTAATTGAAAACCCGTTATAACCTACAAACGGTAGACATTACTCGATCGGTAACTGAAGTGCATTTCCGCTTTCCGAAAAGTTGTTGTTTTCGTACCATCTCTGTCACACTAATTGCTTTAGATAACAATACATTGATGACTCGTAAGTATTCTTTTGTGAATTGAAGAATGCTTTTAATTAAAAAAAATGGGGATTTTCTGGATCTATTTGTATACATGTTGAGCTTCCAAATTCATATGTAGGTATACTGCCATGATGAGTGAAATATCAATTTTCTTCTCTATATTAGACAAGTATTTACTGCATTCTAAAATGGGCACCGATTAAAATGGTTTTTAGATATAATTTAGCAGAAACGCAGCAATTAATTTTATTTGTTTGTAAAAAGAAAAAAGGTGTTGGCTGGCGGTAAAATTATAAAATAATACGTGTTATTTGTGGGTGGTCGACCGCATCTTTACCTTTTAACAAAACAACCTTCAAACGATTCATTTCACACCGAAAATCAAATAAAATGCACGTATATTAAAATACACCTATATTTGACAATAACAATGGCGGACGTGTCGGCTTGCGGTCTGTAACATCTATAGGATGAGAACGACGGATTTGTATCTGCTCTATTATTGTTGCTCTGTAGTCCGACTGTTTACTCACTTTTATTTTGAGATCACGCATTCCTCCGATTATAAACGGTAGGATCAATCTGTTCGGTAGACCACTACAATCTTTACTTTTGTAAATTAAAGGGAGATAAAAGGAGCCGCAGCTTGTTTACTTTGTTGGAGACCCGTTTTCTAATAACGGATTTATATTCCAATAAAATAAATATTTAAGTGCCGTATACCCTTTATAAGTGTACGCCACACACCACAAAATTGACATATAAAAAAACCTACGGCGGTAATCTACTTATAAATGTTTAATCTCTTGAATGTTCCAGGTCTCTTTTACTTTTGTCAACCAGTATAACTCGTAACAATAAATTAATCAAAAATCCCGGGAGCAAAATTTATACAAAAGAAACTAGTACCCTTTTCGTTAAATTTGATTTTATTTGAAACTTGACGTGCTACATATGATGATCACAAATAGATTGCGATCCGAACCGCTTAACGAGTTTCAAATAATTTGAAACGTTCTATAATCATTTTTGATTTGATTGATTGATTTATTTGAAAAATTTACTTGATTCAAGCTTCACATTCAAATTGAGTTTATTTCAGTTAAATTAACTATCTGCAATTAACAATAATGTTAAGGGTCCAATTTGATTAACTTAAAAGGAAGTTGGGCTCAGCCGAAAATGTTTGTATGTACGAATGTTAACATTCCTCCATTTTCAATGTTTGGCTTAAGTGATATAGTAATAGTATTCATTCGACTGGAATTTGTCATTAATTGTGACATGCATAATATATATGTATAAATCTGAGAGAGCAGAGAAATCGTACTTTTTTTTACATTTAATAACCAAATAGGTAGCCAAAATGACCCTTTATAACAAAATAATTTAATAATTTCTTCTCGTCTGTCCGTCGCACTTCGAACATCATATCATAATAAATTCTCCTAAATTATGCGCAAAGCAGACATGATGGTCTCCCACTAGTAACCAGATGCAAAGTGTTTAATGGTTCTCGAATATGTCAAAGAGATTGATGAATTTTAAAAGTACACAACGAATTATTTTATACAATTTCGCTTGAAATGTACTGATTGTTTTAACTGTAATTCCATTCACTCGTCGCAATAATTATAAATGTTAAACAAAATTATACAGCTTAAGATAGAATTAAAGCTGAATTTAATTTATTGTGAGTTAGAAATTCTCTTCAACGAGGTGGAAGGGAGGGGGATGAAGTAAGACGTGCGACGTTGGGTACATGATTAAAAATCGTCCTGTGTTTTAGGTCCATTTCGTTTTCGGTGACACGGAGACCCACCCGGTATAATATTTTGCTTCCTAGTGCAATAATGAAAATAAATTTTAAATAAAAGAAAGTGAAGTTGAATTTAATTTCAAACAAACATTAGTTTTAAGCTTCTTTATTGTTTATTTTCAGTTCAAGTGTGAATCTGTAGAAAACAAATTAAAATCGCCTTCTCGTGGATTTCTTTCATTACTTTTAACTCCAATTGTTTTATTTACAATTTACATGTTTTAAAATTATATATCTACAATAATATATTCTTGGGTGATGTGATTACAAAATTTCTTTACGATTTAGTTAAGAGTAAAACTAAAAAAAATCGTAATAGTTATTTATGATTTCGTATTAGTGCCTAATGTTCGGATACTTTCAAAGAACTTTATTCTTATTACTGTTTAACAGAATTATTTTTATTAACAGAGGAAAAGGAATTAAATAGTGCCGATGAAAGGAAAAGCAATAAAGTGGCTTAAGAACTATAAAGACTGTTGTATAAAAATCAAGTTTAAGAAAACCTATATAAATTTAATTTTATTACCAATGACGGTTAAAATTCTAGAAATTTGTTGTTGAATATAATTTAATGCCATTAGAAACCTCAATAAAACATTTGACACCTGCTTAATTTCATTGTAATAATCGTTTAGCTGTCTAAATACCAATGTGATCGAAGAATTTAGGGTAGTTTCCCTAGCGTATTAAATTTTATAGGCCAAATTAATTTTTATAATTTAAGTTTGAGTTAAAAAAACGATGTTTATTTTGTTTTAAGAATAAATTCGTAACGTTACTACAATGAAATCGTTTACCAAAAATAAATGTGCTGAAATTACTACCGACAATTACAGATTTACATCGATGAAATATAAGAAAATGATAACATACTTTTTGGTCTTTGTTCCATTAAAATAAAAGAACGTGCGAGAGGCGGTTCTTTTAATATAAAAGTTATCTTCGATCTGCACATCATAACTATTGTATAGGGCTAATAGTTATCAATATATAATTAAAGAGAGACTTTAAAAGTATAATAACATAAAAATAAACGTTAAAAACTGTTATTACGGCAAAAAATTGTTTTTAAAACTCAAATTACAAGTTTCCTACGATTTAAATATTCGACGGCATACTTTCTGTGTAATAAATAAAACAATTTTTAATTAATTCTACAGAATGCTATGTATAACCTATTATTAAGAGCGAGGCATTTTGTTATAATGAAAGATTATTTATTTTGACTACTAACCATGTTCCTTTACGTTTAGATCATTTAATGCAGATTAAACTACTTAAGCAGGACTCTTCGTAGTAATTAACCTTTTTAATTAAATTAATTACTTTGATTATTTCATTAAACTGTGCGGTTCTGTTACGCTATAACTTTTATTATATATTTACACGTTATCTTTCCATTTACTATTGTTTGTTTTCACAGTTACTGTAACAACAAGCAATAAACAAAATAATTTCCGCGAGAATTAAAAGCTAACAAATTTTTAGTATTATTTGTGGGAAACGTTGTGGCCATTCCCGACGACTTTAAATAAATAAAATTACAATGGGAAATGGACCATATCTAATTTCACAAAAATCTTCACCTCTATTGTATCAAAGGTATTTAGTTCTGTATTTATTCTTAAAATGACCGATTTCGAGAATTCCTCAAAAACTATTTTATTCATTCTTTACAATATAATAGGCCACCTACTTTGATTTATTTAACCGTATCGAAATATAAACGACAAAGTTGCAGGAAGGTAAAATAAAAACAAGTCAACCTCACAAGAACTTTTCTTCTGCTTCTTCATCGCAGATAATTTTCTATTGTGTCGATATAATGTTATTTTAAACAAACACTAGTATCATGACGTGAATACAAACTGTATTTTGAAATTCTTTTCATTTACTCATTGATAGAAACAATTTTTGTTATACATATTTTTTTTAGAAAGAAACTAACCTTCACATAACTATTAATTATTATAAATCCATCAAGAAAATTTATATTTAAAATTAGTCAAACAGTATGTATAAATGTCGACGTTTCGCTGTAGCTGAAGAAGCTATTAATCAACGTTACAGCGAAACATCGACATTTATACTAATTTTGTGAATTGTCCTGGATTTCAACGGACGAGAAAATATTTTCATTAAAGAAATCTATGAGTAGCCATTTGCGATTCATGTATTATTGATATGTATGTATTCTGGATATGTTAATATATACGTATATCCTGTAGGCATCATATAGACTGAAGTTAATAATGTTTTCATTATAATTGTAAATCAAACTTATAATGAGTCATATCAGTTTACTAAATTACATTAGTAGTAGTCTCATAACTTGTTCTAATAAAAAAATATATTGAAATTAAACTGAATAAATAGATATTTCCAACAGAAATAGGAATTCGATAATTTCAAACGTTCCTTATAAAGTATAAGTATGTACTAATCGAATTTCTTTTGCAGCTATTCTTTACCGTCGCATATCTTTTATCGTTAAAAAAATGATTAGAATATGTAGTTGTATGAAAAATTAAGAATGCCGATGTAAATTAAACAGTCAGTTATATCGTGAAGCAATTTATTGTATTTAAAAACGTCTTTAAAATTAACGGCAATAGGAAGCAAAATGATTTGTTTCAACGTCGTTTCGCAGTCTGTAGATCAGCTAACAATGGATTTATATTTTGTCGGGCATGCAGATTTCGATCTGAGAGCTTTAATAATCATTTAAAACAAAGTACCTTTGCATGACAAAGGCAGGATATGTATCGGGATTCGATATGGAAATTTTAAAAGGCCCCCGAAAATAAATAAATATTGACTGAAAAGAATTTCGTTCTATTGTCCTTATTTATAAAAGAAAAATTATCCACGGTACAAAATAAATGTACGGCGAATTACTTGCTTGTTTAAATGTTACCGCTTGCAATATCGTTATGTAATACGGAAACATCATCTATTGAAGGGGATGTACGCGGCTTTTGTGCTTTGTATTCAACACTTAACTAGGGTGGAATTTTCTGTGCCCCAAAACTATATAAATCATGGCCATATGTACAGTTATGGTTGATAATGTGACTGTAGACACATGGTATTAAGGTTATCTCAGTCAATATCTATTCTAATTATATTCCAGTCTTACACTATTATGTACGTAATTATTTATTAGTATATGCAATGCTAGGGTAATACATGAATATCAATTCCGTTTAGATCTATTTGTAAATTAATGTTTTATTAATGGTTTAATAATAAGCAGTTTAAAATCTATGAGTTCGAACGTCCTGAAGCTTATTTTGTGTTTACTAGAAATATATCACCATCGATAACTATTGTAGCTTCTTTGTTTAATGTTATGTCTTGTATATAATGCACTCACGAACACATAAAATCCCACGTATTGTACATTGGTATTATTAAATTACATTATCTACTTATAAGTCAGTAATAAGGCATTATATGGCTTCCGGGTTTATTGCATTTTCTTTTATATTAAAACTACGATTTTCAATTTAATTTACCTCGCTATTTCTATTAATTTAATAAATTCATATTAAATTCTTGGCTGTATAAAATTCTGATATATATTTAATTAACTTTTAAATAACGGGTAACATATTTCCTTTACACCTGCCGATTGGTCTATTGTCTGTATCTATAGGCACTTGCCACTTTTGCACTATAATTAATATAAAAATTATACATGTTCCGCCGCTTCGGTAGTTAAAAATATTTTCAAATAATAGACCGTTTTATTTTAATATATACCCTCTCTTTAATTATTATCAGTCCGCACAGATAACTTCGTAGATAAATTTGGACCGCCATGGAAAAAAAATGTGTATCGCAGAACATCTTTACCTTTTCCCCCTTCAGAATTTTATTACTAAAAGAATTTAAAACTATTCTTTGACAATTTATTAAATATACAGATACAGATGTATAAAACGTAAACTAGCTGACAGGGTAACTTTAATTAAAACGAAAATGTGATCTACTCATTTTTGAATAAAGCTTCAATCTTTAATGTGTAAATATACATAAAACTCTGTATTTATGTGTTATTTATTATATGCACGTATGTAAAAATAAACCATGAAATATTAACATTAATATATAAATAAGTAAAACGATGTATGTCTAAACTACACATTTAAATAAATAATAAATAACAATATATTTGTTATTGTCCTCGCCCATGTCTATAGAATAAGCACGAAGTGGCTATAGCAATTTACTTAATGGCGTAATATATTATTGACCACTTGGTCATTAGTTGTTATAAGTAGTTACCACAACTACCTCTGCAGTCACTTCATTCCGTGTCATTATAAATCTTACAACATTTCTTTAAGAAATATTTTATGACGCCTCAATGTGTAACAAACTTTACAAACTCATTCTCTTTATTCGACCCGCCGATTCCAAGCTAAAATGAAATTGTGTCTTGATTTTAAATGAGCTTTTACATCGAACTGTTTTCACTTGAAAAAAAAATTCTTTTGTTATATGTACATACATACAGTACTTCTTTGCAACAGTTCAACTTTATTATAATTTACTTTATAGGTTGGTTCTTTCTTTCTTTAATTTCCTTCACAGTTAATTATAAGTCAAATATAATAAACAACGACAAGATTTATCCACATGTAAGCCAACTGTGTTTTGCAATCATCATTAAAAATTTGTTTCTGGAAATAAATATCTAAAATTTCTCAAGTATACAAAAGTACATGTATTTCAATACAGTAAAAAACGTTACATTCAGTAGAAATTAAATTAAAGTGTAAAGTAAAAAAGTAAATTAAAATGCGTACTAATGAAATCTTATACATGTACGTAATCAAAAATTTAATTCTTTATGATGCTGTTATATATAAATTAAATTTATAAAATGTACTAGTGGAAACAATTCGAGCAAAAAAAAAGAAAAACTATTCAAAACGTGGCACATAAATCTTACATTCATTACACAGAAAAGAGGCGTGCGAATTCTTAACAATGCACAAACATTTCATTTTAAAACCTCTTTACCAGTAGCTTCACGTAATGACCGCATTTTAGCAGTGTAGTATGATGAAAGTAATAAAGACTTTCATTAAATTTCCAAAAATAATCACGCAGTTTAAGGCCCCTAAAAACAATTTAGTTGAACCAATTCGTAGAATGCTCTCGCCCTAAAGCAAACTTGCAACGCAGTACCACATAAATTTTAGCCTGTGAAATATTAGATTGGGTAATTAACACAGAACAACATTCACTTAACGTTAGTGTATGTTGTTAATATATACATACATACTTACATACATATGTATATTAATGCTACGAACTTCCATGGTCGCTAATCAAAATTATCCTTTACAAACGAATTTTTTCTATCCAAAAAATAATTATCATTAATATTATGATTTATAAAATTAATGAGTATTCCATCAATGGTCCCAATTAATTGAAAAATTGATGTTTTTGAACCCTATCTAGAGGCTTTATTTTAGCAACTAAAAAATTTTTTTAAATGTTTTCAAAAATGTTATTTCCTGGTTTAAAAATATATAGGTAATAAGTTGGTATTCGAATAAGCTATTTGCGATATATTTGAGTTTAAAGTATCAATAAATTCATATTTAAAAAATCAAGCTGATTTGGAAAAAAAACTCTATACTATTAATACATTTTGTAACGTTTAAAACAGCGATTTAGAAGTTTTTATTTTACGCAATAATTTAATTAAATCAATTTGTGAATGTGTCATTGATCGCGCGCAATTATTTTGACCACACCTTGTATATGATTACATAAAAGTGACTTCACATTTACGAGTGTATTGAATATCACTCTTGTATATTATCTGTTTTAATATTAAGTGTCACAATATGCAAAATTGGTTTGAATTTATGTCTGCCTAATCGTGTATATGTACAGTTAGAATTAAAAGTAATATCTCTCTCCAAAAAAAAGTAAATGCTTGGTCTTATTCATTCTGAACATCAAACCAAGCAAGCGGCAAAGCAAATATCGTGTATATAACATACACGTTTCATAAGACATTTTAGCCCACTTGTCCAATAGAAAATTCGCCTACGACTCGTTTTCTAAACCTAGACACGTGCACTAAAATCATGTCTTAAAAACGTGTATATTATGCTATTTTTTTATATTTTGGTTACTTAAATGGTTAAATATAAAAAAAAATCTGTGTTATTTTGTAATTTAAAAAGAGGAAAGTTCTGTTTGAGAATGTGGCGATTGGTATAGTCGTCCAAGTTTTCTATCGGTTTTATGACCTTGCTATAAAAAACAACTTCAAAGAGACCGGCCTGCGGTCGCCTTTCTGTCGCTTTTTTTGGCAGGGCAATAAAACCGCTACCAAACTGGGACGACTATAACATTGGTTGACGTTTAATATAATTTCAAAGAGATGTCAATCTGAAGGTTATTTTTGTAATTTGAAATGTCAACAAATGTCGCTGTATACAGGCTGTTTGGTAAAGGTGGTTCATAAATTTAGATACAGATTCAGTGATAGAAACTAAGCATAAGAGTTTATTTAAACATGTGGACTTCAACGCTTTGATTCAAAGACATTTCAAAATAATTTATTATTTTTATTAATCCACATAATTTATATCTAAATGGTTATTACTTTGTTAAACGTATTCGTAACTCCTTACTAAAAAATACAAAATTAACTGATCAAAACTGATGTCAAACTGACTTTATATCAGATTACTTAGCAAAGCAATAGCCATTTAGATATAAATTATCTGGATTAATAAGAATGATAAATTACTTTCAAATGTCGAATATTTTTGAAGCAAAGAGTTGAAGTCCTTATGTTTACATAAACTTTTATGCTTAGTTTTTATCACTGAATCTGTATCCAAATTTACGTACCACTTCTACCAAACACCCTGTATGCTCTTGCTAATCTAATAAAATAAAGTTTTGAATGCTTTAATGAGCTACTTTATGACACCCAAATGGGCTTCATAATGTAGTCGTTAAGACACCAAAATAGAATTTTTTTTAATTTTAAAAATGATTGATAAAATTTTAATACTGAAAAGGCGCACTATCACTTAACGTTTCGCTACCGTTTGCCAGCATCGTCAGAAGTGAAAAAATATAAACAAGGTCGTCAAAATAAGCAAAGTTGTCAATGGAAACTAGAAAAGGTAAATTGATCTTTTTAAGTCTAAAAATTAATTTTAAACATAATTTTTTAGTTTCCATTGACAACTTTGTTTATTTTGACAACCTTGTTTATATTTTTGCACTTCTGACGAAGCTGGCAAACGGTAGCGAAACGTTAAGTGATGGTGCGCATTTTCAGTGCTCGTGTAAAGAATTTGTGATAGAATAATAATATAGATCTAATTTCATCGACCCCTAACCGAACATTCAACACTAAGGCCCAGTTTTACAATCGTGGAATAAGAACGGAATAACTGTTCGCCAAATATCCTTTAATGTTCCTCCATATCTACGTCACACCTACGTCACGTTATACCAATAATAATGCTTATCCGAGGATTGTAAAATCGGGCCTAATAGTTCATCGACTCCCAAAGATCCCCAAAGGATCATCAACCCTACAAGTTAACCGACTGTTTTCAAATTTTCATCAACCCCTATCCTACCCATAATTTTAAGCAAAAATCGTTTACGCATTAGGAAAAACAAAGATAAGTTAAGGGGTAATCTGCCACCTACTTTTTCTTCATAAATGGGTCAATCCATATGAAATCGACCAATAATAAAATAATTTATTGCTAACACATTTTATTTTATTATTAATTATGAATTTTCTGTTTCTACAGTGTGTTTCACTTTACATGAAGACACCTGAATAACTTGTTAATTAATAACGCAAATAGTATAAATTTTTTACCAGAGATAGAGATCATTAAGATTAATCTTTTTGTAGGAATGGATTCTCTTTGGAGTCGAAATCTGGCCAACTATGATTTAACTAAAAACTAGTGTTCAGATAAAGTCATAGTAGCGATGAAGATAGAGCAAAAAAGTATTTAAAAAAGTTGTTGCTAACCACTAAAATACTCCAAATACGAAGTTTCGCTGAAAAATTTTTATTTTTAATTTTTATACATTTTTGAGTAAACTCATTGAAAAAATTGAAAAATACTTTAAATATGAAATAATAATTTTGTTACACTATTAAATATGATCATGATTAATTATTATTTCATGTTTAATGTATTTTTCAATTTTTTCAATGAGTTCACACAAAAATGTATAAAAATTTAAAATAAAAATTTTTCAGCGAAACTTCGTATTTGGAGTATATTTTACTTTTTTGCTCTACCTTCATCGCTTCTATGACTTTACTTGAAACACTAGTTTTTAATTAAATCATAGTTGGCCAGATTTAGACTCCAAAAAGAATCCATTCCTACAAAAAGATTAATCTTAATGGTCTCTATCTCTGGTAAAAAATTTATACTAATTGCGTTATTAATCAACAAGTTATTCAGGTGTCTTCATCTAAAGTGAAACACACTGTATATAAATCTGGGAGTACAAAACAATTTTTTTCACATTTTTATCACGAACACTTTGGCTTCTACTGGCCATTTTGTTTAGAAGGAACAGTCATTTTTGCGTTTTCAAAGGTTAACGGTAAGTTAAATAACTATTTTATATTTCACGGTGTCAAAATGTAGTGTTTAAATACAGCGTTAAAACGCATGTCGTATGCAAGCTGTATCATAACCAGAGTTTTCAGAAATTCTGCAATCTCTAACTCTGCAAATTCTGCAAACTAGTGAAGTGTCATAAACCGGTGTCAAAGTATACTTTTAAAATACAGTGTTTAATTACCAAACAACGGACATTTGTATGGCTGTTCACGGCCACTTCGCCTCGAGGACTCAACGCGCACGTAAAGTAGCAAGTCCATGAGCGTCGGGCAGGAGCCGGGTCAATATATTAATATATTACTTTCAAGAAAGTGATTAATATGCTATAATAAACATAAAGTTATAATCCGTAAATTATAATTTCTTATTTTGAAAGGATTACTATATTTATTTAGAATTTAAACTGTAGTGATGCGAACACCAAATTTTACGCTCGGGATATTAAGACGACCAGCTACAATTCTGTAGCCGCGCAGGGCGTGCCGCTCATGCGAACGACACTGAATTCCATCTTTCCGTCCGTTATTTGTTAATTACAGTGTTAAAAATACAATGCAGTTACTGCAAACTATGCAATCTCTAATAACAAATTGAAATAAAAACAATTTTAATCTACATGAAACCATCTGCAATTCATATTACGACCGAGTATTTGTTAGGTTTTAAGAAAATAAATTAAAACTTGATTGGAAAATAGTGTTTCGATTAGAATAGATTAACAATTTGAGGGGAGGAAAACACACCTTAAATTTTTTACCCCACAAAGATATAATAGATCACTAGATTTGAGATCATTCACATCCAACCTTTAGGTTTTATGAGCCTTCAAATATTGAGGTTCGGCTGAAATTGCTGATTTTCAAATTTGTATATCTCAAAAGGGATCACCACCGTGTATATGTACATATTAAAAAAGTGTGCAAAAAAAGTTATTTGCGGTAAAGCTGTTGCAACAAAAAATTCAAAGTCGTAAATAATATGCTATGGGATGCTCAGCCAATGCGACATTGGAGTCTCCTACTACTGACCTACTATTGAACATTACTACTGTTATTGAACATTTAATTTTTAGTTTTATTACAGATATTTCATTTGACTAGGCATAACAAATAATTATACTATTTTGACAACTTTTGCTGTATTTTAAGACTAAGTAGTATGCGTTTGACAACGTATTTTTAAAATATTACTTCTGGTTAGAACATATAATGATGAAATTATATATGTTGTTTATTTACTAGATACTAGAAGAATTTTTCGAGAAAATATCAGATTTTTCTATTCAGTCCCTTTTGAGATTTACCAATTTGAAAATCAGCAATTTCAGCCAAATCTCATGATTTTGAAGGCTCGTAAAACCTTAAGGATGGATGTGAATAACATTAAATTTTAATAGCATCTTTATGGAGAAAAAATATTTAAGGCGTTTTCATCCCTTCTATGAAAAAAAAATCGTTAAGTTATTCTAACTGAAACACGATTTTCTAATCATGTTTTAATTTCCTTAAAACCTAACAAATATTTGGTCATAACATGAATTGTAAATGATTTCATGTAGATTAAGATAAGTTTTTATTTCAAGTCGATATCTTAATAAATAAAATAGTTATTTAACTTAATCTTTGAAAACCCCAAAACGCCAAAAATTACTGTTCCTTCTAAACAAAATGGTCACTAGAAGCCAACGTGTTAGTGATAAAAATGTGAAAAAAAATAGTTTTGTACTCCCAGATTTTTATAGAAACAGATAATTCACAATCAAAATTAAAATAAAATATGTCGGCAGCACCCATTGGTTGATTTGATATAGATTGACCCAAATGTGTAGATATGTACAGGATGGGCCAAATTTGACACCATCGTAGCTCTATTGTTTATGAAAACGATACCCTGAAAGAAGGCAACCCTCTACATACATTTTCTTCCACCTAAAAATAATGGCATCTTTTTAAAGACATTTTATTTCACCTAAAAATGATTCAAATTTACTAAATTATTTTTTAGGCGGAAGAAAATGTATGTAAAGGGTTGCCTTCTTTCGGGATATCGTTCCTGGTAGAGATTGCAAGCTGCATCTATATTTTCACCTACTTCTATGTATAAAACATTTTAACATATCATATGTACTTCTCATAATTTTCGTACATTTTGCATTGATTTTTTAGAAAAATAATTTAAGAAATCTCACAATCGTTTTAAAGAATGCGTTGAACGTTGACAATAGTCTACTGTGACAATGGAAAAGAACGTCAATTGTTTCAATAACAAGTCATAGCCTACTGAAAATCTTGAAAAGATTATATCTCGTTAATGCTTTAATTAATATATCAAGTATATTGTGTTTTTATAAAGGTAATTTTATGCTCTTTTTAAAAATACAAAAATATACAGGGTTTTCCACATAAAAATTCGAGTGTTTTACTTATATCTCGAAAACTATGCGTTTCAGAAAATTGTAATTAAGAGCAATAAATTCTACGCCAAAAAATGCCTTAAGAAAGTTTTTACAAAAATCTGAAATTTTCATAAACAAAAGAGCTGCGATGGTGTTTCGAAACTGCGGAATTTCGAAAAACACCTTGTAGCTTCGAAACGGTACAAGATATCAAAATACGGTCTTCACCATTAATTTTCTAATAAAAATCGAGCGTCAGGCTCAGAGATCAGTTTTTATATAAATCCTCTAGATTTCTAGAGGATTTAGCTATTTAGCCGTTTCCCATTAAAAGGGTCAAATTTGGCCCACCCTGTATTTTTTTCTCAGAAAATAGAAAAGATATTTCTGCTTGGTTTGTTTTATTTAAATCTTTAACCATCGATGCACGTTTTAACATTAGCCTCTTCAATTTTGAATTTCTGAGAAGTTTTTCAAAAAAGTTCTTTGAAAATATATACATACCATGAGATTTTTATAACTCTAAATATATAACGTAAATCTTCCTATGTTCAGTCAATGCATTGTAGGATATGGAAGCAAGGTTCAACAAAACAAATGTCAGTGTCAATAATTATGAAATGTCATGATTTAAATCATGAAACCTTAAGAAATACTTTGCAAGTATTTTATAACTGTTTAGCATATTATTTAAAACGCGAAGGGGAACATTTAGAACATTTATTATAAATTATAACTAAAGCTGGTTCTTGTCCGATGAAAATTGTAAACGGACACTAAATGGCGCACAAACACTTAACGTTTCGCAGTCGTTCGTATTTTTCACTTCTGACGAAGCTGTCGAACGACTGCGAAACGTTGAGTGTTTGTGCGCCATTTAGTGTCCGTTTAAAAGAGATTGTGATATAAATTATAACGTTTAGTTGACAAAATAAATCTTAAAATTACTTTACTGAAACTCGTTTCGCTTTATCATAGGTAGCTGGTATACCTTGCAATGCATTGACTCGTTTTTTTTTTAACTGAACGTAGCTATGTTCAAAGTTAAAAAAACTCACGGTGTAAAAAAATTAATTAAGCATTTCTAAGGTTGTAATCATTATATGTATTATAAAATAGCCAAGTTAAAGTATTCTTCTACGATTGGGAAATACACCCCTAAAATTGCGAAGAAATATCTTTTATAGGAACTGTGAAAAAGATACGTGTCAGGTGTCAGTGACCCCTTAACCAAATCAAATACCCCCCTCCCCCCATGAATTAATAAATTTACTTGATGTTTACAAGAAAAGGAAAGCACTCACCGATCTGCAAACCTTCTGCAACCTGAAGTGGAACTAAAAAGAAAATCAAATTTAATTGAAAAAATTTGCAGTTTAATTATATTTTCCGGACAAATTTTATAGGAAATGGAATGCGAAATTCACTATGCATTAATCACAATCATAATCATACTTTATTACACGTGTTAGTTTTTTAAATACACAGCAACTGTCAAAAAAATGTCCAGAAAATTTATTTGGAAGTTTTTCAATAAAATTTAAAATTAAACAAAAAAAAATCGATACTTACCCTACCTTGATACGCAGCGTACAAATCTATTTCTTAAAACCACCCTGCTACAGTAATCCAGGAAGAAATCACCAACCACTTTCACAAGATACACACATCACTGAAAAGAAAAATTATTGTAAAGTCACATTTTTTGTAACAAATTTGTTACTAAATCTGGGTAATCCTGTGTTTTAGGTATCTATTAATGCGCATGCCCAGTAAGCGCAAGTTTCATATTAAACTAAGCATTTACTAAACACCAAAATATTTTGTTACTTATTTTAAATAAACGCAAATAACTAATCTTCATCAAATTAGATTGAATTACCTCGCTCTGCAATTTAAATTTGACAACAATGCTTCGAATATTCAGCCTGAAATTCACTTGCCGACGCATGCGCATTAATAGGTACCTAATACACAGGATTACCTAAATCTGTTACAATATTTAGTATAGAAATAAAATGATACCAATTAAAAGTTGTGTTTTAGACGGTATCATATTTGTTAACAAAAATAGCATGCGATTCTATGCTTAAAGCATTTTACTCGTATCTCGATTCGTGTAAACAAAAACGCTAAAAGAACTACTTGGCGTAATTAGTTATTTCTCGATTAAAGCATCGCCTCAAAAAAGATGCGTAAAATATGCAATGTAAATAATGCAAATATTACTTCTTAGGTTATGATCCGTTGTTGAAGCTGTAATATGCGCATCGCGCATGCCCGCGTCACAATTGTATAGAATAGGACATTAATCATTTTTTATCACATTTTGTTAACAAATCTTGTTTGTGAAGTAAATCTCTGTATTACACGATCATAATTCGTTAGTATATCAATTTCGTAACAAATTTGTTACAAGAAATGTGACCGTCTAAAACGAGCTTTATGGTCCGTTTTCACGCTCAAGCAATTTGCACAAATGTGCTTGTGCACATAAGGAAGTCGTTGCATGAAAACGTATTTTTTTGCTTGCACAAGCTAAAAAGGTTGGCAAACTGCATGCATTGGCGCAAGCAAATTTGTATGCGCAAATGCTTGCACAAATTCGTTTGCGCAAATTGCTTGAGCGTGAAAACGGACCATTAGAAAAGACTATGTATAATCTGAGCTGTTTTTTGGTGGTGTACTATTTTGAAATTGTTTCGTATATTTCGAAATGAGAATTTTTTAACGTAGAAGCAGCTGCATACATTTCAAAATGCTATGAATTTTTTTTTGAAATGATTTCAAGATGGAGTGGGGGCTAAAAGTAACAACTTAAGTGCTATTGATAACCTGCAAACCGATGATGTTTTGAAACGCTATAGAAAAGTTATTTTAGCGGGATTATCATTAATGATGTCAAAAATTAGACGGTTTTGAAACAGCACCGGCCATCTTTAAAACAGTTTTGTACGCCAAAAAAACAGCTCTTATAACGACTTTTGTGGTGGATTCAAATGTGTCCCTGAAGTTGATCCGTAAGGTAACATCAAAATGTTAAATATTCTCACCTGATTATTTAATTAATTCCACAAATAATCATTTTAAAACACAAAAATTAATTACTTGTAACACGACGCCACTTAAACGACTCCGATCCCGGGCAAAGCTAGTAGCGTCTTTTTGCAGGAACCAATCAGCGTTTCTATTTTTCTGCAAGATGCACCTCGACGATGCGTTTTTGTCATACAGCTAAAACAAAAATTGCGTGCACAAGTAAGTTTCCATGGCAACTAATTTCTAGACCTGGATTTTAGACGATTTCATTTCGAAGTATTTCATTTTATTCTCTTACGCAGGAAAAATGTTTAAATAAACGAATTTTGAATTAAAATATTAGGCAAATCCGTACTCTACGAAATAAAAAAGAATGTGATTCGTTCGAAAAATATTTTCAATGAATTACCTAAAAGTTTTTGCCAAAATTGTCGGCGCTAAAATGTACAGGGTTATTTTATTAATGAAAGCTCCCCTTCATTATTTTATTTATTAAAAATTGGCAAAACCTGCAAACTGAAAGCCATTATTACAGAAACAAAAATGTAGAAAGCATTTTTCCAAATTCCTTGTCAAAAGGTGAATAGGTATACCTACTAGAATAATGCTAGAAAGATAGAAAATAGTTAAGAAGGGCCTTTGATGAAACAGAAAATAGGAAATTATTTCTGTGCCTTAGGCCAGTATTACACTATAAAAGATCTTTGACAAACATATTTCATAAAATGTTTTATAAAATATGTATGTTTAATTTATTTAAATTTAATGATTACATATATTTATAGAATATAATTAACAATTTCGTTGCAGGAAACGGACCACAGAAATTTACCGTCCGCCACTTTGTTTTAAAAGTATCAAATCTTTTATAAAATGTAATCACCTGTCGTTACTTTTTATAAAAGGTCTTTTATAAAAGAAATATTTTGTAAAATATTGCCCAATTACACTGTCATGTTTTTTTTTATAAAATATCTTTTATAAAAGACATGTGTCAAAGATCTTTGTCAAGTATCTTTGATAGTGTAATACTGGCCTTAGTTCGTTAGTTCTGGAAAAAAGGACTTTTTACAAAACATTACATTACTTCTGGTTTCTGGTCTCTGGTAATCTATGACTCATAGTTCTTGATGTTGAATAGATAATGTACAGGTGCAGACAAAAAATTTCGGACACCACTACGATTTCACCAATATAACAGTGTGAAACAGTCTTTAAAAGCAGGTAACCTCACTTTTGGCTTCAGTCGTATTCAAAACTGTGGTCTTGACAGTGGGGGCAATAATATAATTAATTGGGGGCAATAATATAATTAATTCATAGACTGTAAATTCATACGATTCGATAGCAATAATATAATTCATGCATGCAATTCGGTAGCAATTAATTTTTGTTAGTCCGAATATGCTGTTGGGTAGTTAAATAGTACCTGTTTGGACGACAATTATAAGTATAATTTTAGTGAAACATCTATCCAAACATCAATCAAACTGTCAATAAAGGCTGCTTTACATCAAGGGATGTTTTTCAGTCTTACGTCAAGGAAATGATAGCGGTGTCCGAAATTTTTTGTCCACAACTGTACAGGTGTCCCATTTTCGACGGTATTCGAAACATTAGTTGTGGTTATATCTCGGTTATTATGAACTTTTGATGCGATTTGATTAAAGAATCATGATCTACGTTAAAAGTCGAATATAAAATGCCTTTGTCATTTTTCGATACCTTTAAAAATAAAAAAAAAATATGCGTTTGAAAATTTGATGAATTTTTCGTTTTTCAACTGTACCGCGAAAATGTCAAGGAACAGCAAATTGTTAAGTTGGCCATTGAAATTAGCATAAAAAGTTAACCCAATATTGCGTACTCAGTTTCTTTCTATTTCCATTATTAACGAAGATACCTATGGAATACCATCGAAAATGGGACAGCCTGTACATGCATACGTAGAGGGTTTTTAGAAAATATTTTGCACCCTACCTAGAGGCTTCATTATAAGAAGTTAGAGAAAAACTTTATATATGAAAGTTGTAGGATTTTACTATCTTTTATCTATAATTCTTTATCTTCTAGAGTTATCAAGATAAACAAAAGTGCATCGCAAAGCAGAGAAAAAATTCAATTATTGTTTTTTTTTCTTTTTAATGGAACACATACTACATATATTGTTTAATAAAATAAAAGATCTTTTAATTTTAAAGATTAAAAAAAAAACTGTACATGTGTACGTCCATTTTACATTCACGTTAATGATTAATAATTTCTTTCTTCAATAATGTCATAGTGAACACCCATGTCATTTTGACAGAAAAAGTTATCTGTGTAGTTACATTTGAACTTTTTCGTGTGCTGTGAATATAACATTACTATGAACGACTTATTTTTCACATTGTTAACACGTTGCAAATTTTTATCAGAGGAGTTTCACATCAATACGACACGTTTTTGTTTATTAGATAATGTGCTGGTACACTCTTTTCCAAATGAATTTGTCCGATTTGCAATAAAACAGGGCGAACCTTATCGAACTTGACTTGACTTTAGTGCTTTAATACATTTGGAGGGCAGTGTACATACTTAAGTACTAATTTTTAAGGCTTGAAATGCGCTGGTAAAGTGCATGCACGAATTAACTATTTCGAAACAAAACCAATTGATGTCATATTGCGTACTTAACCTAAAAATAATCAATAAACATTTATATTAACCATTGATTTAAAGGCTGTTTTACACTATAACATTTTTTGGTACAAAGTGAGAGAGATAAGCTACTACAGTGAACTCTGATTGGTTGAATTGACACTTCTCACTCACTTTGTATCAAATTTCAGATTAAAAATGTCATAGTGTAAAACGGCCATAAGATATATCACTCCCTCCAAGCTATAATTTACTTATATTACATATTCAATAAAACACATATTAAAAAGAGCAACAAAAAGCCGAGTACAATAAAATTGGTTTTGTGTAGTAACCAACGGTAAGATTGAAAAAAATATTTCGTAATATAACAACGATTTAACAGATTGTTTCGGTTTGACAAAGGCCTATCTCTTTCTTTCCTTGTTTACAAACCTCGTTACCTGCCGATCAATAAAATACTTTCTATTATTGCCAGGGTGCAATAGCAGGGCAGATTGGTCGTTATATACAGGGGCATTTTATTCAGCGATAGAGACACATTAAGCCATTAGCAAGGGCATACCTAATGAAACAATCTCGTAAAAATGAAGAAGTTCAAAGTATGGTTTTAATTCATTATGTAATTTTTTAGATAAAAGCAATATATGTAAGTCTATACTTGACAATTAAATCTATAAGCATTTAAGTATTATGCAAAACTATAAGTACAATAAATGTTATTAAGTGTAATTAATTAGTGTTTTGATTTTCAATAATTTTTATATTCTACTTATGAGTATAATGTTTGTCATAGTTTTGTTTTCTGCATCGAAAAGCTTCACCTTTTATTTTGATAGAGTAATAAACAAAACTTGCGCGCCTATGTAATTAACGATGCAGCCTTTCACAGCTTTAACGACAAATTTATACGACACGGCCCCGTAGCTATTAATAAATCAGCAAAAATAACAAAATACATACAGTAATACATTAATAGTAATTGCATATTTGCACCTGGTGTTCATGTTTCAGCACGTATTTGAAACTGAAATGAGAGTGAATTCTCTAATCATCGGGTTATGTTTGCAACATGAAAACAATTACTCACGCCGTTGTATAATCAAGAAAAAATCTATTTCAACATACTTTGTTAACACTATTTAAAAAAATCTTAATCGTAAGCTTCAAAATCTACATACGTACTTACCTAACACTTCTGAATTCTTACTAACATTTTATTTACTTAACAAAAAACATGACAAGTAAACAAATTCGCATTAAATGTACTCTAGTTTCAGTAAATATTGCCTCCTGCGATTTATTTGAAACAGCCTGTATACTTCAAAGATTCATATATTACTATCGTTTGCTCTTTTGCTTGATTCATAATTTTTTACAATTTATTTGAAACACCCGAGTGTTTATTCGCTTAACAAAAAAATATATATTTTACTCGATTTTTCAATAATTCATTTAATACGCCCTGTACTTTTTTGAAATGTATATAAGCACACCTAAAACTTTGAAGACATTACTAACGCTTTACTTACTTAAAAATATATATATCGGGTGTTCAATTTGAAACGTCACCATTGCTAACTTTTTTTAATTTTGAAGATAAAATTAGCAAAGATTCTAATTTTTATGCTGATTATGAATTTCTAATGAGAAAAACAATTGCACAGTTTAGTTGTCGAAATATTTGTACGACCGTAGTTTTTCTAAACAGCAAGGTTGTAATTTATTCGGTAAAGATTTTCTTTCTTTTTAAATCGATACTAAATTTTTTTAAATTTGCTTACAACCTGAAGTAATTCGAGAAAATCATTTTCGAATGAGTAGGCCATGTTTATGTATAAAATCAAGTTAGCCTAGATAACTGACATCTATCAAATGTGCATGTAAACAACAAATAAATGAAAGAAAATATACCTATTTTTCAATCTGCATCATTTTCTTTAATAAAATTGTTCATTTTAATTAATACAAATAACTTGAAAAAAAATTGGCAATTTTTCGTTTATTTGTTGTTTATGTGCATAGGTAGATACATTTGTCAATTATTTGGAGTTCAGACAACTTGATTTTATACATGAAAAAAAATTGGTTATAGAATGCGGAAAATTATTCATTTTAATTAATATAAATTCAAAGGAAATTAATAATGATGATGTTTCCTTTCATTTATTTATTGTTTACGTGCATATTAGCTGGTTATCATTAGTTAATTATTTAGACAACTTGATATTATACATGAACATGGCCTACTTATTCGAAACTGATTTTTTTGAATTATCTCGTTATTTTGTTATAGCAGATTTATGAAATTTGGTATCTCCGTAAAGAGAAAGAAAATCTCTACTAAAAAAATACGGTCGCACAAATATTTTGACAGTTATCAGTGCAAATGTTTTTTTTTTATAAGAAATTCAGGCTCAGCTTGAAAATTAGAGAAACTTAGTTAATTTATCCGAATTTCTACCTTTAAAAATAAAAAAGTTAGCAATAGTGAACGGTTTAAATTGAACACACTGTAGATATACCTAAAACTTCCAGACTATTACTAAAGTTTTACTTGTTTAAAATATATACACACACTGTCTTTCAAAAAGTGTGCTACAAATGGGAATTTTTTTTATTATCGGTTTTTATAAAAATTTATTGACGCAGAACGCTTCTGCATCCCTTAAAGTCATATTGAAAAATGTCAGATGAAATTTATCTTGAACGGTATACAGCGTGGACACCGAGAAATGAAGACGGCTTAAGAGTAAAGTACTCTTACTTTACAATATATAGCAAAATGTCATGAGAATAAGTTGTTCAGAATTAAAAGTTATAGCTAAATATGAAATTACAGCCTTCTACCTCAAAAATAAAAAAATCACAATTTATTGTGAACCACTCTACATTAGGAAATACTGGTTGGATTAAAGTGTTCGCCAAAATAATATGAATTGGTTCTTATTTCTCGATTATTTCATTTGGTTCTGAGTGATTATTTCAATGCGTTCCGAAACTCTGTGCTTTCTTGTAGCACACTTTTTGAAAGATACTGTGTATGTATAAGTAACGCAAAAACAAAAACGTGTAAATATTTTATTAACCCTGTATTATTTGAAATCTATATATCATTACCAACGTTTTATTTGCTCAATAAAAAATAATAAAGCATGTTTAAAGAGATGTTATACACGAAGCAATCATTAATGTAAAATAATGAATATGAAATATTTATATAATTAGCATGTACTTGTCATAAATCATTTTGTGGAGTCCGTTCGCTCTGAATCGATATTTAAGAAAAAAATCGAGAAAAATATAAAGGGTGCTTCATTAAAAGTTAATGAATTATTACCGTTTGATCGTCATTCTAAAAGTAAAAGTATATTTTGCAAATTAAAAAAAAAAGTTAATTTTAAGTTGATTTGAGGACGTTTACGTCGAATATTAGCGAGTTGTAACTAATACAGAGCGTTTCAAAATTGAGCCTACAAATGAGGATTGTTTACGGGGGTGCAATTCGAAAGTTACGTCCAGAAATATCACGCGTTTTGGTTAAAAAGAACTCAAATAGTTCCCCTGATATTACCCTAAAGTAACAATTTAAAAAGATAATTAAAATTAGTTGTGTCGTTAATATTGCAAACGTGGAAACGAATTTGTGCTTTTATTTGTGTTTGTCTGTAACACAGGTAGGTATAAATTGAAATTTGAATATACTAATTAGGTAATACACAGTTTTTTTTTCAAGTTGACTTACGTTACAGCTTAAATTTGGTTTATGACTCTGCGACTGTATGTTTTTATGAAAGTTTAAATTAGCAAAACAATTTGCACTTTAGGGCACATGTGTGCTTCCAACTCGAAAATAACCTGTTGTTGATCATGTGTGGCAAATTCCGTAAAATTTGATATCAACGTCCAGAAATTGGTTCTTCAGCTTCACTTCAACATTAATTGCGTTCGGAATGAATAAAACACAAATTTTGAATGAACCTCTTATTTTATTGTTTAATTATTTATACATACCACTTTACAATAATAACATATTCGACTTAAGAGGTAAGGACGAGAGAAAAAAAAAGGAGACGAATTCGAATTACCTCCGCAATAAATATCTGCGTATAACGAACGTACAGGTAGCAGCGCTTCCTAACGAAAATTAAACAAGAAAAGGTTCGTGATAAAAACACAATGAATTTAAACGTGGGAGCTTTTCGTGTGCGAGATTATTTATTTTAGCCGTGTATTGCATGTTAAACGTCGGATCTTTTATCTAACACAATCGGTTTTAGAAATATACGTTATTCAAGTGTTTCGTGTTCGAGGGCATTTTAAACTAAAGAAAACTCTGCGTACAGAATTTAGCTACCCGCACAAAATATAAATCTGTGTATTGCGTGATGAGTTGCGAAGATTATAAAATAAATAACATCGATCGTTTTTAAATTCTATAACTTAAATTATATCACATTTAGGGTTCTTCTATTTACACATGTTTTTTTTTTAATTTAATTTATTTAAGAGTAACTGCAGGAACAATACCATTAAACTTTAGCGCACATTTGAGCAAAAACCAAACAATTACTGCAGCTTTAGTTTATATACCTAAACCTACCGAAATTATTTATTTTGCTATAAGGCTAAGCTAACCAGACGAGTAGGTAATTTGTTTTTAACTTGGCCTAAACTTGAGGGGCCTTTTATATATGTATGTATTTATCTGCACTGTGTGGCACAATGAGTAAATAAATGCGTCTATGTACCTATGTATAATTAGTCAGACTTACGAATACAAATATATACAAGTAATTGCACTGAGGCGATCACACAGAACGCAGAGCTAATTGAGGTACTCTCAGGAGTTCTTCTGTAGAAGGTACACCGTAGTGATTGTAGTACGTAGCCGGGGGTAGCAAAAGTGGTTGCGTTAGTCCCAAATCACAGTAAGGTGTCAATCCCCATTGAAAATACGTGGCGGGTGGTGGAATGTCAGGGGGTGCTTGTTCCGGTGGTTTATCTGGCGATATCAAACTTTCGATGGTAAAAGGCCTCTTGGGTCTAATATTCGTTATCGATTCCGTAGTGGCAATTGGAGGAGACGGAACCCGTGGGGTCGAAACGTGAACACTCTCCGTTTGAGGTTCCGTCGGCGTAAAGAAAAACCTGTTGATGTTCGCCAAAGCCGCCAGCTCGTTATCCAAAACTTCCTTGTCGGTTTTCAATAACTTAAACCTCTTCCTTCGTCTCAATAAACTTCCGTTCTCGAACATATCGAAAGCCGCGGGGTGCAAAGCCCAATACGCGCCCTTGCCGGGCCTGTCGGGTCTTCTGGGTATCTTTATGAAGCAATCGTTGAACGATAAATTATGCCTCAAAGAATTTTGCCATCTCTGAGTATTACGCCTGTAATAAGGAAATCTATCCGTAATAAATCTGTATATCTCCGACAGGGGCAACATTTTTTCCGGTGAACTCCATATTGCCATCGCAGTCAGCGAAATATACGAATAGGGCGGTTTTTGATCGCCGTAGGACTCTCTCGAAGGACGAGGCATCTTCACAATTAATTCACTCACTCACACAGGGCCACATACACTGGTTTGCTTGTAAGCATGTGCTTCTTTCTCTTAGCTTCGCCGTCGACCAACAAGGACGATTGACTATTTCGAACTGTTTTGACTTCGCGGTCCTTCAGGACCTGCTCGTAGCAGCTGCGTTTTCATTGGTCGCACCCGCACAATGGCTTGATGGATACGCCCTGTTACGTCCTTCATTCAAAAAAGGACGCCCCGTTACTACTTTCTACCTATACACTATATAACATATTCTAATAAGATAATAACTTATCGACACACCTTTTGCTTATATAATTAGTCAAAGTACTTAACTCATTCATTTTCTAATTTACTTTTCTCACCGAGCTATTTTAATCGTTGCTTCTTTAATTTAATTGAATTATGAAATTTAAAAATTAAAAACTAAAAAAAAAAAAATCTGTAATACCGAAAATGTTTATTTTGCTGATTTTAACGCAATATTCAAAATATAGAAACATAGAAGAAGGCATTTACATATCAATTTAATTAATTTCAAACCAACTTCCAGATTCAGTTCAGATTTTAAATGGCTCTTCTAAAAATGAGTTGCGTGATTTGCTTAAACCTTTTAATTTACCATGGCACATTAGAACTTATATTTAAAAGACCTTTGTTCCAATAAAATTCAGTTTTTTAGTACTTCTTTTGTAATTTTAGATAAATTTAACAAATTTAAAAATAAACAAATCAAAATAATAAAAGTTGTTTGTCAATTATTTCATTATTTCACATCATAGGTGTGCACTAAAATTTTTCGTTTGATTATTTCTCTAATTGAAAATCTTTTTAATTTTTAAATTCTTGCGATGGAATTTCAAAGTAGATAATAAAATTTTGCACTCGCAAAGCTTCGTTTATTTATTTATTCGTTTATTCGTAATATTTAAATCTCATAAAATTTGCGCAATAATTACGTTCTTTATTGGTTCCCAGACGAGGAGCTACATTAGCAGATTTAAATTCACTTTGAAACAATTTATTTTCAGTTGCTCAGGAAAACTGTTTCTATTAGAACTCAGTATTTAAAAAAATGCAGGCAAACACACTTTACTTATTGAATAAAATTTAATGCAGTATGTACAGGCTGATTGATTATAAAGGCCCCAAGCTGTAACTCATTTATTTTTATTCAAACACCCAAATAAAGTATTTACATGTATTCTTAAATGGGACGTTGTGTTCTAGAAAATGAAGTATAAAAATATTTTTCTGTCTATACTGTACATAGGAGTGATTTTTTTTAATTGCACCGTACAGTTTTTTTTGCGAAATATTATAGAAAATTCTTTTCTCTCTTCAACCACATAAACTTGTATATCCTTACATAAAAAAATTCAAAGAAACTGCCTGCATAATTTCCCTGATACTTTCTCACTCTTTAACTTTTTATGTCCATATTTATAGCAAGCCATGAATAACATCAAAATAATTTGTCATATTTTATTTAATTTGTAAATACCGGTATATTGTCAATCTGTCTTTGTATACGAAATGAATAACTTTAATGAAGAAGCTGATATGATAGAGGTTTACTACAAAAAATTTTTATGTAAGGATATGTGCTTGAAGAGAGAAAAGAACATTTCGCAAAAAAAACTTAATGTGCAATTTAGAAAAATATCGATAACGTCATCACATTGTGTAGACAAAAAAATATTTTTATACTTTATTTTCTTGAACACAACGTCCCATTTAAGAATATACAGTGATCGCCAGATAAGTCGGGCCAGGGCCACATGGGAAACTTTTTTTATTATTGATTTCTCAGAAAAATTTATTCGTTATAAAAGTCTCTGCATCTTCCCAAACTCAACATACACTTATCAAAATTTGAGTACCTGTTGTCATATACCGAGGAGATCAAAATATTTGAAATCGACATAAGAGTAAAGTACCTTTATTTTTCAAAATACGCGGAAATATTATTTGAAAAAGTTATTAAGAATTGTCCTGAGATCTTAAATATGAAATCTCGGTTGAGGAAGAAAAAAAAATTGGACAAAAATGTTAAAGATTTATGGGTATGAATGTTATTGATCATAATTTTTAGTTGGTAGAAGAGCGAAAAACAAATTCCACAGTATATTAATATCTCACCTGAAGAAACGTCCATCTTTACACTTTCAAAGTTCTACGATACGAGAAAAAAGGAAAAATATGGGAAAAAATTTTTTTTTCACCGTAGGCTGCCATGATTTTATATTTGAGATCTCATAACATTTCTGAATAGCAATTCCAAATAATATTTCCGCGTATTTTGAAAAATAAAGGTACTTTACTCTTATGTCGATTTCAAATATTTTGATCTCCTCGGTATATGACAACAGGTATTCAAGTTTTGATAAGTGTATGTTCAGTTTGGGAAGATGCAGGAACTTTTACAAAGAATAAATTTTTCGGAGAAATCAATAATAAAAAATTTCCCATATGGCCCAACTTATCTGGCGAACTCTGTATATACTTTATTGGGCGTTTGAACAAAAATAAATGAGTTACAGCTTGGGGCCTACAATCAATCAACCTGTATATACATAACTTAGAAAATAGCGCAAGTATGATACTTTTTATATACATACAAGGCATAAAACTAGAATTTTATTATTGATTTTAGCAACATAATTGTCTCCCAACATTTTTTATGTCGTCAGAAATGACCATATTATAAGCGACGTCCCTGTCAATATTTTCGGAACAAATTTCGTTAAAAATCATTAAAAATGTGCTTTCTAATTCTTGTATATTTTAATGTGGATACCACTGATATTCTTCCATCTTGATTTCGATTAGAAGATGAAGATTATAACAAATCGAAACCGGCAATTAAATTAAAATACACAAAAAATTAAGAAGTACCTTATTTCAACTTTGCAATTACGTACCTCAATATGGACTATCAACATTATTAAGAAAAATAGTTGATCTGAATAATTCTGACATTTTCATTTATTTAAATCTTTCGTGCCCTTACGTAGATATAACGCGAAGATCTGCGTTTAAAATTACAAAGAAACTGAAGCTTAGTAAATTGTGCAATTAAATAAATCAAAACTCATTCTTGTTTAAAAATTTAAAGGGAACCTAAAGATGTTTTTAAAAAAATGTCTTCCAAGAATTACCGAAATTATGAAAATACTTTGGTACTTTTAAAACTTAAACTTAATCTAATAGTTGTAGGACAGAAAATTAAAAAGTAAACATTTCGAGCATATCTTCAAATTAAATTGGAATTAGCTGAATAATAGTGTTTGAAATTTTTGAGTATTTTACGTTCGTTTCTGCAGTTTTAATAATTTTTATTGAATGCGGATGATATTTTTTTATTTATCAGAATTTTTCTTCTGCACTGAATGTAAATATAATCGGGGACAGTTAGAAGAGAACGAAAAACAATAAAATTAGTTTTGCCTTAATAAATGACTAATGATAACTTGGAAATTGTTTATTTATTTTCTAAAATTATACAAATACATAAACGTAAAGATATAAAGAAGCAACAGAAATAAAAGTTGTTGTAGATAATTATGCGTACGCCTTATAATTGATTAGTATTATTGAAGCAGAATCATAAATTAAGTAAATTGTGCTAATTTATTAGTTTATAAGTACATAAAACTATTGCTGCTACATAGGCAGCTCAATATACAATCATCAACCATAATTCTTCTGATTAAATGTAGATACCAGCACAGGACATACATACAGTTTTCTGTAAAATGAAATTTAAAAATTATACAAAAGAATTAAAATAATAGATGCTTAAAACAAAATTGGTTTTAGATTTGAGCAGCAGTTTAAATTAGTTTTTATATTTGTAATTAACACAGAGGAAAGAGGGGGGGTGGCAAATGTTAGCAATAATAATATACGGTATTTGATAAATGTATTTATTTTACTCCTGTATAATATAAATTAACTTAAATATATTACGTATACACAATAACATGCAATTCAAATATTGATTGGTTTTCAAAATTCGACAGCTCTTGACTCATACTCCTGAAATTTGGAAAGGAAAATGTAGTTTGTTAGTCTAATATTTATATTAAATGCTTACATTCAATAATTGTTTAACAATAGGCGACATACACCTTGTGCAATCGATTTTTCCAACGCCGCTAGCGTCGGGTAGGCACTTGCATTTTTGGCAGGAACTTTGCTTTGCTGAAAGAGTCACAAAGGAAGCCCAAGAAGATTTTAGGCTTCTGTTACTTCTTAACAAGTCAGCATCTGCTAGCGTACCAGTGGTTGATAACGCCAAACCACTACACATATCATTTAATTGATCGATGACCTAAATAATTTAAAGTTAATTAAAGTGTGTTTGAATATGCAATAGTTTTGATAATACCTCATCATTATTTGTTACGTTTTTCAACGCCCCCTCCTTGCTTAATACCCTGTTATTAACGTCGAGGGCAAAAATTTCAGATTTTGTTCTTTCGAATGGCTTGGGTTTCAATACATGCAAAATTATATCTTTATCCCCCAACATGTTATATATTTCTGGAGAGTTCTCCATGTCGGGGCATAACTCGCATTGTATTAAAATAAACGTCTTTTTTAAAGCCGGCCTAAAGTTCAAATCAATCGCGTATTTTATGGCATCAGCGGCCGTGTATTTTCCATTGGATTTCCATTTGAACGTCCTATAGAAAAAAAATTACCAAGAATTTAGATTAAAATAACTTACGGCGCTTACATGCTGGTATTAATTTTAATATTTTCGTTGGACCAAATTTTTTTCTCAAAGGTGTACATGTGCGGTTTCATCGATGATTGCCCCCCATAACCCACGATGGCAAACTTGTTGTTCGTGTATCCTTTCCTTTGTAACGCAGCGTTTAATTTCTTGGGTAAATTTGCAATTACGTTCTTCAAACAATCGAGTTCTTGTATGAAAACAACGTCCATGGATTTTGGATTGTGCCCATCGAAAATCGTATCGATCAAAGCTGCGTTCCCTTCGAGCGACTGCTGACAGGAAACTTGATGGAAAAAGCTATGAGTTTATTTTTGTTTTCGATTTTATTCAAATACTTACTGCATATGTTTGGGATGGCCACTTCGACGAGTTGGTTTTTACATTGCTTTTTGTAAGCTGCTGTTGCACTGCATACAGTCGGTTTAATTTTGTCGCGTATATCCAGAAGACACATTCGGTAAAAAGGTTTTGAATCTACTATGGCAAAGCATGGGGATAAAGTGGATTTTCTATCCGAAAATATTTTAGCGCACAAGGTGTTGAAAAATCGATTAACGAGAAGTGATCCTGAATAATCCTTGGTTTCGTTGGCGTAATTTGTCCCATCACAGGAGTCCTCTAACTTCCAGCTATCAACAAATTCCTCGATTGTATTTGCTCTGTATCCACCTGGCATGATCATATCTGTAAACTTTTCATTGTCTAACGTACCCAACAAACCAGCGGTCTTTCCGAAAAGCCACTCAGATATTTCAATCGTGCAGTAGTCAAAATAAAAATTACAAAACGCGCGCAAGCCTTTACGATTTTCAACTGCCAGAATATGTTCGTTTTCTCGAGTAACTATAAAATCACCGGCTATTAACGGTAAATCAACTTTCACACCGTTAAGTACGACATCAAAATCGTTCGCCATTACGTCAATTTTATTTTCAGAATTAACAAAAGTCAAAGATTTTTTTTCATGCACGCCATTTGCCTCGGCGAAATTGATAATTACAGAAAACGCGTTCGAATAGAAATCGCTCGCTAACAAATAACTACAGTTCCCCACGAAATCAAACTGATTTCTATCGAACGAAATAAAATGGGAATTTCCAATTATCATCGCGATATTATTTATGGAAGGCGAAAATACTCGTTTCGTAATATACTGCACGTAAGTTTTGACTGTGTTTTTGTAAACGTCGAACCTGAAACGAAACAAAACAGAATGATTTGGCTACCTATAAATTATTGATTACCTATTTCGAGTTATCAAGTCAATTTTGTTGTGTATCTGTTGATAAAGGGGGTATTGTTCGAAGGAGGGGGCTTTGTCGAAAGACTCCCATTCAACCGGAAGTGGCTGACTGATTTCTATGACACCCAAATCAGGTCTGAACGTGTAATCAAATTGCCCGAAAATGTTCTCTTGTTCGTTATTTCCGGTGTACTCGTTGGCAAATATATTCAAGAAGTTGATGAGGTTTGAACTAAGTTTGTGCAAGTAAGCCTTCAGGTTCTCCATTACGTTATGATAATTCCACACCCATATTGTTTTTTGGTAGACCCTATTAATGAAGTCTTTGAAGTCGCTGAATTCAGGCAGCTTTTTCAACTCTCGGTAGTCGCCGAAGATAGTTGCGTAAAGTGTATCTAGGTACGGTCTATAATCGTCGATGATGTGTTTGGTGTCGTTGACGACGGTGTTCAAAATCGCTTCGATGAAATCACTTACTGATTCGACTATTTCCAACAAGTGTAATTTCTCTAACCAACTTACTAAGGCACGGTAAATTTCTACCAGTTTTTTCGTTTCTTCTAATCTCTGAATGTACTGTTGAATTGTATCGAACGTGTCTGAAAATTATTGTCGCAATTATTTGATTGTAAAAATATGAAATGTTAGGTACTTACCCAAAACTATAATCTGGACGAACGCGAGTTTGTTTTCAAAGTAAACCACAAAGTCATCCAACAAACTTAACAACGGCTCAAACAATTCTTCGCACTTATTTTTAATGGCATTCATGTATTCTTCCAAATCATTCAGTAATTCAACCGCGAGAAGTTCCATGTCTTTAATTGACTTCCTTGCGTCGCTTATACTCCTTTTCAGAAGATCTTTGGCGTTGTCTTTTAATTTTTGCACGTCTTCTAATTTATTGAGTGCCTGCTCGATTTGATCGAAAATGTAAACCAAGGAGCCGTAAGTTTGTTCGAAAATTTCCAGAATATTATCGTAGAAATCAGCAATCATTTGGAATATGGGATCAGTTAGGCTTTTAAGAACGTTATATTTTTTCCTGAAAATTTAAACGTTAGAAAACATTGTGTGCGTGAGACTTTTTATTTTAACAAAATTAAAATCTTAACACCCACATAATTTAACCCTACACTTCTCATTGTATCATATTTGATACATTCATAAAATAGACGATTTAAGCATAGTATAAAATAGAATCCGACATCAAATGCGATGTGTATCATATCTGCAACATGCCAACTCAAATTTTGTAGCCATAGATGGCGTCGTGATCGAACAGTTTGGTTTGGTTTTAAAACAACCGTTTTTTTAGTTGCTACGTAACTGACATGAACACGATATTTGCGTGAATTGAGTCGTCGTTACAGAACTTTATGAGTGAAATAATTTAAAACAAAAATGTTTATTTATCAGACTTTGAAAAACAGTTTTTTATAAGATTATTGTGGTTTGGGTGTGTTTTTTGTAAGGTAAGAACTTTGTCTCATATATGATACATAGTGCATTTGTGGTTGCAATATTTTAGAATGTCTGACTGGAATAACAAAAGGCCTTTGTCAGACAAGGAATTGTTAGAAATAATTCAAAACTGGAGTGACAGTGAGGATGAGTACGATTTAAGTGATAATGTTAATATCGACACTTTGGATATAGAAAATATTTGAATAGGAAATTGCAAATGTTGTAGATATAGAGGAAAACTTTGTGGAAGAAGCAGTTGAATATCAAGAGGATGAAGATTTAGTGGAAACAGAAAATTTACTTTTACTCAAGGATAAATTCAAGCAACTAATTTGGAAAAAGAAAAATTTAATTCTGAACGAAGATATTTTATCGTTCAAAGGCGATTCTTCTTTACCATTGCACATTACAGAACTTTCTTCTCCCTATCAATTTTTTAGATATTTTTTTGACGAAAATGTATTATTGAAAATCGCAGAGGAATCAAATTTATACAGTGTTCAGAAAAATCCCGCGAAACCTACTAAAATTGACACTGACGATATAAAAAAATTTATGGATATATTAATTTACATGTCAGTCATACATTTGCCTAGTACACAAACATAGGAATACCTCAGATAAAAGAAACGATGAGTCAACATACCTTTGATAACATACGAGCTAATATTCATTTTGCTGATAATTCCGAAATGAAGGTAAGGGATGATCCTCAAGCAGATCGCCTTCATAAACTGAGACCTATTGTTGACCATCTAAATGTCAAATTTGGAAGCCTCCCTTACGAGCAATACTTATGTGTAGATGAACAGTTATGTTCAACAAAGGCCCGACATTACCTCAAACAATATCTCCCCTTCAAACCACATAAATGGGGTTTTAAACTTGTTGTTTTAAGTGGTGTGAGTGGTTTCGCTTATAAATTCGAAATTTACACCGGAACAGAAAATAAAAATCGATTACCTACTGAACCAGATTTAGGATCAAGATGATGTAGAAGTGTTCCAACAAATGAATTTTACAGAGTGTATTTTGACAATTATTATTCTACAATACCACTAGTAGTGTACTTGGCTACTCTTGTAATTTATTCATTAGGAACTATAAGAAGGAATCGAATTTCTAACTGTAAATTACCATCAGAAAATCAACTCAAAAAAGACAAAAGAGACTTCTTATGAATACGTTGTGAATGCTAATGGTACCGATGTTTCTACAATTGCTTGGAAAGATAAGAAAATTGTCACTTTGGTTTCTAGCTTTGTTGGTGTGAATTACCTATCCAGGAAATTGAACGGTTTGATAAAAAAATAAACAAGAAAATTAAAATTGCTTGTCCAAATGTGGTCAAGGAATACAACCGACACATGGGCGGTGTAGATTTTTTGGATAGCTTAACTGGAAACAATAAAATAAAAATAAGAACAAGGAAATGGTATATGAGATTCTTTTATCATCTTATAGACATGACCCTTGTTAACAGTTGGATTTTATATAGAAGAATCTGCAAAGAAAAAAAACAGAAGCATCTCACTTTGGTTCAATTCAGAATTGAGGTAGCAGATTGTTTATGCAGAGCGGGTATGCAAAGTCAAAACAATAAACGTGGTAGACCATCAACAAACATTATGGAACAGCAAATTATGTCTAAAAAGAAGAAGGGACCTACATCATACATTCCTCCGAAGGATATAAGAACCGATGGAATTGGACATTGGTCATTATATACAAAGGACAGAACACGATGCAAGAAGCCGAATTGTAAGAAATTAACTCATGTAAAATGTTCAAAATGTGGACTATATTTATGTTTTAACAAAGATTCCAATTGTTTCTATGCATTTCATCAATAAAAATTAAAACTTCATCTTACACGAATTTGTTTAATACTATAATGTTGTTATGTCAAACTGCACAGTGTATCATATTTGATACACTTCCAAAATTACAAAATATTATAAAAAAGCAAGCATCTAATTTTTTTTTAAATATTCTTCCATAATTCTACGAGTCAGACTGTACATTTTTTTTACTTGAAAATAAAAAATCGAGTATTGTAGGGTTAAATCACGGGACTTAATTGTAATAAATTGTATTTAAGGGGAAGATTTGAATTTCGTTAAATGTTATGTATTTACGTACCAAAATGTCTTTACTTCTTCTAAAATGCGACAGAAAAGAGTATTTTCTCGGTCACAAATCTCTTTTATTCCTTGAATAAAGTTGTTGAAATCTTTGATAATTTCTTTCTTTTGTGTGCATCCGTAGGTCGTTATTTTGCTTCTAAGTTCGCGGGTGTCTTTCACGAAAGTTTTACCGAAATCTCTATCAACAACATCGATAAGTTGTCGTCCTGTGGCTTCGACGACGTATTTCAAGTCGCTGTACTCGGAAATAATGGCTTTCGAAAACTGTTCTATCAGGCTATCCGTCCACAATATTTTCATCCAAAGAAGTGAGGAAGTATTTAATTTCAAGGTGAATAAACCATCGACGTATACGTTTCCGTAAATGCTATGCGCCAATTCCGCTTTTATTTGTCTCTTAGAAGGCAAGCCTGTATACATGCGATATTGCCGATCTTTCCCGTACTTCATGAGCACCGTGAAAGAAGGCGAAACTTCCTTGAAATTATAGACGTAATTCAAATTAAGAGGTTCTTTATCGTTGACCTTCATTTCAATTTCCAATCCTTTGTAGTACGTTCCGGTGTTGGACTTGGTGAAAATATTTAAAGTATTCCTTTTCGTTTCAATTAGACCGGCAATTTCGAAATTTGAGTGGCCAATTTCCAAGCTGACTTTAATACTTTCTGGTTTATTCAAAATATAATCGGTGTAGTGCAAGAAGACAGTGAGATTTGCAGACTCTTTCGTGCGTATCGTCTTTGAATTCACGGCGTAATTTATTTTTGACGCGGGCTGTTTAATCAAAAAATTTCGCTCTACCGTAACAACATCATGAACTAAAATTTTGTCATAAAACACCTCAACTTCGATTAATTTTTCCAAATCAGACGAGTAGTTGAGCTGCAGTTTGAATACGGAGGGAATCGTGTTTAATTTGCAAAAATCGATTATTAAAGTTATATCATGATCCAGGGCGGTCGAGGATAATTTCGATTCGAGTTTATTTTCGATGAATTTACTTCTCCAGTTTATTTCGCTGGCGCTGTCCTTATCCCATTTGAAAATAAAGTGAGTGAAAATATTTGAGGTTCGAATAATTTTTAAGTCGTAGAATAACTGGAAAGTCCTGAAGGGAAGTTCCAGATCAATCAGAGAATTTACGTTGATCAAATGTTCTTCGCTTACGTTGAAGAACCTTATTTTAACTCCGAATGCGTCGTTTTTATTCCAGGCAAATCTCATGAGATAGAATTCGTGCGTCGAATTTATGAAGTACTGTTCCTCTGCGGTGATGGTTTTGTTGGGTAAATAAAGGCCCACGGAGATCCTATCGGTTGAAATTAAGTGGCCACCAAATTGATGATCAGGTTCCGAAGTGTCCCAGATTTTGGCGGAAACGTTAAACTGGGTAAGACTTTGATACTCATAATTTAATTTCGCCGATTTCCAAATCGTGTCGCACAGGAAGTGCAGAAGATCTTTACTGTACGAGTAATCCAATTTTAAAATATTTTTACCATTGTAAACCAGGGTAGTATTCAAAAAATCATTTTGGTCGTTAAATAAAATCGCGATGCTATGTCTCTCAGATGTTTTTAACTCGAAATCCAATTTGCTTTCGTTTTTGGCCTTGCCAAAAAGCACGCTCGTTTTAATATTGTACGAATTAAGTTCGCCTTTTGCTTCTATTGTTAAATATTCGTGTACTTTTAATAAATCAGCCGAGAATGAGGCGCGTTTAAACGAATAAACCGAAACGGGAAGTGAGATTGTGTAATTTACTCTACGGTTGAAATAATGAGCCAAATCAAAGCCAATTTCGCGATCCAAGCCTGGATAAAATAGCAAGCAGGTAAAAAGCTGCGTTTGAGAGTCACGTTTCTGTTTAATATGTAAATAATACTTGTCGTAGTTTTGAAATGGCGTAACCAATTCAATTTTGAGCAAATTACCGCGCAAATCGCGATAATACTCCAACTCAAGACGATTCAGCCTCTCATTTAAGTTCACAGATGCAACATACCTCGTTTCGTTCCTTTCAAATGTCAAAGCGTAATGCCTATAGTTTTCGAACGGCAAATAAATTTCTGCTAAGAACGAAGGGGTCGATTTGTTAAAATCTAGTTTTAATTCCGTTTTTAAATCCACCCAAGTATACCCGCCCCCGATTAAGATTCGATCGTTGTCGTTTACGAAGTTTACGTGGGCGGAATAATTTTTGTTATTCGGCAAGTGTATGTAAAACCAGGGGTTGGAATTTTTGCGAACGTGAAACTCCGAGTCGAATTTTTCGAAATTCTCCAAAAATGGCAATCTCAAGTGCACGTGTAAATCAAGGCCTTCCTCTTCCAAAATAAAGTCGCCCACCATAGAAACGTTACTCAAAACGCTCGATACGATTTTAATTTCGTTGAACGTCTTGTAAATATCGTAGTCCCAACTTGTTTTGTAATGTAATAATCTGAGCAGATCGCATTTGGGTAGTTCTAAACGCACGAGTATCGACTTGTGTTGAAACTTGCCCGTTATCAGTAAATATTGACTCTCAACTGAGTCTGGTGACTCAGGAATTTTTTTACCCACGGAGAAAAAGAAGGACATAAACGACGAGGCAGTTCCAAAAATGGCAAAGCCTTCGTTGGGCAAAATAGGACTGAATATTTCAAATTGGACCAGGTATGGATCTGACTTAACGAATTTCAAATTACCACGATGCACAAAATTGGAAACCTCCACGTGAAATTTGGCCGAATATGAATCCTCATTTACTGCATATTCCAAGCTAAAAACTTCGTTGCCTGACTTATCAAAAACAATCCTCAACACGTCGTTCATTTTCGAATTTTCCAATTCAATAATTCCTTTTATTGCGTTATTTTTAAAGCCACCATACTCAAACTGCAACTTCCTTTTGTCAGTCAAGTCGATCACTGTTAAAATATTTATGTTAGTAGGTGAGTAAGTTCTTAGTAAGAACGAAAACATCGAGCTGGTTAGAACGAGTTCACATTGAATAAATTCGCCTGCAGGAGGAAAGTCGTTTAAAAAATGTAATTTCGACGTACCCTCTGTTAATTCGAGGTCCACGTGGAATTTATCGCCGATTTTAAACTCAAACTGTTCCAAATTCTTTTTAAAATGAAACCTGGACTGTTTGAAAATGCCTCTATCTTTGTTGTCTTCGTCGATACTAAACAGGAATTCGTCGACGTTACTTAAATAAATAATTCTTACTTCCATGGACGGATCGTTTTCCACGATTGAAATTTTGAAACCGTTTTTCGTAACTGTATACTTCCCAGATAAATCACCACGCCACAAGTTTTTGGTTTCAACGTTCACTTGAGAATCGTTCCAATTGGCCCAGAGTGACGTCCGCAGTACCGTAACGTTTAAATTTCTGTTCATCGAGTCTTTATAAAAAATAAAAACTGTTTCGTTTGTGACCCCCTTGAGATACTTTAAAGAGTCGACTCTCACTAAAACTTCGGAGGAAGATTTTCTTACGGTAATAGCATCGTCGTTGACACGCCAATCGAATTTGGTGTTTTCCTCTGAGTATAGCAAATATATTTTTGTTTTCACCTCGTCCTGCTTAGATTGCACCAAAGTTATTTCAAAATCATCACTGATGTTATAACCCACGGTAATTTCGTAGTCGTTTTCGAATTTAAACCACCCACGTTTATATAAATCAACATCCACTTCCAAGTTGAAAATTTGCTCATCTTGCGGTATGGAAAATCCTAATTTGCCTAACAAATTCTGCTCGTCGAAAGACGAAGACATAAACGCAGTGAAGTCCTTGTTAAGTAGATTTGCCGAAACTGCTGTGCTAATTTCTTGTTTCGAGTTTTCGAACACCAGGAGGAAACTCCTAAATTCTTCGAAAGGCGTTTTCAAAATAATTTGCGTTGTCGGTTCTTCAGAACTAAATTTCAAGTAAACGTTCGAAGAGGGCCTCGGAAAATATGCACTAAATTCAAATAGCTTATCGCGGAACTGCAAATCAAATTTTCCCTCGTATGAATTCTCTACAACAAGCTCGGAATTCATTTTCAGATCACTCGGGTCTAAATTGACATTTCCCTTGAATCTAAACGTAATAGAATTCCAAAGTCCCGATGAGTTTAAGTAATAAATATTTTTATTCTTTGTATAAATGCCCGAAAGGCGAATTTTTTTCACGTAATCCATCGGAGAATCCATGTTTAAATACAGGTCTTTCGGATTGTAACTCATTTCCACGAGTAATTTTTCATCCCTCCAAATTACATCCCCACTGAGTTTCATGGAGTTACGGTCATGTTTCATCTGCATTTCCGCAAAGGACCCCGCCAAGGATTTCGATGTGACGTGAATTTCGTGCAGATTGTTTTCCAGTTTTGTTATATTTCCTGCAAATTCCGTTAATAAATTTTCCTTTTCGATACGAACGTACGCAGATTGGATGTTTTCATCGAAGTACGCAAGGATACCTCCTGTGGTATATCCAACGAAAGGACTCGTTATGTTAATGGATAAGTACGACTTCAAAATTAACTTTAAACTTGCTGTTACATTTTTTTCGCCGAGGGAAGTCGACGTTATTAAATTAATGTTTTCGTTGGTGGCGTCGTATTTCCAAGCAGTTTTAAATTGATCTGTGTAAGGAGTGTTGATTTCTAAATCCACCAGTTTATGATCTGTGCCAAAAACGGCCTTGCTGAACACGGTGACCTTGCGACCTTCCGGCCAAACAATCTCATTTTGTAGAAAATAATCCTCTCGGTTGTATTTCAATTTTGTTTTAAACTGAACTTCACAAGTAGAAGACAAAGCCAATCTCAGTAAACCTAGCACCTCACCTCCCCCTGCCAAATACTTAAGATTGAATTGCGTTAAATCGACGCCAAGAAATTGGATCAACACATCAGAATTAACTGAATTCTCTGAATGCAAATGGTTTGCAGAAATGTTACTTACAGTTTGGTTTTCTATTTTTAACAAAAAACTCGATTCGATGTTCGTAGTTAAGTTATAGTTTAACAACATTTCGAAAGGTAAACGTCGTTGGATTAATTTAAAATTACCGTGGCCAGGAGTAAATTCCCCCTTCAAAATTAAAGTGTCATTTTTCAAAAAACCCGAAAACTTATAGCCGTCTTCGAAATCGTAAATGAACTTCCCTTTCCAAAATGTATCCCTGTCAAAGTAAAACAAATCAAAACTCTGTGATCTACGAGATACGTCAGTTTTAACCGCGGTTATATTCGCTATTATTTCATCGCCGTTTTCACCATCGTCATAATCAATCAAAAAATTTAATTTATTCCGATCAAGGCTCGTGTTAATTCGCGTTTTTGTATCGCGGTAAACCACCGTAAATTGGGCCGTTTTTTCCCCGTGCACGTCGTTAACCACATAACACTCGAAGCCTAAAAATCCGGAAACAATTCGAAAATTAATTTGTTTATAAAAAACGTAATTCCCTTCGAACGCGTATGTTTTTGAATCACCGTTGAAATTATTAAAATTCCAATCGAAACTAGTCGAGTTTAAACGAACCTTCATATTGGCGTCGAAAGTTTTACGGTTTTTTTCGAAAAATATCGAACTGGCCAGCGAATTATTTTGCAGTTCTAGGCGAGAATTAAAACTTATATTTCTCCAGTTTTCTATAGGGGAAGTCCAGTGGAAAACTACTTGCGATTTATTGATTTGCAAATGGAATTTACACCGACCGTATTCCTCGCAGGGGTAAACCGAAAGCAAAAGAATTTCCATGGATTTTACCGGAATAAAAATCTCGTTAAGTAGTTCTTTTTGAATCCCATACTGAGAGAAAAGCACCTTCGATTTTATTAAGACATCGTTTTCCAAGTTGATGTACGGGTTCGCCTCGAGTAATTCCAACATGGGAATTTGCGAGTGGAATTTGAAGTACCCGATGTATTCTTTGCCCAAATTTTTGACCGACCACTTCACTTCGAGCAATTTAGTATTTTCGTTGTTTAAAGCAAACTCGAAATCATTGCTCAGGTAATAATCCGTGTGGAGTTGCAAACTTAGGTTCGAGTAACGAGGAAATAAAGTCGGGGCGATCAGTTTCCCCTTGAAACTAAAGTGCTTCGAGTTGTTGGTGTTTTGCCTGATTTGCAGAGAAATCAAATTTTCACCGTTCTTCAAAATTGAAAATCCGTAAATTTGTGGATCTGTGACGTACTGAATTCCCAGCCTGTATTTCACGTAACGCGTGGATGTTATTAAATAACTTCGATCACGTCCGGACCATATCGTCAGCAACTGTTCTCCGTTATACTGGACAGACAAAACTTCTTTTCCCTTAAACAGCGCCTCTTTATTGGCCACTATTGATAGGTGGTTGTTTTTAATTGCAAAGAACGTCCTTACTTTATCTTCATCTATTTTGTTTTCAAACACCGTCTTCTCCCAGCCTTTGATCGTGGTCGCGACGTCAACTTTTGTCTGCACGAAATCTCGTTTGGTCTGGAATATTTCGCCCCGGATTTTCGACGAGTTGTAATTCCCAAAGAAATTAATGGAGACTTCATCGTTTTCTATGAAGTACGTTCCTGATAGTTTCAGAAATTGCTTTCGATTTGGAAGGTCCACACACGTCCACATGTTGGTTTTGTTAACTTGTACGTCGAGTTTCATACTGGACGAGTCATGTAAAGTGGGAATGTACGCCACTTTCAATTCCTTCTCCTCAGATTCCCAATTGAAATTCACCGATAGCTTCAGAGGAGATAACTCAAGAAAACCCGATTGCAAAAGAAGAATGCCTTCAAGTTTATTCACCCCATTTATATCTAACAGAAATTCCAAATTGTTTTTATGAACTGAGTTATCTAAACTGACGTTTACGCAATTACGTGTTCCATTGAAGTTAACGACGGCAAAACCGTTGTATTCAAAATCCGAAGACGTGAAATTTACGAGCGAATCTGATTGGAGCAAGCTGTGATATTTTGTATAAATATAACCGTTATAAACTTGATCGTCCTTTGTTAACTTTAGGGAAGTCTGAATCTCGCTAAGCTCACCCTTGATTTTTCTTTGTGAATTAATTTCGCCAGTTAATTTGTGCAAGGGGGTGTTTATACTTCCAGATATCATGACTTCATCTTCTTTCAAGTTTTCGTACTTCATTGTAAAAACTTTGTCGGTGTTTTTGGCAAACAAATCCACTCTGTGCGAGCCAAGTAGATCGACGTATCCCGTGAAATTCAAAACCGACTCTTCACTTTCCGCCAAAATAATCAGCAATGTGGAATCTTCGAAACTAGCCAGTTCAGTTGAAGTCTGCAAATTTGCGTTCATGATTTCTTCATCCCCGATTTTAAATTTGCTTCTCACTCGTCCTTTTGCGATGGCATTCCTCGGGGTGACATCCAAGGAGAAAAATGAATGCAAACACAGGGAATATTCCCGTGAGTTTCCTTCCAGTAAAACGTTTAGATGGTTCGGATTATATTTTGCAATTACTGTTGCGTTACGAACGAAATCAAAGGTGGAGGAGATGTTGAGGACAACGTCAAAGTTGCGGGTAGAAGTCGATTTTATTTCGTAAAAAGTCGTAAAGGATTTTTGGTTTTTCTTGGCACTTAAAAATCCTCCTGTTTGAGTAAAGTTCAAAGTCAAAGTGTAACTGCTGGAATTTGGGCAAGCCCAAGTAAATCCTCCGTTGATGGTGACATAATCGATTTTTAAATTTGATTCAAATTCATACCTGGGTAAAAGGATTTTCGCTTTAAATTCCGGCGATTCATATCTCACATCCAATAAAAATTCTTGCGTGTTTTCCGATTTTACTTCGACGTAGAATAAATAAACGTCTAACCACGTGATTTTTGCAGTGCTAACGACGTTTTTTACTTTGATGGTCATCTCCAGAGATTGTCTGTCGATATTGTAACTACTATTGATGTCTATGTCATCAATGTGTGTTCCGCTCACGTGCGTCAGTAGTGTATTGTTCATTAAGTCGTATTTTATAAATGAATCGATTGCAAACGTGGTTAGTTTATCCCAAACCAAGAGGATGTTTAAGTTTATTCTGTTTATGACGAAATCATCTTCGGATAAAACAAACTTTAAGCGAATAGGATCTCGCCAGGTGCTAACAATCTCCAAGTTGAAATCACTCGGTAAGAAAGTGTACATCAAAAATTGAATACTCCCCGTATATTCGATTCTGTCCTCGTTTAAATGTGCTTTGATGGAATTGTTAATGATCAATTCTTTATACTGGTGTTCGTAAGTAAAACCACCTTTATTCCTGGGTGTTACGAAACTAAAATCGTTTTTGACTTTTTCGTAAGGGAACTCCATGTCTAAATTATTTTCTAATTCGTAACCATTAGGAGTCCTTAATAATATATAGTATTTGGAGGCGATGTGATAGTATTGCAGCTTGATGAAGTCATTAAAAAATGTGGAATTTACGTTCCATGTTACTTGCGTAATCTCGTTTTGGGTTACTTTAAACTGCAAGTTGCTCATCAATGAGTTTTCATCCCATTTAGCTTCAATAACAGAAGACAGAGGTGTATTGAAGATATTAACAGATAAGCTATGTCCTAAAGCTTTGACGGATAGTCTAGCATCCACGTTGGAGATCGAGTTGATACTTCCACGAATTTGCAAAGCTAAAATCGTCTCGTTTTCTTTCCCTTGCTTTACGATCAGGTCTTCTTCTAAATAGCCAAAAAGCGTACTGTGTTTGAGGTACAATTGGTATATACCAGTCATGGGCGATATTATTTCAAATTGTACATCGCTCATGCTATTATTTTTATCTTTCCACTTAAACAAGATATAGTTCAATTGTTGCAAGACGTTCACTTCGATTTCCACCACGAGATCGCTGGGACTCCTCACGAGGGCGTACTCGAGCTTGGTTTTTTCCACCCCTTTGAACGGCGTTTTAATTACAATGTACGACCTGGAATTTTCGAATTTATATTCCGCCGAAACGTTGCTCCCTTGCCAGGAGAATTCGCAATTGAAATAATTGTTCGTTTCGTTATTGTTGATGACCAACACCCCGTAAATAGGTTTTATGGTATCAGTGGAGGACACCACCCGGAACGTGGAAAGGGCGTTCAAACCTTGACTGCCCCAAACAGATTCTGCCGTTACTTGATGTTCGTTGTAGACGAACGCAATGTTGGTTTTACTTTCTTTGGTCGAATTTACCGATGTGGATGTGTGGCTTACGGCTACACCTAATTTTTTTATTTGGGGAAGTGTCGAGTTTACTTCCACAAAACCAGACAGAAGCGACGGCGATTTAGAACCTGCTGCGGTCAAATTTATTTTGTGATCACGCCACGAAATACTAGTCTGAAACAATATGTCAATCAATAAAAATTAACTTGGATTGCTTCGTTTTGAACTTCATAAAATATAATCAGCCTTCCCTAAGGCAGAATTTTAATCGAAGAAAAGCACATTGATTATATAGAAGTATACCGGTTATTGAATCAAACTGAGATCATAGAAATTCTATGTTCTCACTTTACAACAGCGATGGGTATAGAAGCTCCAATTATTTCTTACCTCTGTTTCGATGTTCTGCTTAAAAACCAAGTATTTCAATCTAAACTTCTGCTTCTCAAAGTATTTGAACGGCGTTTCTAACTCACCATACCAAATCCCGCCGACGTCATATATCTTATTCCCCAGTTTCAAGTAGATCTTTTGGTACACCTGTAAACCCCACGTCACGTTCAGTGTTACTTGCGTTGGCCTACAAGAAAGACGGATTATTCAAATTTAAAGTTATCCGAAATAAAATGTGACTTACAATAGCGTGAATGATGCAACAACTTTTTGATTTGGATATTCCAAATTTACAACAAAAAATCCATTGTTGTTCCCAACGACCGTCAAGAAGAGTCTCTGGTTTGGATCTCTGTCTTTATCCCAATAGAATTTTAAGTCAAAATGAGTGTAAGGTTTTATCTTAGCGTTAAACTCGATGTTTTGGTATATATTTAGGCCTAGGGTGATACTGGTTTCATCCCCATTCGTTTTGCTATTCACCACGAATAACTTCCTGTTATTTAACTGTAACTCAGTTCTGAATGTGTCTTTGGTTTGTGTTATACTTGCGGAAGTATTGAAGGCGTTAGATCGAAGCTCTGCCGAACTTATGAATATGTCTTTCGAGTTCTGCAAGGAGGAATTGATGATCCAAGGGGATTTCCAAAAGTGCGCGTCTTGAACAAAATCAATCGCTAAATCAAGAGTGTAATTCTTAAGCTGCTCCCGAGTTGAATTCATATATTTTCCTTCCACGTTTAAAAATGCTTTGGCAACATCTCCAGTTTCTTGCAACCCCTTCAACCTGATGTCGATTTCTTCGATGCTGACCTTCTTCAATGCGCCGTTAATGGACCAAGCTTGCTTTGGATAGTAGATCAAAAACATAATGTTTCTATCTTCTTTTAGCGTTTCGTATTTGACCAAAACCTCTACACGTTGGATTCTATTCAACTGAACCAAACCGTGCAAACCGAAATCATCTTTGCTGGAATTGTGAGCCAAAGCGATTTTATAATCGATGTTCTTCTGAAGGCAGGTTAATGTACTTAACAAAGCAACATCCAAATAATCTTTACGTTGTCGAAATTTCAACAACTGGTTAGCGTCCCATGTAACATCGAAAAGGACGACCTTCCCAGTGACTTCGAAATACATTTCACTTCGTTCGACGCTGAATGATATTAAGGTATTATAAAACGGTTTATAGGTATTCATGAAGTTTAGGTATAATATCCCTTTTACTGATTCGATTTTCTTAGCCTTTCCTACGTTAAATTCCAGAAACAAATCGTCGCGTTTGTTCTTGTAATTATAAGAACACTTCGATGTTAATGAAAACATGTCTGGGGCGAAAACGACGCTCGCGTTTAACGATGCTTGCAGTTCTTTTGAATGAACTTCGGAAGTAACCACGTAAGTACTACCTGCCATTGGGTTTATGACCAAACTAATTTTGGCATCGTTAACGACAAATTGCATCGTGTATTTGTTATTTTTGTTGTTTATAATACCCGATATCGTGGCTAAAGTTTTTTCCTTGTAATTAAATTTTGCGTCAATTTTATATTCATTTTCGAGCAAGTACAAGAAACTTTCCAAGAACACAATTTCCTTGTTGTTGTAAAGGACTTTCACATTTAGACCATTTTCCAAGCGACATGATAATTCCATCGTTGCAAATGGATGTTCGAGTTTAGCTTCCAACGTTTTCCCCTTTTTATCCAAGTAAACTGACACGTTGAATTTTCGGTTCACCAGAGAATTTGGGGTATCTAAATAAAAGGACACGTAATTCAAATCAGTTCCGGGCTCTAAATTGGAACTCCAACGCATATGATAACTATCAAAAACATCAACCTTTTTTACGTTGACTGAGTATTTGAAGGAGCCAGTCAAAGGGAAATACGGTGCATATTTTTCTTGCGACGCGTTTACATATTTGTAATTGGAACAGAATTGAAGGCCGGTGATTTTTCCAAAAAGCGTCCGGGTGCAACCTTCCCATTCCTCAACGTTTGAAGTAACGTCTTCTAAAACCGTCGAGTTTTCGTTTTGAAAAAGAAACAATTCTGATTCGATATTGATTATATCCATTTGTTTTTTGGGGACGTTCAGTTTTAAATCCACCAATTTCCCGCCATCAATTAAAACATGCCCATCGATGTACGTGTTTGAATTAGCCGTGCTCACAGATTTTAAACCCATCTTGGTCGAAAAGGCATCTACAGTCATAGCCCCTACAATCTTCACCACTGCGCTGGGGTAAATTTTCCCTTCCAGTTGCAACTTCTGGTTCCAGAAATCCTGCACGTCTACTTTTCCTTTAAGGGTTAATCCTAAAGTCGCCGTTCCGTTAACAGATACTTCCAAGGGAAACCCCGCTAAAGTTGGGATAGTAAACGTGGAATCTAGGAATTTAAACGTCTTGGCGTATTCAACGTCGTTGTTACTAAACAACTTCCTCAATAAATCGAAAGCGTTTCTCTTGCTGATCGATTCTGCGTCGAAAACTTCATTGAAACTCTCGAAGTGCGTGTAGGAAATTTCATTGCCAAAAACTTTCGCGTAGAGCAAACCACTTGGATTTTTCTTCAGCATCTTCTGCGATCTTACAGATTCGCCCAATTCATGAATCTTCTTCACCAATTCATGCTCGCTCCTCGCATTTTCGAGGAGGGACTTCACGGAACTTTCCGGGAAGTAACCGTCAGGTCCGAATAACTCCTCGACCACGTCTTCGAAACCTGTTATACGCCCTCCAACTTCGAATACATTGACGCTTTCACCGAAGAGATCCAAGGTGAGATTCAGCATTCCGGATTTGGGCAAATACGAGTCCGCTGTGAAGACCACGTTGCTTTCCGCGGACACACCCGTGTTGATCAAATCGAAGAAATACGAGAGCTCGTAGTTCCTCGAGTATTTCCTTAAATCTGTGTCGAACTTGTTTTTTAAAAATTCGTTTTCGACTAGGTGTTTTAGCTTTTGTTTCCATTGGCATGTTGTTTCTTGCAGGTTTGTTAAGTGAGTCCAAACGAAAGAAGCCACTGAAATATTAAATAAGTAGATATGTGTTTTTGACTTTCAAAGAGTGGTACCTTGGTTAATCTCTTCTTTGTATAGGACTTGTTTGACGTTTGTAAAGACAGCGTAGGAGGAGCACTGCATCAAAGCCAAGTAGGAAGCGATTCTAACTTCAGTGTTTTCCTTAATGTCAGCAAACGTGTTTTGAAAATAATCTAAGTTTTCGTTTTGATCACAGTTTATTCGTCTGTGGGCGGCGATTGCAGCCAAGCGTACATCAATGGGAACATCAGCTTTCTAAAGGAAGATAGTTCGAGCAACTTGATATGTATGAGTTAAGAACGCACACTTACCAAAAAACAAGCGCGCAAGTTACCAAAAGAAGTTGTAATTCCGGCATTACCTATAGCCTTCAAAGCCAGCAAGATATTTGCTTGGGAAACAGAATCTGCTGAGTTACACCCCATTCTTAAGGGTTCCTCTAACAAGCGTATTATACCCAAAATTCCTTCGTTATTCCTGCATTGATTCGTTTTACAGTATCGGTGGAGCAGGCCAGAAACCGTCAGGATGCTTTTTTGATTTGCATGGCTTACGCCGTTTATCAAAGTCTAAAACCAAGGAAAAATTACCCAAACAAAAAAAAAAAATTAAGTGACTCACGCTTAAGGTTTGTAGCACTTCAAAGCTAGGATTTTTAATGAAAAGCAACGAGCTCATCCACGAATCAAACTCTGCTTGCGTAAGCTCATCTTGTCTTTTGAGTGTTATCATAAAATCGATCCCTTCCGGTGTCGTTACCAAAGGCAAGGCGTCGAGGAAGAATTTCCTAAAACACAATTCTTAATAATCTGACACTTCGAAAAAAAACGTTCTTTTCAAAACACACTTTTTCTTTGGGGAATTTCGGGCAGATTCGAAGATTTTAACCAGACCTTCTTTATTAACGCTCTCCAACGAATTGACCATTTTGAAAAATAAAACCGAAACGTCCGGCTTGACACCATCATGGGCGTTTAACTGCAGCAGATTTAATAATTTCAATACGTCATGGATCTCGCTGGTTTTTTCCGTTGTCGTTTCGACTTTCTTGTACAATAAAGTACCTCGCTCAAATTCCAAAGGATCTAAAACGTTCTCGTTATTGATTGATGCCATTATACACAGTTGTTATAAATGATTTATAAATCCTTTGAAAAGTAAAAAAATATGTATATGTATGTAAAGTATTTTAGTAACCTTGCAAGAAGACAAACAGCGAAATTTAATCGCTTAAGAGGCCGCAAATTTCAACACGTACTAGGACCTATGAATCATTAATAACAACTCTGTATTTGATTTAATTAAATGATTACATATTGTTTTTGGCTCGGCGTATTTTTTTAGAATGAATTCCAATTTTTGATTCAGTACGGTAATTGCACCCTGTTCTCCGTGGGAAAACGGTTGAAATGAATGTCGTTCTTCACAGGATGAGGATTTTAAAATCATGTTGTCCTCGTAAATTTGCATACAGTTTTGGGTGCTTCTAAAAATGTTGTTAAAACGACGAGTTAGTCGGTGGGATTAAAAATGTATTGGTTTATTTCTTGCCTGATTAAAGGAGATGAACTTGCTTGTTTCTTGTTGTAAGGTTCTGATTGCCAAGAAAAATATTTTTCGGATCGATGGCTGCATGATTCTAGATTTTTTGTTTTTTTAACTGCGTAGTGTGGCTCGTTTTCAATCGTCTCATATTCCGTTTCGCAAATTCCACTGATATCAGTCTGAAATTTGAAAGATTTAAAATTCTTCCTGCGAGAATATTTTTGATGTTACCTCGTATAGAATTGATCGTTGATGCAAGTATTGTTTGCTGTGTTGAAACGCAGATAAAATCGCCTTTTTTATGTTCAGGATTTCGACTTCTTCGTCGGTTACCGAGCAAACGGTGTTGATTTTTCCGTTATGAAAAGAAAAATGCAGGGGATTCCTCGTCAGTCTTTCCTCCAAATCTCTAGAAATTCTTTCTACGTTTGCTTTGTTTATCGTTAAAATTTGTGCGTCCGATAACTAACGATAAATTCGTGTATTATATTGTTTAATCATTAAAAAGAAATACATACTTGTAACTTATAATCACAGGTCGATAAAGTGTATATATCAGCAAGTACCGATAGAGAAACAACATTTTTATTTAGGGATTCCAAGTCTGAAGATGAGTTAATGAAGGTAGTAACGTTGGTATTGTATTTATAGGAATAAACCCATCCATTTTCATAACCAAAATCATTACGATTTTCTGCAATAAATTTAGCATTAAAACATAACTTTTAACTAAGTAGTTTTAAAATAATTACCTTTGCAATATCTCGAACACTGCAGTTCGTTTGTAATTGTTTGACTAGAAACTGCTAAAAAATATAATAAAGCAATTTGTTTTGGTTATATTTTATTTTGCGGTTATATGAATGAAGTCACAAAAAAATTATCGTTTTTAATATACATACATACAATAACAACAATCTCTCTCTAATAGTAAACACAACATTATAGAAAATTCCAATTGATAAGGAGCATGATCTTAAATTATGATATTAAATTTAAAAAAAATGGATGAGAATTTTCTTACCAAGTATTAGCAAGCTTAAAAATACCAGCACAAAACTGCACACCCACATTATCCAGAAAAATTATTATCAGCGAACATTAGCACCCCCTAAATTAAAACCTACGCGCGAAATAGTAAACACAAAGGAACTGAAACGATTTCAAAATGGTAACGTGAAGTATATTATGCGGATAAAAGAAAGGTCACTTATATAGATAACAGAGGGGACGGGAGCAGAGTTCAAAATCTTCACTCAACCAAATCTTATTTTCATTTGAATACATACGTCAGAAATGTTGGAAATGTGGTATCGCTTTTAATATTTTGCATTGGAAATGTGCGCCAACAAATACATGAACTTTGTAAACGTTCCTTTTTTCCTCCAGCAAAATTTCAAAACGTAAACGTAAGTAAATTTTATTTTATTGCTAGCGAAATCATTATCACACGTTTTGCATTTGCTGCAGAATTCGTTAAGACAACATCAAATAACTGCGTCTACTTTTTTACAAATTATTAATAAACATCTAATGCAACACTGAAAATGACTTTTTTCTATATATAGAAAATTTAAACCATATTGATTACAACATGTATTATTTCTTAATTAAAACAGTAAGGCCGTTTAAAAATAAAAACTGGTCAATATTTTAGGGACACCTGTACATAGCGATGGCATTTATATAAATCTATTTATATAAAACTACTATGATTTTTACTTTCAGTTTTAACAAATATGTTGTTTCCGAGCTATCTGCTGTTCCCTAGAAACGTCTTGCAAAACGTATTATTATTTGATATAAATAGATGAAACTTTTCAGCGACCTCTTTTTTTCTAATTATCTCCTCTCTGCTTTGTCCTCTAAATAAAATAATTTAATTTTAAATTCAATTTCAAGCAAATAGTTGTCCTCTAGAATTTTTTTGGCTGCTTATTTAATCAATTTTTTTTAACAATCTTTTCTAGTTAATAGTTTAATGTCCGTGTAAGATTAACCTTTGTCAAGCTCAAGTTCAAGTGTAGACTCAATAAGGAAAAGAATAATTGACTCAATAACAATAACACTCTAACATGCCTGTCTTTCAGCTTGTTGTAAGTATTCATTTACATAATTAAGAATTTGTATTCGCCGCGTTTGGACTTTGATATTAAATTCAATTCTCGAAACGACGGTCACCTTTTAATGTACCGGGTGAGTCAATTGCATTGTGCTTTATGGGAATTTCAGTAACTATATACTTTTAAAATGTATGTAAATAAATAGTCTAATAAACATTAAAATAATATTTCATATAATAAAGCGTAAGGATAACCTTGTGATACACCTAATGATTGTGGTGTATATTATAAGTAACGATTATAATAAAATGGCGGGCATAGTAAATCGTTTTGGTTCACTGTGTATAATTACAACATATTTCGTAAACGTAAAATACTTAATATTTTGCTTTGCTGTTTATTAAAAAAAAAAGGTTAAAGATGACATTTTCATTGGATAACCTCAAGGTTAATTCAATAAAGCAATTTTTCCTGAAATAAACATACCAAAACCACCCAAAACTTCATTTTAGTTCATTTGATCCTGACATCTTCTGAGCATTAGCTGAAAAATGTCGAATTAGATGATATGCACAACGTCCTAAATGTCATTGCATTAAGTTTACTTTTGACGTTTGTTGGTGTTTATTAATAATTTTAACAATAATAAACAAATGTGATAGATTAGCAACAATAAATATATCGTGATACCAATAAATCAATCAATAAAATGCATTTAAATGCCGATATATCAAGTGCTTTGCAATTATTAGAAGATATTAAGCAAACCGTAGACGATTTGGACGACCCGAAATTACAAACGAACACAAATCAGGATTTAAGTTTACTAATTTCCGTACTCGAAAACCCAATTTTTAGAAGCATCGTAACAGTTCAGGATTCTCTGAGTGAATTAAATCAACAACTAGGCCAACATCCGTCAATTTTACCCGTGGATTTCGACATCACATTATCCGGGGAACTTGCACTAAATGTACCCCCTGGAGGCGAAATATACGACGCAGGGTACAACGATGGATACCCTCGCTCCAGAGATTTCGATGAACAACGCGTACCTTCCGCCCCTGCATCCCCTGGATCACCGCAGATCCACGGATTCAACGTGTCTGAAGATAAAATGTTGCTGATCGACGGAAAACCACTGGATCCGAATCTTACTCACCAAGAGGTAATAAAATTTGTAATTGTACTTATTGAGATGTAACGCATACAATTTTAGGCCCTGCGCATGTTACAAAAAGCTCAAGGTTTAGTATTAGTGCCTCGTTCTGATGAAGATATCATTCATCGCTCACCCTCCGCTGTCAGTGACACTTCCAAAGCTGGATCTGACAGTCTATTGGGTACCGAATGGGCCCAAGTTGAAGCAATAGATTTAGTAAACGATGGGACCGGATTAGGTTTTGGTATAGTAGGTGTTAGAACAATGGGTGTTGTCGTTAAAACCATCTTGCCTGGAGGAGTTGCAGATAGAGATGGCAGACTACAGAGTGGCGATCATATATTGCAGGTAATTAGCATACACACACACACAAATATGTTCAGACTTTAACCACTTAAGCATTACATTTAATGAACATAACGAATCATCTGTTTCAAAGTAAGTAAGCAAAGACTTTCATTCATTAATGTAGTATGACTGTATGATACAATGTTTGTGATGCTTAAGTGGTCAAGTCAAGATTATATATAAAATTTGTGGATATTTTCAGATTGGTGACGTAAATTTACACGAGATGGGTTCAGAGCAAGTGGCAACGGTTCTACGTCAATCGGGAACCCACGTACGCTTAGTTGTAGCAAGACCGGCGGACATAGCGTCATCAGAGTATAAGTATTTAAGTTCAACGGCTCCGTTGGTCCCTACTCGATTGTTAACGGATCCGGTTGACTTAGATCGTTATTTAGTACAACACAAATACCCTCCCATGTTTCAAAAAATATCAGAGACGTTCTCTGATTCGTACATATACGATCAACCAACTAAAAGTTACATGGGTTTGTCTCGTATTCCTGCGTCTCCGTCGCTACCTCTACTTAATCTAGATATGGCCATGAAAATGCCAGAAATGGAAAAATTTACGGTGGAGCTGAAGAAGGATGTGAATGGCTTGGGAATTACGATAGCCGGATACGTGTGCGAGAAAGAGGAGTTATCGGGGATTTTTGTAAAGAGCGTTAGTAAGGGTAGTGCTGCAGATCTTAGTAGAAAAATTCAAGTGAACGATCGCATCGTAGAAGTAGACGGCAGATCGCTCCAAGGTTATTCGAATTTGCAAGCCGTGGAAGTACTTAGAAGTAGTGGCAATGTAGTTAAATTATGCCTGGAACGCTACTTACACGGCCCAAAATATGAGCAACTTCAACAAGCAATAGCAGCAAGTGAACTGAAGCCATCCACGCCCTCTAGCCCTCCTCAACCTCCACGGTAATAAGCCCTGAATCAAGAATCCACTATAGTGCTAGAATCGTTAAAGCGCTCTCTCGCATCTCTTCCTAAATTTTCGCTAATTGTTACATGTTGCAGTTAAAGTTTCTATATTCTAATCATGTTCTAAACCTTAGAATTACACTTCCACTTGTCCACGTCAGTTATTTACGTTTATGTATATTATTTAAGGTTTTCCTTTTTCTTTAATTTATATTTTATTTATTTATCACGTCAATTTCAGATTTCCAGAGTCGGAAGACGAAGAGTTTGCACATGATCCGATTGTCGATGAACCCATCGAAACTAAAAACGAGCATTTAAGTTTATTCGGAGATTCGTTGTACGAAAACGAATTGATCCCAGCAATAGAAGATGCAATAAAGTCCAAGTGGCAAAAAATAATGGGACCGGACACTGAAATTGTCGTTGCTCATCTCACAAAGTTTGGAGAACGTGGAGGGCTTGGCATAAGTCTCGAAGGAACTGTCGATGTCGAAGACGGACAGGAAGTCAGGCCGCACCACTACATACGTTCGATTTTACCTGAGGGCCCCGTCGGTAAAAACGGAAAATTAAAATCTGGAGATGAACTGTTGGAAGTGAACGGACATAGGTTATTGGGAATGAATCACCATGAAGTTGTCAGTATCTTGAAAGAACTGCCCATACACGTGCGGATGGTTTGTGGACGCTCCACGAACGCATCAAGCTACAGAGTATCGCAGGGGTCACCTTTTGCTGAGAGGGGGGCATTGGGCGGAAGTTTACAGAACTTGCAGCCTGCTTCGGATAGATTAGTCAAAGCCAAGTCTGATGGATCCATTGCGACCAGTATTACGGCAGCTGGTAATGCAGACTCGTCCTTCAGTAAAATGAAATCGAGATCCTTGGAGCCACTTACAGGCTTAGCAATGTGGAGCTCTGAACCCCAAATTATAGAACTAGTTAAAGGAGAAAGAGGATTAGGTTTTTCAATATTAGATTATCAAGACCCCATAGATCCCAACGACACAGTCATAGTTATAAGAAGTTTAGTTCCTGGAGGAGTAGCTCAATTAGATGGGCGTTTAATTCCTGGTGATAGATTATTATTCGTTAACGATACCGTTCTCGAGAATGCCTCATTGGACCAAGCCGTTCAAGCTTTAAAAGGAGCTCCAAAAGGCGTAGTCCGTATTGGAGTAGCTAAACCACTGCCAATTCCAGACACTGTTGTGCATAATACTTCTCAACAGTTAGATTCTGATTCTCGATCGCTAGCATCTAACATTTTTAAAGAATGATAGATGTTTTCTTTTGTTTTTATATGTCCACTTCCATTTATTTATATTACTTTTTGATGATGTTTTACCTGTACTGGACAAGTATTGAATAATACTTACTTTATATTTATATGCATATCATATACATACAATCTATTGTCATTTTGAAAATTTTAAGTGTTGGTTGAATTTTTAGACTAATAAATATTGACGATTGCGCTCTGTTTTTATTAAACATTAGCTTTTTTTAGGCCCATTATTTTTGCCCTTACCCCTTTACAGTAGGTCTGTTTGTTATCCTGAACTGGTGTACACCAATGCATACTTTTTCGCAAAATACGTTTTAATGCAAACTGAAATGTTTGTGTGGTATGTCAGTGTGGATGTGTATGATTCGTATTGACACATTATCAAAGAATTTAGACTCCATTAAGCATATTTCGTAAAAAAAAAGTGTACACCAGTGCAGGATAACAAACGAAATTAATAATAGATAATAATAATTAATAATAGATCAAAGCTAAGAAATTAGAGAATAAAGAAGGTAGACCTCGAAGAAATTAGAAAGGCACTAAAAATAGTTGGAAAACGATAAGGGAGGGAACAGACATGACTATATTATAAATTAAACACGCTATTGTAAAACAATTTGAAATGGTTAGTATATCCCAGTATCAGCTTTTGGCTGTGCCTTCATTGTAAGTAAATAGCTCCTATTTCTCAATTATAATTTTACGAATTTTTAATATCAACGGCGACATCTTACGATGATTAAAAGAATCTTGCCTATTACCAACTGTTTAAACGTGTTTGAACAGTAATTTCTCTAAAAAGGTCCTGTACTTTGGACTTCGGAAGTAAAGGTGAATTTATGTTACAAAAGTATTATTTATGATTGAGTTACAGACTGAGGCAAGTTAGTATTTAGTCGACATGCTTTTGTGTACTTCCAGGCAATTTTCTCGCCAGGTAATATTCTGTGTATTTAAAGCTTGAAGTACGTGCAGCATTGAATTTTAGTTTTCCAATCAAATACGGAGGCTGCAGAGCACGTTAATAATTGCAGAACACAATAATGAAAATTTATTGCCGATAACTCAAAATGCTGTGGCTGCAGCTAAGAAACTTGGAGGAGAAGTCTCTGTGTTAGTTGCAGGTGTTAAATGTACACCAGTAAGTATTTTCACCACTTCGAGTATCCATTTATACAGGAATATCATTTATTTAAAGAGATACGAAAATGGCAGAATTAGGGAAAAATTAATGTTAAGAGAAAATTAAAATATTTGCAGCATTTTTGTTTGTCTTGACGGCCATTCTATATTTGTTGAAATATCAAAAAAATTAAGATCATTTTCTCAACATATTTTTTAAACTTTGGTAGTCCGATTAAATTGAAGAAACCATCAACCTAATTTAGTAATTTAATCATTTCTTTTGTGTTTTAAGGCAGCGGATGCTTTAACTAAAGCCAGCGGACTCACTCGAGTCTTGGTAGCAGAGAGTGATGCATTTAAAGGCTTCACAGCAGAGAGCCTAACGCCTTTGATATTGGCTGCCCAAAAGCAGTTCAATTTCAGTCACATTGTGGCAGGGGCATCTGCGTTTGGAAAAGCTTTACTTCCGAGAGTTGCTGCAAAACTAAATGTATCTCCAATATCTGACGTGATAGGAATAAAATCTCCAGATACTTTCGTTCGAAGCATTTATGCAGGCAAATTACATAGTTCTATTCTTGTAGACCCCTTTAATTTATCGCGCATGATTTTAGGTAATGCAATTCAAACTTTAACTGCTACTGATCCAATTAAAATATTTACGATACGAGGCACCAACTTCGAAGCTGATAAACTAGAAGGGGGCTCAGCAGCTATAGAAAAATTATCAGGAGATTACAAAACAGACTTAACTGTGTTTCTAAGTCAAGAATTAAGCAAGTCTGATCGTCCTGAACTAACGAGCGCTAAAGCTGTTGTCAGCGGAGGTCGTGGAATGAAATCCGGTGACAACTTTAAGCTCTTATATGATCTTGCTGATAAATTAAATGCAGCGGTCGGTGCTTCCCGAGCCGCAGTCGATGCTGGTTTCGTACCAAACGACTTGCAAGTCGGACAGACTGGGAAAATCGTTGCACCTGTAAGTTTTTGGTTTTATGTAAAATACTTTAGTTGAGTGTGTCTTGAATTATTTGTAGGATCTGTATATTGCCGTTGGTATATCCGGAGCAATTCAGCATTTGGCCGGAATGAAGGATAGTAAGACGATTGTTGCAATCAACAAAGATCCAGAAGCTCCAATTTTCCAAGTTTCTGATTATGGCATCGTCGCTGATCTTTTCAAAGCCGTTCCAGAGTTAACACAAAAATTGTAACTTATATATTTTTATATTCATTATATAAAAGGATGAATTAATTTAAATATACTTTATTTTATGAGATTTCATTTTTTTTATTAAACTTATTTAAGTATAATTTCTGTAACAATTACTGAAATATATAAAATGTAATATACAGAATTATTTAATTGACTAGTGCACACCTCGAGTATCTTCATCTCGTATTATTACATGAGTTTAAAACAAGATGCAAATACTGAGTACGAAACCATGGAAACTTTTGATGTTATGGGGTTCGGCCATTTCATAAAAGAGGACGCCAACTTCTCCACACTGCGACAGCCACTGAATTATTAGAATTTATTGTACATCAATGGATTTCAAGAACATTTTAGTTTCAATGTATTTCTCAGTGACTCATACCATAGTTTTTCAATGTTCTACATCCAATAAATCTGTTTTATTTCTTATGAAATTGCGAAAGAAAAATGAGTAAAGACTTCTAAATCGCTGCTTTAGTTAGCAATTTCGAATACATATTTAAATAAATAAATTAATTAACAATAAAGATAGTCTTGATTTTTTTAATATTAATTTATTGATACTTTAAACTCAAATATTTCACAAGCGGCTCATCCAATATTAATGTATTACTTACAGGGCCCGATTTAGCTTTCCCGCCGTTCTGGGCAAAAATGATTTTTGCCGCCCTTTACATATACAGTGTCTTTCAAAAAGTATGCCACAAATGGGATTTTTTTTAATAATCTATTTTTATTAAATTTTATTGATGCTTCTGCTTTACTTCAAATCAAATTGGGAAATGCCAATTTTACGATATACAGCGTAAACACCGAAAAATGAATAGCTTAAAAATGCCCTCTTTTAAAAGATACAGAAAAATGTCATAAGAAATTGTTGTGTAGAATTAAAAGTCATAGTCAAATACACAATTACAGCCTCCTATCTCAAGAAAGAAAAAATCTTCCTTTATTATGAATCACTCTTTATACACACTACATTAGCAAATGGCCATGGGATTAAAATATTCGAAAAGATAACCTGAAAGGAAAAAGACCAAATTTATTGTTGTTTCTCAAAATTTGCAAAAAAAGCTAAAAACAATATGTGTCCAACAATTATTGCAGTCCTGGATGGCCATGGAGTCAAACATTTTTAAGTAATTATTGTTTCAAATGGCAATAAAACATTCAATACGTAAACAAGAATTTATTTGTTGTTTAACAGTCAATATTTGAGACGTCAATTCAACGATACAAAGTAATACTGTATTGTTTATTCATTTTTAAGATTCAACGAATGAAATAAAATAAATATTTTAAAAAAAGATAAATTCTATATCTTCTTTATGTACTCATCTTTCCCTAATACCGTCTGTCTTACGAAAAACGCATCACTCTAACTCTGTTACTAATAATCCAATATCAGTAGGTAATTCAAAAATCACATAAAACTGATTTATAAATACATACTACAAAAGAGTATCATTTTTTATTTTTTTAGTATGACATTTTTATCAAGCAGTAATCAACTTTTTTTTCAAATAGAAGCACATATTTTTTTACATTCAGTTTAATAGAATTTGTTTTTTCAGAATTCAACGGTCTATTTCAATTGGATTTGAAATAATTTCGCTTTATAAATAACAAGAAGTGTGCTCTGGAATACACTAATAGGGTATCTATAGAAGGTATCAGCTTCAGCTATGTATTCAGCAAGGCGGAAAACATTTTGTGCAATATTTATAATAATTAGGTAACTTTTGTGTTTTTTATACTGTTTTATTTCAGTACAAATAAGATTTTCCACTGTATGTACTGTATAATCCACCGCATTTTTTTATAAAATCAAGTGAAATGAATCAAATGAAAATAAATATGTGCTGCTTTAAAAAATCAATAGTTGACTATCGCGGTGCGTTTTTTCTAATACATAAAGTATAATAGTAATTTTATGGATGATTTTAAGATTAATTTATAATTTTGATATTTACATTCAAACATAAAACAAACCTATTTTTTATCGCTTTTTCAGAAACTTTTATATTTCTTGGTTTTTATTGATTTTAATTTTCTCTTTCTACCCAGTTTTGCCGCCCCCAAAATTTGCCGCTCTGGGCAGTTGCCCTGCTTGCGCCCCCCTAGATCGGGCCCTAATTACTTATATATTTTTAAAATCAGAAAAAATTGATCCTTCATTTTAGCCAACAATATTCGCGACTTGTCGACGCGAGAGGTCGCTGTTAGTTGCAACATGGTCGATAAAAGGGTGAACAACACTGCAGCTGCGTTAAATATGAAAGTTTGATTGGTGCATGTTTTCAACAGATTGATTTAATAAACCAATCCGTGAAATGTTGTTCACCCACTTCACCCGTTTGACGGTATCAATATTGACCACCAGAGGTCGCCTACTTTGTTTGATTTCGCCAGACAAAAATTATATTTTCTCTTCACTTTGAGATGCGCTTTTGTTTTTTTTTTTTTTTACTATCTATCTCCTAAAGTAAATCCTCTAGATAGGGTTCAAAATAACAGTCACCCTGTATATGCATTATGTCTTTATTAATTACAGTGAAAAGTGAAATTACATTACACTCGACCACAAAACATCTAGAAGCTTCCAATTGTAAATGAAATTATATTTGTACAGACCGTATGTGAATTACTATTTTTCTCTTTGGGCGTTTCGCTTTTTTAATGTAACATAATAAAAGTTTTTTGTTACTTTTAAACAAGAATGTGCGTTTAAAAATTCCCGCATTTATGACGGAATCGACTTCCTTGATAATTCTGTTATGTATTTAGTAGATAAAATTAGAAAAATTCTACGTACTTCACACAATAAATACATTCTTTTGTTACTTCGCCTTTTTTACTGCAATTAGTTCGCGTGGCATTTTTGGACTGGAGAGATAATAAAGTTTACTTGCTGAATGTAATGTTTGATGTAGAATTACACATTCCACAGTACAGTCTTAGAACGCATTAAAAAGTTTCGTAAGTTGAGAATGTATTTTTATCGACTTTTTTCAAAATAAATATTGATTATTAAAATGTGTTTCCTGTTCATTCAGCAGTAAAGTACGGAAATCCTAATGCTCGTTCGATATATAAAACGAGCAATAAAGAATGTTGACGTAATCACACTGACTGCAGAAAGGAATGCAAAAAGTGTTTATCTGAGTAAAACGCGGGTATACGAAAAGAATGCTCTAAATGCCAAAACAACAAAAATGGTGACCACCGAGCAGTTAAATTCGACGTTTTCTTTTGCGGACTATGACTGCATTGGCTTCGATTTGGACAACACAATATGCAGGTACAAGATTGGAAACATGGTCAAGATGGAATATGATTCCCTCGCAAATTTTTTGGTCTCCCAGAAAGGTTATCCGAGTGAACACCTACTTAAGCCAATAGAAGACAACGTAGATTTCATGCTGAAAGGCTTAATACTAGATGTAGTAAATGGAAACGTCTTGAGAATAGATCCAAGCGGGCACATCCTCCACGGTAGCCACGGAACAAAGAAAATGACCCGGGATGAATTAAAAGAATGCTACGGAGAAGACTGTCGTTGGCAACCCACGGATGTTTTCTCAAAAAATCCCTTACACACGTGGAACGGCCCATTATCCGAGCAAATGAGAACACTCCTGGATTATTTTGATATGCCGGCCGGATTAATATTTGCCCGACTTGTTGATACCCTGGATGAAAAGAACGGTAACGAAAAATTAGAAAAGTATTCGGTTTGGCCAGACATCATTTGCGCATTACAAGACATGTTTCAGCGAGAACATTTCCAGCTGGATAAAGGAGGCTACTTCCCCAACATCAAAGCTTCCCCTGAGAATTACATCCATAAATGTAGTGATCGACTCCTGTACTGGCTAAAAGATTTAAAACAAAACAAAGTGATGTTTTTGATTACTGGATCGAACGCCGATTTCGCATCTCACACTGCTGAAAATTCAATGGGACCTAATTGGAAGGAGCTTTTCGATATTGTAGTTTTTTTCGCTAAGAAACCGGGCTTCTTCACAGAGCAAAGACCGTTTATTGGCCTCAATCGTTATGAAGAAACGGATGTTGTTGATGTTGATGACCTTCAAGTGGGGGGTACTTACACACATGGTAACTGGAAGGGCTTGTACGAATTTTTAAAAAGATGTACTGGTAAAACAGATCCAAAAATCGTCTACGTTGGTGATAATTTAATTCAAGATGTTTATACTCCTGACGTGCACACAGAATGTGATGCGATCGCTGTCTGCGAAGAGTTACAAGCTGAAGGCGCTTTCGGACATGAACAGTCACACATCGATCAAATTTTCTTGGTGTCGAATATTTGGGGTTCCTATTTTCATCATGAGGCTCTCGATAGGGCAACTATTTGGAAAGAGTTTATTAAAAAACATTCGAAAATCTGCGTACCAAGTTTGGAATATGTCGCTACTTATCCTTACGATCACAAATTTCCAACACATTAATGTTTACTAATTTTATTATTCGTTATTTTTAGATTAGTCTGCAATTTCAGGTAGGCATAAAAATGTTTATTTATTTTTTTATATAGATATCTTTAATTTATTGTTACCGTGTTTGTAATACTTGTTTTTTTATATTTTACTGTTTGAGTTGTTTCTCTAAGTTTAGTTTTTCATGCGTTTTAAATAAAAATATGTATGACAATTTGTACATATAATGAAATCAATGGCTTTTCATTGATGAAAAATTCTCAGTTTTTGTTAACACAATTATGTTTTGTGATAAGTTCGCAATATTATAAATGCTTTTGATTTCTTTGAGGTTTAGTATAGTCTTCCAGAATTGCTTGTGATTTATCTATTATAGTTTTTCAAAATTTTCTTTTTTTTTTATAAAACTGTTCATAAACATATCACAATTGTGCAAAATGGTTTCAACATTCAGAAAACTCAACCTGTAACCCCATGTGAATTTTTTTGTATAATATTTTTTTAATTTACATATTCATCTTACACTAAACCTTAATGTTCTGCACATTTGTGACAATAATGGAAACAATTAAGTTTTGGATGAAATAAAAAGAAACTACAAATTTGCCTCGCAGCTTTTATTTATAAATATCAAAATTGCAAAGTACAAAAATATTCATCAACATTGAACATTAAACACTTATATGTAATTAACAAGAACAATACTTTATTATAAATAGAACATTTCAATCACTAGAACATCAGTCTTAACTGGTTTCATTTAAGAATAATCAGGAACATTTTTGATGACTAATAATAATTAAGATTAACAGCATACTCAAAATTCTGAAGAGCACCCTCATGTTGTATGTTAAAAACTGGTTTTTCTTGGAAAGTTTGTAATACTTGTATCAAAACTGAAGGCATTTCAAATCAAAGGCATCAAATTATGATGAAACGATGCAATTTCAAAAAATGATTTCCAAACGTTTAAAAAGCTAAAAGAAAGGAGTACTCATCTAAATTTTGGAAGCCCTAAACTACTGAGATCATTAATGTATGACTAAAGAAATAATACTGTTAATCTTTGGGTAGAACAGACTTTGGTTTAGTCAATTTGAATAGCAATTGCACTGCTCATACCACCGCCCATGCACAGAGTAGCAATGCCCTTACTTTTCTCCATGCGTTTCATATTGTAAAGCAGAGTCACTAAGATTCTAGCTCCAGAAGCTGCGATGGGATGTCCTAAAGCGATAGAACCTCCCGAAACATTAACTTTAGCAGCATCGATTTTCAAAGCGTCCATTATCAGTAGACACTGTGCAGCAAATGCTTCGTTAATTTCGAACAGATCCACATCACTGATGGACCAATTGGCCTTTTCAAGCTGAAACAGCATTGTATGCAATTGGAACTTGAATTAAGTGATGAATTTAATTACCACTTCTTCGATGGCACTGATTGGCCCCAGAGCAGTTTCACGTGGATCAATACCTAGCTCACTGACGGCCACAATTCTAGCCATCGGAGTTAAACCACGAGACTTAACCTCATAGCCATTAGTTAAAACAACAGCAGCTGCTCCGTCATTAATACTAGCAGAATTTTCAGCAGTAATAGTGCCTTTCTATTGAAACACTTTTAAATAATAAAGAATACAAAAAAAATTAAGAAATAATTACTTTCTCGTCGAAAACAGTACGACAAGCCTTCAAAGTTTCAAGCGTCATAATATCAACATTCATTTCATCCTCCTTAATCAAGGTGCCCATTTCCATGCACTCAACAGGGATGATTTCGTCATTAAAGTGACCATTCTCCATAGCAGCGACAGCTTTTATTTGGGATTGCAGAGCAAACTCATCTTGACGTTCGCGTGTCACATTGAAGCGAGAAACGAGTTGTTCAACTAAAATTAGTAGTGTAACGTAACTTGCTTTTTTAAAAACGAATTCTATTACCTGCTAGGCCCATATGTATGTTTAAAATACTGTCCACCAGAGCATCAATTAAAATTGTATCTTCCATGTCGAAAGAACCTAATTTCCGCCCAATGCGTAAAAAAGCACTATGCTTGGCCTGGGACATATTCTCTTGACCGCCTGCAACTATTATGCTTGCATCACCAGCTTTAATAGCTACAAAGCCATCATAAACTGCCCTAAAAATGATTTAACAAATTAAGAATGACTGCCTAACTTTCAGAACTGAAAATTTATTATGCGTAACGTAAAACTTACTTCATACCAGAACCGCAGATCATATTAATGGTATGAGCAGCAACACTGGCTGGAATTTTTCCAATTATAGCAGCCTGTCTTGCAGGATTTTGTCCATGGCCGGCTTCAAGGACCTAATATAATACAACGGTTAACGTTGCAAAACATTACAATATGAAATAATAACCTGTCCCATGATGACTTCCGAAACATCATTGGGATTGATCTTTGCACGTTCTAAAGCGTGTTCAATAACGACTCCGCCCAAGTTAGTAGCAGGAATCTTCGCAAACTGCCCCTTGAATGAGCCTGGATAGGTTGAGGTTAGGTCATTAACGGTTTTTATAAAATTTGCAAGATTCATAATAGACTTAAACGAAAACTTACCTATGCCGGTGCGGCAAGCTCCTACAATGTAAATTTGTTTCTCCATTATTTTACACTGCACTAAAATATCTAAAAAAGTTCAGGTTTGTTCAGTAACACGAAGCGTTTACAAAATGGCGGACCAGCAACAACAAGTGCAAGCGTCGAAGCGTCTGGCCGGAGAAAATATACTACCCCACGAACAGCTACGAATATGACCGAGGGAATGCGAACGATTTTTGAATATGATTAATGCCCTCTGTTTTTCAATCATTAGTTAATTTTAACTTTTAGTTTATTCCTACAGTAACAATTATGTTTATGGCAATAAATTAATGGTTAAAGTTAGCTTGTGATTGAAAAACTGGGCTTAATACGACTATAACATAATGCTATACTGTGAAAATCGTTATCATAGAGTTGTTTATTATTTATCAATGAGTCGAATAAAGTTAGTAAGCTCTTTAATGTGATGTTGCAATTTTGCTCACAGTTTATTTAGTATTTTTATTACTGCCTAGTAGAAAATTCATAATTTCATTTTTAATTTATGTTGACAGCAATATTTTATGTTTTATGATTTAAAAATAAATTATAAAATTAAAATACAAAATTATAAACAATACAGTTTTAATTTTTTCTGCCTAATGTAAAAAAACAACTTATAATTCAAGTGTAGTGTATTGTATTATTTGTTTCTACAATGAAATACTACGGAGTACTAAAAGGAATGGGTTATTTAAATAAAATAGCTAATTGTTTTATTTCAATTTCTTTTTCTAACATTCATCTATCATTTCTAATGCAAATTTTTGAATTTGAAGGTTAGAAGGATTCTTTAAGTTATTTGATTTTCTTTTCCTTTTATTTTCAGTGGAGAAAAATGTTCTTTGATTTTCAATTTTTTTATTGGCTGGTTCACCATTTAATATTTGAGGCAACATAACATTTTTCTTGGAATGGCTTTGAACTATACTTTCCAAAGGTGCTAAATGTTTTGAGACAGCTTATAATTGTTCCTTCTTAAATTTTTACCCTCTGAAGTAAAAATTCCATCTCTGTGACAAACGTATGTAATGTTTTCAGTACCATCTTTATGTTTGTAGGTTCCAAATTTTTTCGCAAACTGTAAATTCGTTTCGGTTTCAGTTTTAGTTTTCCACAAGTTAAACTTTTCAATCTGATTAAAAATTAAACGTTCTTCATTTAAAGTAATTGCATGCACCTCTTGATAATGTTGAAGCATTATTTTTTTATTCAGACTCATGTGGTCGCATATAGCACACTTCACACCTTTTAATGGACGAGCAACATTATCATTAACCATATGTGAGAATGTCTTGTTACTGTCAGTGCAAACAAGATTTTATTTTTTTTTCATGTTTCCACCTTACATGGGAAAGTAAAGCAGCTTTATTTACAAATTCTGTTTCGCACTCATTACAAGTTAATACGTTTGTATTCATATTAGTGAATCCTAATAACAGAAAAAATAATTACCAATATAAAATGTTTATATTAATTGAAATTTTGTATATCTAATATGTACTTCTGTTGTAACTACTAGTTATTTATTAAAACACAACAAACAACTTCGCTATCAGCTAATAATAATTATCAATTATCACACACTAAGAAAGTAAATGATGATAATTTAAAAAGAAAAACTGTTAGAAATATTGCATATCGTATGAGACTATATTCAAAAAGCGTTCGCAATATCTCGGACATATTCGTAAGTGTTCGTGGGGTAGTATATTTTCTCCAGCCAGACGCTCATGCGCTTGAACAACAAATTGAAAAATTTGCAATGTCGCCAACAGTGGAAGACAATATTCCACTAGATTAGATGTACCACCAGAATTAGATAAAACAAGATATTTTACATAATAAACATACAAATTTATGCTAAAATATTTTATTATAAAAGCAAAAAAGTATTTACTTCATATAAACTAAATATCTATCAGTTCGTTGTTTCCTCCATTAATATAAAAATTTATAAAACATAAATTTAGTCCTAGTTCAAAGTGCAAGTTCATTAATAAAATGTTTTGTAAAGTATTGCATTGCTTATATTAAATTATTAATTATTTTATTTTATACATTTAAAATAAAAGAGGGCGCGTACTTTGACGGTAGAATTGACGGTAAATATAGCGCCACCTTCTGGGCAGACAGCATTACGAGTTATACGCAACTTCAAGTTTTACTTTGTATTACGAATACGATATGCCGTTTGCGTGAGTGTGTGGTGTTGTGTAGTGACGGTGTGCCAAAATGGCAGAAAACGGACAGGACAACTCAGATCAATTAAAAAACATAGGTACGTTTACTGCATTTCTTAAAATAAACATTGCGTTCGCGTTTTGAGTGGCTTAGGAATGGTCGAAATATATTTGTTAGGCCCTTGTATTTCGTAAAGTTATATAATCGAGAAGGTTCGACCAGCTGTAGGTTGTTACACTTCTACAGCAACTTAAACGGTTGATTTCAGTAATATTTGAAAAATTCGTATTTATATCAATAATATGTGTCGGTTACTTCGTGTTTGTTGTCTCCGGCATTAGGAACGTGACCTCGAACGTATATTTCATGTATGGGAGGACCACCCCGGTATTATTTTTTATATAATAATCTCATTGTTTGATGTATTGCCCTGAACGTAAGTACGTAATTTATTTAATAACTAATAATAATATTCTGCGTTGAATTGTAGTCTGCTTTAGATTGGAAGTGACTAACAAGTCTCCTGCTTTCGTTCAGTTAGAATCCTTAACCTTACATACATATATTTTGACCATAGTTGCCAAATATAAACGCATTTTTTAAACTCATTACAAGAATTAAATATAAAACATAGACGGTATGGATGGCATCTCATTCTCGTGTTTTTATTTGTTTGTCTTCAGCATAGAGCGTCTGCTGTATTTTTGGAATCACTTTGAATACTTGACTGCATATTTTGAATTATTAACCGTTGTCGTATTTAAATTTTATCTTTCGAAGCTAATATCATATTTTTACGTTATCTACCAGTTTTATTAACATTTATAATCGCCACACAGAAATTAATACTTCATATCTTATTTTGACAGATTTTCTATTTCATTTATAATCTTGTAGGTATGCACCTACCTATACATCATATACATCATCGAATTTATCTAAAAGCGATCGTATTTTTTGTGTTGACAGAGCGTTTTTAGTCGAACAAAAGAAAGCAAAACAGACTTTACGTAATTATTGATAATTGAGTATATAGTTTATGCATGTATCTTTGTATTTATTCACGTTGGTGTTATCTTTAAAATGCAAATAACCAACGTATAAGATGACATCACAGTTATAAATACTGTATATTAATTTTGATCAACACTATCCATAAATTTTGACAACGTCTTTATTGATTTGTGACGAATCATCTGTGTTCAAAATCGATCACATTTCGAGGTTATTTCAAAATAGTAGAAAAAGAAACACGTATAAACTCTTGGGATGTTGCAATGTCCCTTGTTTTTTCCCCACAAATTTAGAATCAATCACATTTCGAGATTATCTCAAAACACAAAGAAAAAGAAAAACGTATGAAATCTTGCATGCTTTGTTTTTTCCCTTTAATTTAATTTTTTAAAAGGTACGTCATTCTCGTCAAGTTGAAAGTCCAAAAACGCATTTGTTTGTGCTCCAAGTGATATGTCAAATGTAGAAAGTCTTGTTTGAATGCAAAAGTGTATATGCGCAGGTCGTGTTTTGTTTTAAATGTTTCTGAATATTGAAAATTGTTTATTTTGTTAAAAAATAAATAAATTGCTGTCGTAAATTAATTAAACCTTAATCTCTTATTTTTTTAAAGTTCCTATCGTGATTACGTCAACATTGTTTAACATTAAATACGACTTGTGTTACCTGATGCAGCTCACGTCTGTTGTGCTTAGCAAATTTAAATATTTTGCTAATTTAGAACGAATTTTGGAAAAAGTAGACCGCGAATAACAATAAACTTCTCTGAGCGTCTCTTAATTAGTAAGCTTAATTAGGAGCTCTTTATTTATTTAATTAATTCTTTTGATTTATAAAAGATTTTGAATCGGTCGAGTTTTTTTTTCTAACCATGTCGGTCAGTCCGACATGATTATATTTTTTTCGAACGTTACCGTAGGGAAAGTGGAATTCTTGCTTTAATGGCCCCTAATAAAATTGTTAATTATACCTTTTAATTATTTACATGCTGATTTTAATGAAAGTCTTGCTTTATAGCGGCGACTGAAGAATATCTTCCCATCTAATGTGTAAAATATATTTTTGTTTTTAAGAAACTTATTATTATTGCTTTCTTTCATAATTTTAATGGAAATTCTTGCTCGTGATTAGCTTTTAAGCAAATATTTCCCCCTTCCATATTCAAGTGGTTAACGTTATTACTGTTGTTCTAATTCTATCTGTGACGCAAAGTATTCATTTATAACAGTGATTAACACTCGGTGAATTCGGGAAATTGAATTATTTCTACGTTTTTCACAACATCGCCGATGATAACTTTGGCTTTCAATAATAATCTAATGAATTTAAAGATATTCGATACGTTCTTGCTTGAATAATTACGGTAACGTAACTTTAAATTAGACTTTGGTTTCTTAATCTAGAATGGGTTATGCTTCGTAGATTCCAGGAGATATTCACAACGATATGAGAAATCACTAAGAGATTTCAATAGGATTTTAGCCCCTTTTTCAAGTGCCCATTTGCCTTGTGAGGTATTTCAAAAGAATCTTCTGTGATTTTTCATGTTTCCAATTTTTTATAGGGTGTCTAAAAATGGGGATACTTTGAAGGATTTTTAGTCCTTCTTTTGGTTATTTTTCATGTTCCCAATTTGCCTTGATTCAGAAATAACATTTCATATACTACTGAAATCGATATTTCATATGTAATGTAATTCGATCCTATTTCATACCTGTAAACTTAGATTTACATATGATATGTTTGATTGAGTAACAAGAATCAGGGGTTAAGGACCTCTTTAAAGTTCTAAAAGTGGAGTTCTTTTTTTTTCTCACTTGCAGATTAATACTTTACCTTCCAAGGGTAAGATTCTTTTGATTTTACTGAAATTTTATTTGAATTATCGTTCGTTTTCTATTCGTTAGTTACATAGGGAAGTAATAAAAATTACGTAAATAAATAAAACGTTATTCTTGAAAGTTTCGACTTACAGGACGTTTCTGAGCTTTCATTTCGCTGCTCCACTTGCCCTGGTAATAATTTTTTAACAGCAAAATGTCTCGGGTGAAAGCGTTCCCTATGTTCACCACTAACATTACGAAGGCCTCAAAAAGTTCAGAATGAAAAATATTTTTTAATTTGGCTTCGATCAGGGTTGGAAAGTTTAAAATAAACTGTTTAAAACATGTTTAAAACACCCAATTAAAAACAAACACTTTGTTTAAAACAAAGGGTTTGTTTTTAATTGGGTTTTAAACATGTTTTTAAACATGTTTTTTTTACTTGATATTTTAAATTGATTTTTGTGATTTTAAGCGTACTTCTGATGTAAGTGTTTTGTATTATTGATACATATAGTATGTATTTAATAATAAAAAATTAGTTGTCTTATTAAGGGCCAGTTTGATAATGGGATTTAAAAGAGACCTTAAAATTAAAGTCACATTCGTGTAAACATCTTTCAGCATTTATTATTTAATTATTATTGTAAATTAGATGTACAGTATATAAATATACTTGGTGGTCTAATAATCAAAATAAATAACTATAAAATTATTAACAATACATAAAATTTGCTTTTAGAAAGTTACATCTTAACTTTTATTTTCTTTCCACATTTCCTATTAATTTTATCAAATTTATTTCATTCTTGAATTGTTCTAGGAAAAAAAATTTATGAATATTTGTTTTCGAAAATGGTATTTTATATGTAAATTTATGATATTTTCTAGTACTTGAATCATTTACTTTTTATTTTTTTATATTTTGAAACATAATATGTCGTTTGCATTTATTAAACATCAACAGATCAACATAAATAAATTTAGGCAGCCTGTAGAAAATTGCCTGTAGCAAATGGCAATATGAGTTCGAATATTTGTATTTTGTATTTTTATTGTCGCAATAACACAATCAAGTATTTTACAAAAGTCAGATATACAAATAAGTACAACTAATTGAGAAAGTAGTAGGGTGGCCATAAGAAAAAACATGCCTGTGTTTCAAAAATTCTGAAAATTCGTCAGTAGAATAGCATGCATCATCTTTTAAAAACGACATTAATTTCATTTTAAATGTTTTGTAAGACCACTGTTCTACTATTATTGGTAATTGAATATAGAGTTTGGTCCGTTTCTCGATTTGCTTAACCTGAAAAATTGAGGACGTTTTCGAAACGTTATACCTTAGAACGTCTATTTAGTGCATTTAATTTTGTATATTCTAAATTAAAATATCCATTAGAAGTAGAAAAAGCTGGTAAACTAGTTACAATTTTCAAGGACGTAAATAAGAAATAAAAAATAAAATTGAAATTAGAAATTGCATATGTAGAAAACATTTTTAGACGAAAATTGAAAACCCACAACTGTTTTCTACTTTTTTCTATTTTCAACCCTAAAAACTGCAAAATGTATCTCTAGAATTTTTATCGTAAATATTTTTAAACTTTTATCATTTCGCAATACAACTATAATAACTACTTTTTCCTTTTTACTATGTAATTTAGGTTGTGAGAGTATTTGAAGCAATTAAAAAAGTGTAATAAATTTAAACAAAATATTTGTTTTATTTAATTTTAAACAGTTTTTTTTTGTTTAAAACATTATTAATTTTAAGTCAATTTTAAACATGTTTTAAACAAAAAAAAACTGTTTAAAATCAAATAAAACAGGTGTATTGTTTTTTTTAAAAAAAAAAACAGTTTTTTTCCAACCCTGGCTTCGATATCATTAAGACAATTGTCTGGTAAAATATTCCAATTTGCAATGATTGGATTTTTTTGTGGGTAGAATTTCGTTAAATTCGTAAAAAAAATTCAAATCCAAGAAATTTATTTTTTAATTACAGAAAGCGACTACAATTTTCATTTCTTGGTAAATGATGTTCGACCAAATGGAGAGGAGATAAGACATATATCTATATCTTATATCTTATATTTAACTATAGGGATTTTCTTTCTTTTCTTCAGTAGTAGTAGTAAAGAAGTATCCTTCAGTCAGGTCTCCATGATTTAAGATTAAAAAAAAGTTACTGAAAAAAAGAAAGGGGAGTTTGTTTATTATTGTTATTTTTTATCGTAAACAGCTGTTTTTCTATATAGATATGTGAGAGTAGAGATCTGAAGACTTCCTCTGAAAATCTGATAAGGAAGTAGGTACTTGGGTATCTTTTGGTCAGATTTAAGATTAAAAAAGAAATCAAGAAAACTGCAGGAGAAAAAAAGAAGTACCTTCCTATAGGTATAGTTAGGTGTTCGTCTAATATTTATTTTTTTAGAACTTGTAGAAATGTGTCTTATCTCCCTATCAGTAAACTCCTCTCCATTTATTCGTAAATCACTTTTATCTCGAAGCGAAAGTAGCAGTCGTTTCTCGTGATTAAAAAACATTTAGTAGTTGAATTTTTGTCGAAAATTAAAGCGTCAGCGAATTCAACGGCTTAATCTCAGAACGTGCCAAACGATGATCTCCTGGTATGATGCAGAATCATGAACACTTTCTTATATTTGAAACGGTGGAGAGTATCGCCATAGGCTGTGTCGATCCTCGCCTCCATCGTTCCCCCAGTCGTGCAACACCATTCGAAGGAGTTGGTTCGTAGCGGTTCGCGTTGTGTTTCGAATGTAACATGGACTTAATCGAACTAGTGTAATAATAATCAGTTTGACAACAAATTTAAGATGCATTCATCGAAACGTTCCAATCCACCTTCCATTTTTGTTCTTTCATTTTTGACTGCCGATGATTAAGCAACTAGAGCGGCTAATGTATTTATTTTCATCGCGCTAATTACTTTGATAATATATTTTTTTGTAATTTACTTCACATGCATATGTATGTGCGCTCTGCCAGACCACTCAGGTAGCAATTAAGTAATATGGTGCAAAGCTTACCGTAGAAATCCATTCAGAGTGCGTCTTAAATTTCTTTTATGAACCAAAATCCGAAAATTGCCCAAAATCTCCGGATCATGCTGACTATCATTAAACCTCAAGATTCATCACACATGGAAGGTCTAGATCATTTATTTTTGCTACCAGAAAGAGCCCTCACCATGGATGCCAGCCGTTTACAGAAGGACCTAGCAGGACTTGATTTTGATGCAAGACTTCTGCACGAAGCTCCGATGGGTAACATTTGGTTGTGTAAGTTTCACATTTTTTTTCCTTATTATTTTTTTAATTATCTATGTAAGTCTTGTTAGATAAGATTAGTTTCGTCTTATTTACAATTTACAACTAAAGTGATTATGAAATTAATGACTAAAAGCTTGGTAATTCCTGTAAATAACAACTTTATTAATAATATTTTCTATGAAACTGAGTGTTTTTAATTTAAAAATTTGTATTATAAATTGCGGTAAATAAAAGTTTTTAAAGGTTTTGCATTATCATTAAAACTGCTTTTAAAATTCCTGTTATTATTGCCGCGTCAGATATGGGTTAGAAACGCACAGGAATGCAGTACAATAAACGCAACGCAACGTAGACAATTACAAGAACCGTCTGCGTACCGATTTTATAGATCTGATTCTTCCGAAACGATTATAATCGCATTTTCGGGCCCCCCGATTTATGATCGAAATTGCATCGAAATTATTCCAAACTCTCGCCACAATGGTGTACCGTTTTACATCATTATTGCCACATAAAAAGTGATTATTACATTACATTATAGAAAAGGTTTTCATGTGAATACACAATCGGTGCTGTTCCAACCTGTTACATAAAATAATTTGTGTGACCTTTTTGACCCGTTTTATAAACTTCTGACTTCATACGTCCTAGCAAAATATCATTATCATTATTTACTTACTGTATTGTGTTTTAATGTACGCGTTATATAAATTTGCTTTATAAAACTCAAATCATTTCAGTAACGAACAATTTTAATTAAAACCTCCTCTGTAGGTATATACATACAAAGTATAATAATATGTAATGTGTTTTTTAGGCATTTTTCTTTTGATTGTTACCACGTTTATATTTATCTGAATTATGGATTTTATACACGATATTTTACCAAATGAAAAGATAATTTTTGTTTAATTTATGATAAATTAATCCCCGAATTCTGGCAATTTCTCGTGGCGATTACCCGCTAATAAACGTTGCAAAAACAGGGCCGGGCGTATTATTATTTAATCGTGTGCTAAACGGAATTGATTAATTACTCTCGAACTTGCTCGACTTATTAAGTATTACAGTTTTTGCTCGCCAGTTGCTAACAAGATAACAATCATTGTTTCTAGTTCATTTTATACCAACAAAGTAAAAAATATTCGTGCGCGTAGATTGTTGCTAAATGCCGTTTCATTGTTGTAAATTTTTAAATCTCATGTTGCATGGCAACTGTTATAAACCTTGATCGTTGAAATTGTATGTAGGTTTTTAGCAAAACATTTTGGAAACGTCAAGTTTTTTTTTTAAACAGAGTTACTTTTTGTACAATAGTTTTAATTTTTTTCATCTTCGAGTTGATTATTTAAACAATGAAAAAAGTACCATACTATGAAATGTTTCCTTTGTATATGAGTTTCACATTCTGCTTTTAAATAGACGCGATGACTAATGCACAAATATGCAAAGGAAATTGTCCGTGCAATTTTCCTGGTTAGTAATGTCGAGTTTGCTGCATTATTTTCTGACCTCGATATTGTATGTGTCTTGATGTAGATGAGATACATACATTTGATGTATGTTGATTGTATATAAAGGTTAAGGCTGTTAAGTGTTAATGGTCGGCAAATTTCACTCGAGTTATTGGTGACGGAAGTTGCTTGAAAGTTACATTAAGGATTAGGTAAATGAAATTTAAGTCGCAGAGAAACTAAAATAATGTGTATACAGAAAATTTATTATTAAAATTGTTCCAGTTAACTTTAAACGTCCGTCCGACACACCTGAAAAAGAGAAAATATTTTATGAATATCTCCTTGAATTTTACATAAAATTTTTATAAACGTGCACGCATTAGGACGAATCCCTGGCTAAAATGAATCATTTTCTATTCTACTTGAAAGCTCTTGTAAACCGGTCCTTATACCTTGTTATTAAACAATAATAAGTTTAAATAAATGATTTGCCAAGTCCTATTTAACAGAGCGATTAGTTAGGTGTTTAATCTATAAATCGCCAAGTGATTTAGTGCAAGAAATCATTTTGTTTGACAAGGGCGGGACTCGGTAATTATATTGACTTATTACACGTAACGCAGGAACTGTTAGTTTAAGTCGTTTTAATTGTTTCGTTTTGTTAGAATAACAAGAATTCTGTTCACAGAACATCACACCCATTATTTCTGACTCACGGCAGAAGAGAAATCTCTGTATTTCTTTTTCATATTCGTATGTATATTCATGAAGTAAGCGTAGGTATTTCCATCAAGAATTGTCATATACCTATATTGTTAATTAATTAATGTCAATTTTTCCAGATTGTGTTATAAAATGATACTTTTTTCTTCCTGACTTTGATATTTTTCAAAATTATAGACATCATCAACAAGTTATACCTAGGAGTATCTCTGAATGTGTTAATTAAGTTGCAAGGTGTACAATCAGTATATCAAAATAAAAATTAAATTGTGACCGCTATAATGAGTACTCGATGTTTTGCTTGGCCACCTGCTTGATCATCGGAATTGATAAGACCAGACCAGGCATTTATTGGGGAGACATTACTTTTAATTCTGACTGTACTCGAATCGTTTACTAGCACCAGAAAATTCATACAAATGCAATCGTTCGACGGCTCAACATTTTAATAATTTTATGTTGTACGATAAACATTCGTGACGTGACTATAAATAATAAATTATCGAAATTATACGTCCTAAATATAGATAACCATGATGCCGCAACCTTATAAAATAAATTTGATAAATGCGGCTACGTTTTGTGGTCTATTAAATTTCTAGTTTGCGCAGATTGCCGCCGTATGAGGTCAGTTTATAAATAAAATTTTAATTAATTTCATAGGAGGGGTTGGGCTAGGCACGACGTACCCTTGTTAACATATTTTTGCAGAACGATGGCATAAATTATCGTTAATGTATTACCCACAGTTTCGTATCGATTCTTTTACACAAAAACTCCCAAAAACATTCTCTTTTTGTGTACTTCAATTTGGGATAAGTTATTACGATCCAAATGATAAATTTATACTGGGCGAGTAAATATTTGAATTACGATTTGGTCAACAATGCCTTGCACAAAAGTTAATAGTTTTCGACAAAATGCAGATTAAATAATTTTACAAAATGTTTTAGAACCACTGATATTAATTACAAAATTCAATTCAACTTAGCTTGTTTATTGTAGCTGTGATTGCTTGTGTCAAAATAATCGATTTTAACAACACAACTTGCAATCGTTCTAAATCTCCTCAATATCTTTATTATCTACAATATTAACAAGCGTTACAATTAATGATAATCAGGTGTATTCCATAATGCAGTCACTTTATTAACACTGTGCTTAATAATAACTGCTTAACCACTGTTTTTAAATCACTGATTGAAGACGAATTTCATATGCGCACGGTGGTTATTTTACAATTTTAAACATTAGTTAACTTCATTTGTAAAATATAATCACTAAACATAATTGCATATCATTCTTTTCAGTGTCATTTGCGCTTGTGGAATAGCAAAATGTTTAAAAAGTGGTTAAAAGCGACAGCACATGCGCATAATCCAGTGTGTATTAATCATTGATATGTGGAATACACCTGAATATCACTGTATGAAAACGTAAAATTCTGTACCTGTAATAGTTTCGATTTAAGCGAATTCTTTTTTGTTTCGTAACGATGAAAGTAAATGTTAGATTAAAACAACGAACTCAGGTAATCAAAAAGAAACTTCGGCGTTGACTCTTGTAATAAAAATGTAAAAGGCATTAGACGGCACAGCCTTGAGAACAATTGCTCTAATACATTAAGATGAATGTCAAATTAATGAATGGAAGTGTTTAGTTATAAGAAATCATAATCGCGAGCGGTCGATTTAATTATCTGGAGAAGTAATGGTTCTTACTAAAGTCGAATTAAAATTTTATCCATTATGAACGGAGAATGCCTTTACTAACTGGTTTAATAGTATTAAATTAAAATTTATTGCGTGTGTTGGTAATTTATTTTCTTTTGCTTCGATTTGTTGAAAGCAAAGCAAATGACGAAAAACAAATCTGAATTGCTTAGATATAGGTATTTTGGGACTAGCAAATCAGATCAGAACAAAAATTGCAACGAAACATGCTCATACGTATTGATCGTTCTATTTGTATGTTACATGTAAGAAAAATACGGGATTCTCCTAAAGTTTAAAACTGTTACGCCTCTGTGTAACATATTACTTATGTACAGTCAGGTATGTAGCACAACATCATTAATGATCACGTTCTTACAATAAAACAATATATGTACTAATAAGTTTAATAATCTATGGGTGTTAACATTCAGAGCAGAAATAATAAATGTGACTTACCAATAGAGAGCGAGCTTCTTGCCAAGAACAAACACAATGTAATTTTTATTTATTGAATCGCGAGCGAGCAGCTCTTCCGTGTTTAATAAGAAATTGACCAGAAAAAGAAAATAACTTTCTTTCATGAAAGCACGCTCGATAAATTAGTTGGCCCAATATTTAACTTCGAGGTCCTATGAAATTGTTGAAACTTTCAAAAATTCGAAGCGTTTTATTGAACGTGGCAATTATTAATAAACAGAGGCGTGCGCGTGTGAAAAGGGAAAATTAGATCGTGTGTTTTTATAATTAAATCTTATTTGCACCTAATTTTCTATTGGATTAGTTTTAAACAATTCAAAACGGATTCAATACTGAATAAGGCCGACTTTCGATGCGTTTACAATTTTTATTAGACGATGTGTAATTGCGTTACGTTTTCAAGTATGTAGGTATACTCTTTCTTATGTATTTTCCTTTAAGAAGAGCTATTAAGTTACATTTAGAGATATTTGCGGGAAATACAAATGTATTTCTTATTTCCAAAATTGTTTCATTTCATGAAAATAGATCTTTTATTTCTTTTTATTAAAATAATACTCTTAGAGGTATTATTAGCGTAATCATAATTAATTATATCGTAGTAGTAAAATAATTTGTTAAAAGTGTCACCGTGATTTTTTTTTAAATATAGCTCGAAGTTCCATAGCATCATACTTCGTGAGGGTTTAAATTTGCTAATTGAATTATTAGGAGACAAAAGTTAAGATAACCAAAGATACTGAAGACGGTGATGTTTAAATTTCTGGAACTATTTGGAAATCGTCACAGGACGCGACGATCACATTTACAAGGAATTGTTTGAACATAACGGTTTCTTCCGAAAACGTAAAACGCTTTATTTTACCTGCAATCAATCGCTGAAAAATCTGTTACTTGAAATGAAGGTTGCATTCTGAGACATAAAACAATTTTACTTTGTAAGATAACAGCTGTGGAATGAGTTTTTCATTCAATGTCGTACCGTGATTTTCAGTATCATTTTCGATCAATTGTATCTCTAAAATAAGGCTGGGACTTTTCTCAGATTTGGTATTCGAATATTCAATTGAATAATTCGAATAAATCGAATTAATTCGAATTGAAATAAATCGAATAAAAATTCGAATATTCAAATAAGTATTCGAATAATGAAATGGAAATGGAAATGGAAATGGAAATACGGGCAAAATTTACATTGTATTTTGTCACTTTCATTTCAAACTTAATTTAAAGTATTTCCAAACATCACTTCTGGACAATATTTTGCGAATAAATGATGTGAGAAATACTATAACGTGTAGCTGCGTAGACTTCGTAAAAAAAGGGTCTACATCAGGGTTGGAAAAAAACTGTTGTTTAAAAAAAAAAACAATACATTTGTTTTATATGATTTTAAACAGTTTTTTTTGTTTAAAACATGTTTAAAATTGACTTAAAATTAATAATGTCTTAAACAAAAAAGAAACTGTTTAAAATTAAATAAAACAAATATTTTGTTTAAATTTATTACACTTTTTTAATTGCTTCAAATACTCTCACAACCTAAATTACATAGTAAAAAGGAAAAAGTAGTTATTAGTTGTATTGCGAAATGATAAAAGTTTAAAAATATTTACGATAAAAGTTCTAGAGATTCATTTTGCAGTTTTTAGGGTTGAAAATAGAAAAAAGTAGAAAACAGTTGTGGGCTTTCAATTTTCGTCTAAAAATGTTTTCTACATATGCAATTTCTAATTTCAATTTTATTTTTTATTTCTTATTTACGTCCTTGAAAATTGTAACTAGTTTACCAGCTTTTTCTACTTCTAATGGATATTTTAATTTAGAATATACAAAATTAAATGCACTAAATAGACGTTCTAAGGTATAACGTTTTAAAAACGTCCTCAATTTTTCAGGTTAAGCAAATCGAGAAACGGACCAAACTCTATATTCAATTACCAATAATAGTAAAACAGTGGTCTTACAAAACATTTAAAATGAAATTAATGTAGTTTTTAAAAGATGATGATGCATTCTATTCTACTGACGAATTTTCAGAATTTTTGAAACACACGCATGTTTTTTCTTATGGTCACCCTACTACTTTCTCAATTAGTTGTACTTATTTGTATATCTGACTTTTGTAAAACACTTGATTGTGTTATTGCGACAATAAAAATACAAAATACAAATATTCGAACTCATATTGCCATTTGCTACAGGCAATTTTCTACAGGCTGCCTAAATTTATTTATGTTGATCTGTTGATGTTTAATAAATGGAAACGACATATTATGTTTCAAAATATAAAAAAATAAAAAGTAAATGATTCAAGTACTAGAAAATATCATAAATTTACATATAAAATACCATTTTCGAAAACAAATATTCATAAACAATTCAAGAATGAAATAATTTAAATGAAATAAATTTGATAAAATTAATAGGAAATGTGGAAAGAAAGTAAAAGTTAAGATGTAACTTTCTAAAAGCAAATTTTATGTATTGTTAATAATTTTATAGTTATTTATTTTGATTATTAGACCACAAAGTATATTTATATACTGTACATCTAATTTACAATAATAATTAAATAATAAATGTTGAAAGATGTTTACACGAATGTGACTTTAATTTTAAGGTCTCTTTTAAATCTCATTATCAAACTGGCCCTTAATAAGACAACTAATTTTTTATTATTAAATACATATTATATTTTTCAATAATACAAAACACTTACATCAGAAGTGTTTCTTCTACACTTAAAACCACAAAAATCAAGTGAAAAAAACATATTTAAAAACATATTTCAAACCCAATTAAAAACAAACCCTTTGTTTTAAACAAAGTGTTTGTTTTTAATTGGGTGTTTTAAACACAATGTTTTAAACAGTTTGTTTTAAACTTTCCAACCCTGGTCTACATTCTTGTGTCAAAGATTGCAGGGATACCTTCTTTTGAGTGGCGCAATACGATTCTATTAACTTTTATTGTCGATAATGAAGGCAACTAGAAAAGTAGTTACAAAACATATTCGAAAAATCGGATTAAGTTAATATTCGAATGTTTGAATTTTTCAATTCACTGAATAATTAGAAAATTCGACTGATTTGAATTATTCGAATAATTTAAAAATTCGAATTATTTGAATTATTCGAATAATTTGAATATTCGAATTATTAAATTTGAACGTATTCGAATAGAGAGTGCGAATTCGAATTATTCGAATATGATTCCCAGCCTTACTCTAAAACTAATTTTTCCTGTAATCTACAATATGGATTCTCTGTTATTTTGTCAGGTGTTATTACAGTCGCCATGTATATAAACAATTTAAAATTGCGTAATGATTTTGTGATTTTTATTCTGCGATTTTCTTTCTCTTTCACCTCCGTAGTAACCAGTTTTCGTATCGATTAATCACGCAAGCTAACAATTAATCGATCTCGCAAACAATCTGTTAATTAATCACGTGTTGAATGGTGTTTCATCAAGCAATTGAATCAATTTTTGACGTTAGTATTTGCAAAAAGTGTGGAGAACCTTGATTATTTCATGACGTTTGTGATTTTCTAAGTGTATTCTATTTTGAAATAAAAAATTAACTGTTTTTTTTTTAATTGTGTTCACGAGTAGGTACTCTCTTGAATAGTAAGGAAAAATAATAATAAAATGATGTGAATAAGAAAAATGAAAGTGATGTTATAATTAAATCGATTTCTTTTATTGTTCGAAAGTGTATAGAGGTGCGTGTGTGTTTTATTTAATAATTCTTCGGTGAGTCTGAGCGAGGTGTGTAAAAACTTTCGTTAGTTTCTTCAGGTAGGCGTCAATACATGTCGTTAACAACAAATAAATACCTGCACAGTGATATATACATACATGTTCGCGAACCAGGGACAAGTACGAGAGGCGTGCGCAGTCCATTTGTCAAGATATTTTGTTTCAGCAACTAATAACCAATAGTTGAGTTGATTCAGTATGATCGCGTGGTGCCATAATCAATGCATGTGCGCGTTTTATCTGTGATGGAACACGAAGTGGATGGTAGAGGAATACCAAGTAACTCTTTGGAACACTTACGGAGCATACTCATTTACTCTTTGCCTTTGGAAAACATCGGAGTCCACGACCAAAAAAAAGTTAGATTCGAAAAGAAAACTTTAGGTGAGAGTAGAACGTTACGCACTTCGTTCTTACGTAAAGGTTCCATCTCGTAAAACTGGTTGTTTCGTACGTTAATGCAACTCAAATTTGGTCTTTTTTCTGCCGTACATTTCGCCCGAAGCAATTTTTTTTCTAACCCAACTCAGTTTTAATAACGCCAACAAACCTGATTGGACGGCTTCTCTTCTTTGTTGCTGTTCTAATCCGTTCACGAACGCACATTTTTAACGCGTTATTCATTTTACTTACTCACTGTTCAGTAGATAGCTGACTTTTAACTACAGAATTCTAGGACCAATAAATAAACATGTTCAGGTGTAATCGACTACATTTAATCTATGTTTCTGAAAATCTGAGGAAAACATACGTGCGGCTTATCACATCTTTATCACATAGGTATACATTAAACTTTATTATTCCATGTACTTTGAGTTTGGCCTCATACTTTTTCTTTTTAAGTATGAGAAATGCTACTTAAGAATAATTTATTTAAGCAACTCCCACATTTTGTAATTTTGTTGTTACGTTTAATCTTAACATCTTATTTTTGGACAACCCTCAAAATTTCCAGTAGGTACGTTTATCTTCTTGAGTCTATGTGTTTTTCAGACCCAAATTCAGTCCAATTTGGACATCAATTTTGAGATTTATTTTCACTTTACGTTATTACACAATCACGTTCATCCGTAAAAAAATGTATCATATAGAAGCACGAGTTCTGCATTAATTTGAAAAGGTTTTTAATGAGGTGTTTGTTATTGAACTTTCAGAGCTTCTTCCTTTCATTTAACTTCGACTACGATGATGATGATGAAAGTTTTAGGCTTATTTTTTTAAGAGTTTCATGGACAAACGTCTTCGTCACGGTTGTCAAGATTCGTTTAATGAAAAGATTAAACATTGCTGCAAGCATTTGCAAATATAATCTGGATGTATCATTGTTTATAAAATTCTTTATGTATGTACTTACAAGATGGTGAAAAACGTGTTATCAGTAGGTATGCATTTTCAACTTAATGTGTTGTATAATTGTAATTATTTTAATTTCATCGTATTCCACGACACCAGAAGCAATTATGGCAGGTTTATTTCTGTCTTCATCATCATCATCATCATCGTTATTATTTGCTTGACATTTCATTGCAACGTTTTTTGATTAAAATTTTTTGATTGGACAAAGAGCTAAAGTGATATGTTACTGTTTAAGTAACGCGTGAATTAGGTAATATTCAAAGTAATTTTGCAAACCATGTAAGGTAACGGCGCATTCCAACGGCGTCCTTGATGTTATATTACACGTCCGTATTACGTCAGGTGCTCAGTAAGAAACGGAAAATACCTTCTTCAGGTGCATCTGAAAGCCATTGGCTGGCGCAGAAATTCCGGAAATGCGTGCTTATAAAAATGTTCTTTTATTTTTGCTCACATAATTAATTTTATTTTTGTTTTCAGCTGGGTCTCGTCCTTCGTCAACGACTAAAGGTGAGTGAGTCAGTTATCTTATATATTATTTTTTTTTTAAAGTTCAAAATCCAACACTTTTTTCTGTAAATACATATTACCTTTATGTTTTACGGTAAAATAAATTCTAGGTGGAACAATTCATTGGTTTGCATATGTGGGGCCCGACCCCCCTGAGTATGAAGGTAAATTTGATCGACGAAGGCAGACCCAGATATTTTGGCTGCTTTTTTTTATTGGTGCCTGCACTTGCACTAACAATCGTTTTTACTCTTGCTACTTTACTAATACTTTTTTGTTGTTAACGCATTTTGAAACTTTGATTTGATTAATAATCGCAGTTTGTCCAGTGAAAAGCAAAAGTAACATCTCCCCAATTAAATTGCGGTGAAATCCCTTCTGACCACCATTATAAGTAGGCGGACAAGCAGGTATACAAATGAAAACACTAGTCGAGTTTTATTTCGGGGCAATGCACTTCTGGTCCGCCTACTCCTAATAGCGATCAGAAGGGATTAGATCGCAATTTATTGGGGAGATATTAATTTTTGCATTTCTCTGTACATAGTGTATAAATACATAGAATAAACAAATAAATAAAAATGAAGTCCCTCGTTTTCTTAATATTTTTTTTTTAATTTAAAAGACGCACAAGTCTGTGAGTAATATTTATCGAGCCATATGAATCATAAAAGAAATATTACTACTACTACTAATAAATTGAAATGCGTTTTGTATTGTAAACTGTAGTTTTGATTTGCATGTGAAAGCGAGCGTAATTTTTTTGCAGAAGATGCAAAGGCTAGGTTAAAAACTTTAAAGGAGCGCGAAAATGACGAAAGACAGAAGAAGCTGGACGAACTCAAAGCACAAGCGTTGGCCGCACAACGGTTTAAAGAAAAGAAAGAAATGGAAAGAAGGCAGCGGATCGACGAACTGAGGAACAAAGAAGATTCCAGAAGGCAGCAGGTAGAAGAAAGGAAGAGGGCCATCAACGACGCAGAAAGAGATAGATTAGAGTCGATCTTGAAACGTAATCAAGAAAGAGAGGCGAGGATTGAGGCGAAGAGACGAAACGAGAGGCATTCTTTGGTTTTTGCTTTTGGATCGTCTACGCCTCGTATGTTGGAGCCGACGGATTCGATCGGGTCATTTTGGGGGTACAGAAAAGCAACGTCCACGCAAAATATTCCGAACAGCGCCCAGCCGCTTACAAGAAGACAATCAGAAAGGGAATTGGACGGTGGCAGCAAGAAAAGAGCAACGTCTGCTGGAGGTCTTGAACGTTCAGTAGAAGGTATACCTTCCGTCTTAGTTGTTATTTTGCATGTCTCAAATTTACACGACGCGCGCAATTATTCTTTGAATTGCGATTTTTATTATTATTCGTTAAGCTGTGTGTATTCCGTTCTTATTTCATCAGTTTTTTTGGTAGGTGTTATTTGTTTTTTTCAGATATGCGAATGTCGACGTCTATGTACGAAATTTTCAACTGGGGACAAGGATCTGTCCCATCTGACAACCCCATTTCTAGCTTCTCCGTTCCAAGCAGCACTTCTAACATTGGTATAGAGATGACGTATCTTCATCTGCCGTTTGTGTTTGTTTGTGAAATTTTCTTTTGTAGCTCAAATATGCCACATTGATGCATGTTTGCAACTGCTTCTGATACGTTCTTATTTTCGTTGGCTTGTTATTTTTTTGGATTTTTTGTTATCATGCTTCTCTCATTGATGTTGTCGTCCTACTCTTGAGCAGCTCAGATTTTCGTTTTAGATACTTCAGTCAGACTACTGGGGGTTGTCTTCTAACTGAGCTTCTCAAAAAATTCTGTGTATTTATTTAAGAGTGTCGCGAATAATTTTGCTAAAGCTAAGTTTATTTTTTAGGTACGCCTTCACAGATACCGGCAGGTTGTGCAAGCGGCTACGTCGGTCGGCGTCGGACTGATTTAATGCCCACAATTCCGTCTAGGGACACTTTAACACCGGCCCGTAAATCGTTTACCCGTTCGCCAGGTAGGGCTTACTCGATGTCCCGTTTAGATCAACTGTCCAAGCCACGTAAGAGGCCGTCCGAACTGCCCTCGTTGGCAGAAACCACCAGTCCACCCTCTTTTAGACCTTTAAACCGTCCACAACAATCCTCTGTTAGTCGTAGCATGAGCCACCTAGTTGTTAGCAAAGTAGGGCAGCAACCACAACGGCCTCTACGCAAGTCTGATAGTCGCAGTATGCACCAACTTTCAGCAGCTGGTCCATTGCCTGTCCCACGCACGACACGTGCCACACAACTCAGGCAACAAAAACTGGCATCAACGTATCATGAAGGTAAGTCGCATGATACTTGTTTGTCACCGACAAAAATCATTCTCTAGCTACTACGTACTACCTACTGGTGATTGGGATTATCCACTAATAATAGATGTTATGCTGGTCACAGTAAGTGTCTTGAATGCTTCCGCTTTATTTCAAACGGCAGCTTATTGGTCGGTTATTGGACATCATCTTTCAGTTACAGGTAAAATTCAGTTTATTAAACGCTGACGCAGTTCTAGCCCACTAATTTTCTTACTAGAAATGTCTGCAACTCTACTAGCTGATTTACAAGACTCACAGATCTATATAAACGTGTTTTGAAAATATCTTAATTTAATCCTAACTTTTATTTTATACTTTAAACTCCAATGCACATTAAAAGCAGTTTTAGTATAAAAAAATTAAAGAATTTGCCTTCAGCAGTCTCTGTAAATTATTAATAATTGTAGACTTAACAAAAAAATAAATCGTGAAATATTTTGATGTCATGTAATAGTGTTGCATCAAATTTGGTGGTGGCTCATTCTCCTCCATACTCTCCTGTACATACCCTTCCCTTACATTTGTGAAATATTTTATACTAACTAATTTTGGTGAAGGAACCAAACCATTACAAATGCATTTTGTTTTTTTTTTTTTAATTTAAAATCAAATTTTTGCTTTAGCACCGTCGAGGCCTAGCAGTTCACTAAGTCAGCAAAGCACTAGCAGCGTAACAAGTTCTGTGACAATGAGAACACAACCGATAGCCGCCCCGAGACGTCCTCGACCGGTCAGTATAGCAGTAACGGGAATATCTAATACGATCAAGAACGGTACGACTGATAATAAAAAAGCCGAAAGCAAACCTCCTCTACCAAAAACGCGTAAATCGAGTTTAGTCAAGTCTACAGAGAAACTGAAGAAGAAATCTATCACATCTCCGACCGAAGGCTCTCCGAAATCCCTAGTTTCTCCAGTGAACAACGCAACAACGCACAGTCCAATAGAAAATGTTAACGTAGTAAAAGAAATTATTAAAGAAACTAACGATCATCAGCAGTCGCTTATCGAAACAAGAGAACAAGTTATTAGCACAGAGAATGTCGTCGAAGCTGCTCCAAAAGTAGTCACAGAGTAAGTCTCAAATCAAATTCTTACGTAGCCACATTATTATCATTGAATGTTCCAGGCAAGTTGTTCGTGATGTGGTGGTGGAAACCACTAGTATTACTAAAGAAGAAACAACAGTGAAAGAAGGTGATGATGTCATTGTAGCTAAAGAAAGCGTTGAAATTAAAGAATCTAAAGAAGACGAGATTCTTCCAATCACTGCAGCAGCTAAAGAAGAAGAAAAGGTTAAAGAAGAAGAGAAGGCTATAGAAGTAATTCAACCCGATAACGAAGTGGTTATTGAGAAGCAAGTGGAAACAACTAAACAAAGTGAAGAAATCACGGAACTAATTGACTTGAAAGAAAAGACATCTGAAGTTGAAAGCAACGCCAAAGATGAAGTGAACGATGCCATCGTCGATATGTCAGCATCAATGACTAAGGTACGTATTAACACCGAGGAGGAAGCTAAAGCGGCTCTGGCCGAACGCAGACGTTTGGCTCGCGAAGAAGCTGAAAGGCAGGCGGAATTAGAGCGGAAGCGCATCGAAGAAGAAGCAAGGCTCGAATTTGAAAGACAGCAGAGAGAGGAAGAGCAACAGAGAATACTAATCGAACAAATGCGAGCTGCTGAGCAAGAAAGGCTCGAAGAGGTAAAATTTCTCTTCTAAACCATGAAAGTAAATTAATAGTGATTATTTTTACAAGGCCATCAAAGAAGCAAAGAAGCGTGAAGAAGAGGAGCGTCTTAGAAGAGAAGAAGAGAATCGAATGAAATTGTTGAAAGAAGAAGCGGAACGGAAAGCACGTGAAGAAGCTGAAAGACAAAAAGCCGAGTTGCAAGAACGGCTTAAGAATGAAGAAAAGGAGAGGGAAGCAAGACGTAAGAGAGTTGAAGCAATTATGTTGAGAACTCGAGGAAAAACTAACAGTACCACAACTTCTCAGGTAGACATAAACTAATGCGCACATTATTTCTTGTCATTTTTTCACTTTGCTGAAAGCTAACCTGAAAAACAGAAAGCATACGGTAGACTAAAAGCAAAATGTTTTATGTTATGTTTAATGATGAAACTTAGCAAAGGTGTGTACGTACATACTTTGTTTCTTCAAAATTTTGAATTGCAGACTGAAGAAAAAAATGAAGAAAATAAGCCAGAAGCTTTGAATGGGTCGAAAGTAGAGATGTCCGAAAATGGGCATAAAAATGGGAAGGAAATAGTAACGGTCGATAACATGTAAGTACTTAAAGTTATACCATGAAATATTCTTAACACATTTAATTCGGCAGAATACCTGTAGATTCCTTAAAGAATGCGAACACAGTTAACAATGTCGATAACCTTAGCACTGACGATACGTTAAATTCAAATAATTCGTGGCAACGTAACACGCAGACCGGTAAGTATATGCATAGAATATAATTTAAATCGGTGTTTCCCTTATAAACCACTGACTCACAAATCTGTCTTTTAATTATTTAATTTTACTCATTGTATGCACATGTTTAATAAATATATACCGTTTACGTATGTTATATATGATTTTTTTCTTTCAAATTTTTGATTAATAATCCATTGTGCCTTGTTACACATTGTTTATGTCAGTTACAAGGATTTTTTATCTTTCTAAATTTATTTTTGCATATTTAAAATAACAATGGTAAGTCTGCATTAAGAAAAGGTCGAAAAATGTGTATTTATTTTGTAATTAATAATTTCTGTTTCAGATCTGTTGATGTGAGTTGCCATTCTTTCATAATGTAGGTGCTTGTATATGTTCATATTGTTTCTAGAATTGTTTTGTTTCTATTTTTTGAAATGGAATTGCCGTTGTTGTTTCTGTTGTATGTGGGAACATTGAACTGCAAATAAAAGGTAATTTTTTACGGGAGCTGAGGCAAACACCGACCACCATGTGCAATAAATAGATCACGACGGCAATTCTGTGAGGCAGTAATATTACCGACTGAGAATGAAGTTGAATGATGTACACTATGATTTATTAAAAATCCTGATCGAAACTGTTTTTATATTAATTAGGGTCCAAATTGTAATGAAATTGATTTTGTAGCTAGGAAGATATTTTTGATTGTATATTGTCGAGTCATTAATTAAACATGGCGATTTTAAAGCACTTAATAAATTTAAATGTCGTTTGTAATTAAAGCCACGTGCTTTTAACCGTTTTAATTAATTTAAATTTAATTTGTCGCAAGTCCGGTTTTAATTGCAATGGATAGATCTTAAATCGGTCGTGACCTAAACTGTCATTTTAATTAACTTAAAAAAAAAATTTGTAAGCTGTACCTCAGTCAAGGTAAATTATTGTGTGTTATTCTTCATTCGTATACATTGATCTATAATGTAAATATTGTCGTGAATTGGATTGTTGTAATTGTAATATTGTAATAAAATTAAAAATAAAAAAAAATTATTATCGAAACCTTCCCGATGTTTTACTAGTTTCGTTGTAGCCTTGATGAGGAACACAGTGTTGAAGTTCTTGCTCTAAAGGCAGAAATTTTTATGCTTTTTCATATTTTTAGGTAAAATATGCGAAAGATTTGCGTTGATTTGATTTTCTGATTTCTATAAGTATTATTCGAAACGTTTTCTAATTTAAGGGTTGTGTTTGATCAGGATTCCTGACTTCCAATATAAATAGGACTCGGTCTGTACTAGTCATCTTGATTTGTATGTTGAATTGTTTTTTTTTTTTTTTGTAATTGTCTTATCGTTTAAGATTTTGCTGATGCGGTACTAAATAATTTTCAGTTAAAATCAGCGAGCGCTCTTGTATGAAGTAGCACGGTTAGTTTTATTATAAATCGTAGGTTATATGCATTTTTAGTCAGGGTATATTTAAATGCCTTGAAATTATTATTAACGATGTTTCAAAATCTGTAATATTGTTGTGAGTAAATGACTGGATGTTTGAAGTTTTTGGTTTTTTGTATTTTGCAGCATAGATAAACCAGTATCCATCGTTAATATTATTATAATTATTACTATTACTGTAAAAAAGAAAAACCTGTTCTCGTTTTGATGAACGTTTATTAAATAATAATCCCCAACGTTCTTAAAATCAAATTTATTTAATTCCGGTGAGTTTTCTTATTAATCAATTCTTTTGCCATAAAATTAGCGTTGGGTGTACAATCTTCCGATCGATTATTTAATAAAAGGCTATTCACTCGAGAACAATCTGTATCATTATCGTATTCAATATTTCTAAAATAACCATTTGCAAAATAAACTTGCAAGAATATAAATTATTTTAAATTTGCTATCCATATGTGCGTATACTTTATGTGTATGTTGATTATAACAAAATTCTGATTAGCTTTATTCATATAATAGGCGTAAATGTTGATATGAATCGGTAATTTTAAGATTATAATGATAAAAAAAATATTCGGTGTAAAAGTTTTTCCTCTTTTGTATACTTGATGTATTAATCATATTTACTATGCGCCTCTCTCGGTTTGAGTACTTCGTGGTTAAGGTATTTTCTTTGGATTTCAAAATAGGCGAATTAGTTCTGTTCATGAGCCGAGAGCGGTCCAAAAATCATTTCACTATTAACAAAATATACATAAACTTTGTAAAAATGCTTGTTAAACCTTGCTTAATGAAATTAATAGAATTTATTTATCGAAATTTATGTTAAATATATTTTTGAACTATTAACTGGCTTTTCCTTTCTCTTTTAACAACATGTCCCCAATGTCTTACTTTCCTATAACATCAAAAAATCACATATTTAACTAATTACCTTTGTATATTTAATAATTCATTAATTCATTAAAAAGTATGTAATTCTGAAGATAATCACATTTTTTAAATAAGTAAATAGTATATGCAGTATTGACTTGTAAAGATGGAAATAAAATGAAAAACATTTATTCCTAAAAACAATTTAATGATATATATAAAAACAGGACAGTGTAAATTTGTATCGATTTTTGGCAAGAATTGTTTTGGCAGTCTTAAAAAATATAGCAACCCATTACTTTAGAATTCTGAAAATAAAAAAAAAGGTTATTGAACACATTTGATGGCAAGTTTAGCAGCATCTTCAAAATCATTGGCGCTCTGAATAGCACATCTAGATTCTTTGATTAACCGTCGAGCTTCTGCACTGTTTGTGCCCTCCAACCGGACGATCAAGGGAATTTTGATGTCCTCAGAAGCTGCGATGACGCCTTTTGCAATGACGGCGCAGTCGACAATGCCTCCAAACACATTGACCAAAATTGCTTTCACGTTCTTGTCTGACGTGAGTATTTTAAAAGCTGCCCTGACTTGGTCTTCCTTCACACTCCCTCCGACATCCAAAAAATTGGCAGGGTCACCACCGTGAAGCTTTACGAGATCCATCGTTGCCATAGCTAATCCCGCTCCATTTACCAAACATCTAAAAAGTCATACGTGCATCAAGGAAATCATTTGCCAATTCAAGCGTACCCAATGTTTCCGGTCATTCCAATATAATTCAAATTGTACTTGGCAGCTTCGACCTCTCTAGGATCTTTCTCGCTGAGTTCTTCGATGTCGAAAATATCTTTATGTCTGAATTTAGCATTGTCATCGAAATTAATTTTCGCATCGACGGCTACCACTTTTTTATCATCAGTTTCAGCCAAGGGATTGATTTCAATCTGAGTCGCATCCACTTCCAAGAACATTCGCCATAAATATTTGATTTGGTCGGCAGCCTTTTGTTTTGTACTATCTTTAAATTCGAGGAACTCGGCCACATCTTGAGCTATTTTATCAGTCACACCTGAAACATTCAATTGATGTTAACCATGTAAGAAACTGCGAACGCAAGCACTTGCCTTCAAATATATCAATAGGCACTTTTTTTATGAGATGAGGTGTTTTCTCTGCAACGCTTTCAATGTCCATACCTCCAGCGGGGGAAGCTACAATGACAGGTCCGTTGTAATGACGGTCCATTAGTATGCAAAGATATGTTTCCTTTGTAATGTTTACACTTTCAGCTACCATCACTTTATTAACTTTGATACCGGTTTTTGGGGTTTGCTTGGTGATCAGGTTGTGGCCCAACATTTTCTGTATGAAATTCTTTGCTTCTTCACGACTAAAAAGGAATATTTATTTTTTTACTTTTTAATCAAAGCAAAGGTATTTTTAATAATGAGGTTCGAGGAAAATGTACCGTGTTTATCACCACTTAAAAGAATGTAACTATAAATTTATATGGTTTACTAAAAATAGTTCCGATTTAAACAGAAAAACTCTCAAGGGAACCCACTGCTATATTTTTAATTAAAATGTTATCGACATTAATTAATTAATTTGGATTTTATTTGTTAGCCCTTTTATTTACTATCAAAAAAATGTGTGGCATTAAACATTAAAAGAAAAAAAATTTAAAGGACTTTTCCGAGTACACTTTCAATAAATCAATTTGATTGACACACAATTTTGTTTACTGTGGTCTTATTATACACAATTTTAGCTGAAATATTGATAGAATCAATCAGAGACATATACTTACGGCTCCTAAGCCGAGATGAAAGAAATATCAATATTTGCTAACGCGACTAACTCGGATAATATCTGAGTATTAAATAAACACATCAGATTTAATCGGCTTTGTTTAAGATTTATTGTCGAGATAAAATAACTTACTTTTTCGTAAGCTGCACACCCCCTTTGAATCCATTACTGAAATGACCTTTACCACGTCCTCCAGCAAGAATTTGGGCTTTCACAACATATTCCTTGGCATCTTAAAGTTAAACACAAAAAATTTAATAATCCATATGTGTGCAAATAACTTACTGAATCGATCAAATTCTTGATAGCCCTTCTCATCAATTATACAAAAGTCTTGAACAGCGACAGAGCAATTCTTGAGTAAATGTTTGCTTTGGTATTCCAACAGATTTAAATAACGCCTGGGTATCTGTAAAAATAGATTTTACTATAGGTTATAGCCTGATATTCGTGCGTGCTAATTACCTTTGCAAAACCCTGAGGGCTTTGAATTTTACGCAGAGAATTCCAAATGGTAGACATCGTTTTATTCTTGCCAGCAATTAATAACAGATTGTAAAAATGTAGTTTCAAAGTTCAGTTCATACTTCAGCGGCTCATTTTTATTGTCCTAGATAAGTGGTAATTTCGGTGCTATTACGTGATAACCATCGTAAGATAAACAATATTTATGGTACCCACCACTTTTCGAACTATGATCCCTTTTTTAAACACGTTTTTCAAACGCGCAATCTTTTATGAACTTCGAAAAATGCAGCGGGAAATTTTAAAAATGTCAAATTTTGATTGGATAATTGATCCCAAGGACTATACGAACATAGACCGAGGAGTTTTGCAAGTTTAAAAACAAGTTACTTGTCCGAGTTCTATTTTATTTCAAATCTTAGTCTTCTCAACGAGAATTTGATTTATAAATTTCGTGCACATTTTAATTCCAAAGATTTGAACCGAGGAATAATATTACATTAAGGACCGTTCGTATCTAGCGCTTGCGCGCGAAGCGGGTAACAGGAGAGCGGATATATTCAAATTTATTTTAAGTAATTTAATAATAAAATACAAAATAATAATTAATACTCCATATGTAAATGTGTATCTCGTTCTTTATAGCGTCTCTTCAACAGCACAATGCAAATTAAGAGTAGTATTAGCAATGCGATGACAAGTCCGACCAATGTGTACATGGCGTGACGAAAACTCGCAGCTGGATCTACAATTTAAATTGTTCACAGTTATATTTGTTGAAAATTAATAATAAATCACCGGGACTTAGCAGAAGCTCCCTCGGATTATTGTTGGCGTAATTGCCATTAATTTGGGCCATTTTAGGCAGGAGTTGTGTCCAAAAGGCAACTCTGCGATTCCTCGCGATAATTTCTTCATTTGTATTAATAGATTCAGCATTAAGATGTTCGATGTAATAGTCATCAGGCTTATATCTCTTCCAATTACCGTTTTGGTAAGGAGTAGGATTACTGAGATTTCTTAAATTAATTCAAATTTAAATTAATTTTACTCGAACTCACCCAAACGCGATGAAATTTGCCAAAGTTTGTTTAATACGATTGCTAAGTTTTAGCTCGTATGAAGTAAATCTTCTTCTTCCGAGTTGATTTAACAAAAGTGGACCAAATAGGAGCAGTAGATCTGTCGTAATAACCGCATCTAGAATGTAGGTAATTCTAAATTTGATGGTAAAGGCTTAAGAGTTGTTATTACCCGAGGTGTTAAGTCTAATGCCAACGTCCTCCATATAATAAACATAAATAGGTTGCACGTAAGGTGCCTCTAAATAATTTAACTGTAAAAAATGAGGGGCTTCTATTCTGGTTTCGAAGTCAAACCTTTTTAACTGTTCCAACAGTAAACGGGGATCACCCTGAGCAGGATCAACAAATTTCCATTTAAGAAGTTGCACGATTTGTTCCACGTTCACGGAATTTAAATTGTAACGTTTGATAACTTCTGGTATTTTGATTTTCTCAAAATACTGTTGTAATTGCGAAAATCCTTGGTTTGCCAGGTTTTCCCATTCAACTAAAAAACATTTGCGTGAGATTTTAAATAAAAAGCAAAGCGTCTTTTTCTACCGTAATGGGGATTTGTAATTGGCTTCGAGAGGCCGGTCAAAATCGGTACTTGCGGGTAAGTCCCTTCCTTGAAAGCAGTTTCCGGAGACGAAGATAAATACTTATCGTTATCAGGCAAGAAATCATCAAGCACTGGCGAAAATAACTCCGCATTTGCGCTCTGGAAAATTTGCTAGGTCAAAATCTACTTCTTCTCGAAAGCTAAGGTTACCTCGGTGTAGGTTTTGTAGGCGTTGAGAATTTCCAACGTGGTTTTGTTTTGCAGACAGGTCAAGACAACTTTTGGTTCTTTATTAAAACAGTTTAAAATTTTGACGATTTTTTGAGAGGAAACGAAGGGGTCGCTTGAGATGTACCATGGAGAAACTGCACTTCCTGATAAGATTATAGCTCTTTGAAATAGCCCTGGAATTTAAATGTGACCAAAAAAATGAGTTATTTCTAATGGGATAATTTAAAACAAATTTTCGATAAGTTCGATACTTATAAATTTAAAATTCAGTGAGTAAGGATAATATTATACCGGCGGTCCTTAAAGATGTCATGTGTAAAGCAACACTCGTGGCTCCTGCGTAATGCCCAAACAAAGTAATTTTATCGGGATCCCCCCCGAATAAGTTGATGTTTTCCCGAACCCATAGTATTGCAAAATACTGGTCCAGGAGGCCTAAATTGCCTCTAGCTTCCGGAATTCCGAGACACAGAAAGCCAAAGACGTTCAGCCTGTAATTAACGGTCACCACCACGACGTTCTCCATGGCCAAATCCTGGCCGGGAATTGGAACTCGATTGGATTTTGCGAAGTCTATGCCTTCGAAGAAGATTACCACCGGAAGAGGACCAAGGCTCACAGCACTCTAAGTAAAACGTGTGATACCATCAAGATCTCTTACGTTCCATCATTACCTCTGGCATCCAGATGTTTAAGTATAAGCAGTCTTCGCTGTCTCTGTCGTTGATTGGAAGCTGAAGGCAAGGATGAGCGTATTCTGAAGCCTGGCGTGTTCCATTCCAACCATCATGTTTGCGAGGAGGGGCGAAACGTAAGGAATTTGTTGGAGGAGCTGCGTACGGAACACCAAAGAATGAGTCTGCTACTCGGCCCGATTCACCATAAACTTTCGTCTGGATTGTTAAGTAAACGAATAAATTAATCTCTGATCGATTATTAAATGCTTACCCCAACAAGCGTTCCTTGTGGTAGTCTTATTATGGGGCTCCTATCTCTATTCAGTAGTTGAGAATTTATTAAAATCACGTTGAGCACTTGAAGGAACACTTTGAACGCGAGCATTTTGAAATTATGATGCACGAGTATACTTTTTTATATTGTTGTTGTCATCCGCGCGATGATACTAAATAAATATTTGAAATTTAGAGCGTATCCGCGCTTTGCTTCCTGTACATCCATTGTTCGACTTCCTGTTTACAGGTATTATTGTTTTCTATTAATTTACTTATTCACTCGAACATTCGCAATTTGTATTTGTGTATGATTCTTCCCGGCTCCGAATTACTTTAATGACGCTTTACGTAACGAAAAAATCTCGGATACGCGAGATTTTGAAACATTTAAATTTTGTTGAATGGAATTAAGCACATTCCAGGTTGCCATGTGATTGGAAGTAATCTGTCCTTATACGAGAAAAAATTATGCAACGACCATCGAAGTTACTGTGCCACCGCGTGCCATATAAGGCAATGTTTTACCATTCTAACTTAAATTAGCGAATCGAGTTAACACATGCTACTTACGATTTATTGTGTAATCGAAATGTTATTTTCGCACGTGAAATTTATTACGTGATTAATAAATTAATAATAAATTCTTTTTTATCGACGCAATTTTGGAATTTCGATTTGATAGTCAACTCTACCTTTGTTGTGGATTCGAATGCTGCAAGGCACAAGAACAAAAGTTTTGGCACGTCGCCAGACTTCGTCCAAACTGGCAGTCAAATTTACCACAGATGAATAATAATTAATCAGAGGTCGCAGGATTAATATTCGTCCTGAACGAGTATGTTTGAGGACGAGTTATACTATGTGCATATATGGTAATTGTAAGTTGGATTTCGAAATTTTTTCGCGTTGTCTTGCACAATAAACTGAAACATCTGGCTAAAAAATCACCTGTTGTAAAATACATTCGTTGTTTTATAATATTCATAGTACTGATGTACAGCATGTCTTTAAATATGTTAATAAAATAAAGCTCCTGCCGAATACAGGCTCATATCAGCTTCATAAAGTAAATACGTTAATTTAAAATCAATCGAAAAGTTATTTTGCTTCCGCTATAAAAAAAAAATTGGTATTTGGTATCAGGCACTGATGTACACTAGTGCACACTTTTTTACGAAATATGCTTTAGTGTAAATTCCAAATTCTTTGATAAATATGTCAATAGAAATTTATATTTGCCAAAACAATATTACACGTATAATTAGTATGGTGGAAGTAATTAATAAAATCGTAGAAATTTAATATTTCGTAGGTATGCCCCCCACCTATCTGCAAAAAAGTCGAAAAGTTATGCTGACAGGTTTGGCGCTCGCTCTTGGAGTGATGTGGTTTTTGCGTCGGTTCGGCGAAATAAATTTCAGTAACAGGTAGAATTAAATTAAAAAAAGAATACGAATGAATAAAATAGGGTCTGGGAGTATCTTAAAAAGTGGGGTTAGAATTGAAGACATTCTATAAACAACCGACTCATGGACAGCGTAGTACTATTATTAGCACTTATATATCTTTAGCTTGTGAGTCGTGTAAAATAGAGTTCTCATCATTTTATCGAAAGTGCTTTTTAAAGTGCAATGTGCCCTTGTTGCGAATGATTTTTTTCTTCGTTCGTTTGTCACTCGAGTAAAAGGTAAGTGAAGGTGAAGCTTTTGCGCTTAAATTCGACGGAAAATCACTTTTTTTGCCGACGATCGCTCCGACCCGTGTAAATGCGTTTTGTTAGCGCATGTATCGTTTGTACATTTTTTTTTCTAACAAGAAAAATTTGAAAAAAAGAGAAACAAAAACGCAAAAATAAGCACCGGTACTTTTTTTATATTAAAGAAACCGACGCCAGTTTTACGCAACTTCATTTTTTGTGATCGGCGCTTTATCGTTTGCGAAATTTAAACAATTTAGAAAATTCTAGAAAACGCTTTTGGATTTTCGGCGATTTAATTTGAAAAATTATATTTAATTCATCGCGTCCCGATTCTCTAGCTTTCACCTATTGTTTGTCCAACTTAAACCGCCTACCTTTTCAATTTATCGTCGCTTATTATTATTTTTGAATTTTTTTAACCGTCCCATTAATTCCGTCGAAAGAAATAAAACGCTTAATTTAGTGCGGATGTAAATTTCTAGCTGATCTTAGCTAGGTGGCCGGTTAAATTTTACGACTTTCTAAAACCTAAATATTAGAAAAAAAAGTGCGGCAGAATTTCTTATATGTATACACACGGTTTGATATCGGGCTTAAAATAAAAATGAACCAAATTTTATATATACGTGTCATAAGACCCGAGCACGTAACTCGCAAATATTGATGTAATTTTTTTTTTATTTATGCTCCTCTAAAGCAACATACAGTAGTAAATTTGTTAAAAATAAAAAAGAAACACCTCGATGTATATATAGGTCGTCACAAAATGAGGTTACTTAAATAAACAGTTTAACAAGTGTACCTGGACATTCTTTATCCTGAATCGATTCTATCTGAGAATCTTTTAAGGAAAAAATTCATTCCATTAAAATAGCAGGTATGTACATATATGAAAACCTCCGAATCAACTTTTTTGAAACTGAAAAATTGGCAGTTCTTTTTCGATTCGTTTTAATACGGTTGTGAGTTCTAAGTTGTAGCTAATTATAATTTACTGTATATCGTTTAAAAACGTAAAGGAACCCGATTTGAAAACAATTCCTTACTTTCGCGTACATTAAAAATATTTTATTTTATTTTTTTAATCAACATTCTATCCCCAAGCTTTCTGAATGAAACTTGTTGGGGGAGGGGGGGGGGCTAATTGCTTGTAATTAAGTGCTAATCGTTTTATAATATAAATCAATTGTTTAATACACAGGCGGAACAGATTATTAAATATTGCAAGATTTGATAACAAGTATAAATATTAGTATAAATAAAAATAAAAATATTTAATAATAATTGATTTACATACGAGGTATAAGATCGGAAATCTAAATAAGTGGGTGCAACATGGACATAATTTAATTTGACAAATAGCTACCTAAAATTAAATTAAATTTAAAACCTCCTGTAGATTTGTTTTTAAATTTAATTTCCTCGGAACAGAAATTGGAAACCGCAAACCGCATTGATATAGTATATCAGTATCAAGAAATATTGCATCAAAAATGCGTAATGTTTGCCCTAATCAGTCACTTTTCGTCCGAGTGTAAATACGAAATTCTGCAAGAAACTCGTTCATAGAGCAAACACGCCATTAAAAGGTAAACATGGCCGCAACCACGAACCAGATAAGATATAACAAGGAAATATTTAGAGTCTCGACGAAGAATAACAATTTGGCTATGTTTATTAGTGCCCTTCACATACACATATAGATAGAGAAAAAATTGGATCTTGATCAAATAGAATTAAGCAATTGCAAGTCAAAGATTAACAAGGATTTATTGCGCTCTCTTATAACTTTTGTGTCTTATTTTTTTTGATAATAATAAATGTTAAGTACTGGGATTTAAACGTAAGTATCTTTTTAAAAGTATTCAATAAGCTTACGGCCCTTAGGTTAGAGACCTTTGTTCAACGATATATAAATTAGTCATAGTCATAAAGCGACAGGATAAGAAAGTCATTTACATTTTCCATTCAGACAAAACGATCTTTGTAATGTCTGACGGCGCCTTCTGTTATTTAACAATCCAAGACGTTAAGTAACCCCAGCATGTCTTTTAACAATTACTTTGTTTTTGCCATCGCGGAGGATGAGATATTAAAAAAAAAAACAAACTCATAAACAAGCATATTTTTCTGATTGCGCTTTATCGGGTATTGTTAGCAGGCAATTATTAAGCGGCCTTAATCAGGTTCATTCTTAATAAATATTCCTAACGAGTAGTTTTTTTGTTTGCCGTGACAGTAAGTCACCGATTTGTATATAAACGGCGGATAAAAAGACAACAAATTATTTGCATTTTGTTGTTGCTGGCGCGAAGAAGTGCGGAGGAGGTTGAGTTATAAGTATGGTGTGTTGCTCGACCATAGAAATTGAAACCAGATCGTGAAAGTGAGTAGATTCAACTAAAAATTGAGATTTACTTTTTAGTAATTATTTTTTTATAACTTAATTATGTAATTTTTCGATTAAATCTAATTTAATTTAATTGCGCGCCTGTTTTCGTGTTTTGGGTCCTTCACATATTATTATGCATGTAAATTCGAATAAAACAATAATAAAATTGCTAATTCGTGCGTGTTTAAAATTAGCTTTTCGTCAGTCACCTGGTATACAGCGAATTTTATTTTGGTTGTCCCCATTGATTTATGGTGACCGATCTAAATTTGAACCTTTTCATTTATAGCTTTACAAGTTATCGTTTACGCCCGCTGTTTTATATTAATTTATACTATTTCATCCGACCACACACGTTACGATATCCACATTTCCGGTCTCGTGTGTGTGTGTGTACAGTCAGAATTTAAAATAATGTCTCCCCAATACTCTGTGACCTTAAGCATATTTTAGCGACGAACCAGATTAGAGTGGTTACGAAAATGAGCACTTTTCCGACAAACACATGACGTCATTGTCGTGTATTATGAACGTCGTTCGTGGAACTATTGGATGATGGTCGAGAAGAGTGTGCATAATTGTTCATGAGCATTCTGGTGAGAATCTGGTCTGATATGCATTTCTCGAAGCACTCTTAAATAAAATAACATATTTCATTTCATGTTTCATTAACATTTTGTAACAGTCTCTCTATTATAATACCATTATCATCGAATATTGAAGCATATCGCCTCATTTGCTAATGTAATAAACATTTTGGAGTTCATTATTATTTATTTATTAACAAGACTTACAACAGCAAGAATGAGCAGTTGACAGTTATTAACCGATGGAATACTCTACCATTTTTGATGACATCATAACATAAACCGTGTTACAAATGTAGGAATAATTGTTCGTCGCTAAAATATGCTTCTTGTTACGAGCACGTATTGAATTATTTTAGTTCTAAACTTCAGAAGGTCAAATATTATTGGGGGGACTTTACTTTTAATGCTGACTGTACAATACAGTTCAAAGTTTATGGCGTTTATATACAGGTGTCATGAATCTTGGCCGAACTTTTTATATAGAACGACGGTAGAGGTGAATGACACTCGATTTGCAAAAAAGTTTTTTAATAAGGGAGATATGAATTTTTAAAACGTAGAGGAATACTTTTAGTTCACATTGATTGATACTGAAAATATATGTATACTTAGTTAGGTGACACCAATCCCCTTTATTAAACAAATTTTTATTATATTTTCTTTTTCTAAATCGATTGTAATTTACCGATACAGTCGTTCTATATACAAAGATTCGTCAGGATTAATGACCCCCAGTAAATAATGAAGGTTTAAATTGGTTTACGAGAATTTCCTTAAATATTTTTGACCGGCCGTCCTCTTTTTAAGTACGCTATGCAATTACCTACCTACTTATTGTTGCTGCAACAATATTAAGATTCCTGGGGGTCTCTTTAGAGATTAGATAACCGTAAATGACCGGTGAAGACTTTTAAACATTATCTAAATAATTTATGTCACTTGTTGTCGGTTTTCATTGTTAAAATGTCCAGGTATTTCAGGGATGTGATAAAACGCGCATTCTTCAGAGTAAATCGAAATTGTTCTAATTGGCGTCGGCGACGGTATTTTAAAACGGTGCGTAAAAATCAGGTCCGGTTTCAGCACCGTTCGCTTCAGAGTTCAGCTGAAAGGTGCAGTTCACAAATCGCTTTGATTTTATGGTCACGACTTTAACATTTAAAGGCGACGTGATATATTATTTCGTCGGTGGAAATTTGCAAAAATTTTCAAAAAATCTTTTGCCCAACGTCTTGGGGGTATAATTAGCTTCGCAAGTGATGATTCATACCGTTTCAATATTTGGTATGAAGTGTATTTAGTGATATAATAATGAACTGATTACAGGGGTCATAGGTGAGGTCCTTCCATTGGTCACCAGATAGCACTACCATGAATGAGGAGGGAGGCTATACCGGGCTGGGTGAGCGGGCCCGCGGTACTGACGAGTATAACGAGGTCGACGAAGACGAGATGGTCGCAACGGAGCGCGAGTTGGCGGAAGACGCGCAATGGAAGAAAATCCAACAGAATACCTTCACCAGGTGGGCCAACGAGCATTTAAAAACTGTCGAAAAACACATCGGCAATCTCGAAACTGACCTAAGTGATGGATTAAGATTAATTACGTTAATCGAAGTCCTTTCGGGCCGAAGACTTCCAAAACACAACAAGAGACCATCGTTTAGGTCCCAGAAACTCGAAAACGTGTCTGTTGCGTTAAAATTTTTGCAAGACGATGAAGGAATTAGAATTGTTAATATAGGTGAGTGCGCTGAAACTTTTTCCCACTTTCGTTTATCTCGCCGGTTTTTGCGTTTGTTTATCGTCAAAGATTCTAATCGGAATTATCATTTACTTAAATTACTTCACTGTTATTTATAGTGTTTTCGTTATGAACGCACAGTTTCTATAACGATTAGCCCAAATCAAAATTTCAGACGACATTGTATTTGAAAACAACACATAACTGGTTCTGATTCACACCTTACGACGTTAAAATGTTTAACGAAACGCTCGAGGCAATAAGGCGTATCAATTTTTCTTTCTTTATTAACCTGACTTTCAAAATATCCGCAGTGTACTTTCAAATTCTTCTGCGGAACTTAAATAAATCGTCCACGATTTTTAAACCACCTGTATCGCATCTTTTAATCTAATACGACAACTTTTTCCACAAATACAGAATTTTTTTGAACGCACCTCGTACATAGATTCCAATAAGAAAGTTTTTCTTGTCTGGTAGAAGCAAACCACTTACGACAAGAAAGTAAAACATATAATTGTATTTATTTATCTGAAGCTCAGGAGAAAGAGCGGCGACAGATAAGGATTGTTTATGCGCGATTTGAAAACAAACAATTAAATCGTCGAACAAATTTAAAAAAAAAGCATTTCTTTGTCTTGCATTTATAATATTGGTCGAACAAAGTACCATCACACGTCTGCAGATAAACAAGCTAAATTAATTAATTCGTATCATATACTATAAATAGTGATGATGTGAAGCGGACAAATTACCTATTATATGTATACAGGGTGAATCATTCTTAATGAGAATGGCGGAAACGCTCTCCATTTTCTTTTCTTGAGAAAAATGTATTAATTTTAAATTATCAGTGTGTGCCTTTTATCGAAACCAAGTTGTTTGGTTTAGATAATGCTTTCTCGATGTTTACTTTGGCAAAACAAATTTACGTCAGCAAGGTGATAAATGCAGTTTTTAGAACGTACCCTAGTTGACCACCGTATTATTTCTAAATTGATTCAATACGGATGTTAGTTTTCCGCTTTTCTAAAAAATCGTCCGTCACTTTAAGCAATGTTTATTTAACGGAGATAACGTAATTACTCAAGAAATTCTATTTTAGTATTACGATAGTTTTAGACTTAAAAAGTCTCGTCTTTAAACTTAAAAAAAAAATGGAATGAACTTCTCGCTAATTATTTTATTAATCGAGCAACTATTTTGAAGAAAATTTATTTTCATTGTTGCTTTAAATGGATCAAAATTTAATCACAGATTTTGCAGATTTTTTTTGGAAAGCAAAATAATTTTTTTAATTAAATTCTCAATTCATTCCATTTTTTTTATAATCCCAATCTGTTTGTTGTTCGTTACCATAATTATTTTGATGGTGCATATTTCTCTAATTCTGTTTTAATCTTAAACTCTTTAGGAACTACTTTTTAACAGGGTTGGAAAAAAACTGTTGTTTTAAAAAAAAAACAATACATTTTTTTGTTTAAAACATTAAAAATTAATAATGTCTTAAACAAAAAAGAAACTGTTTAAAATTAAATAAAACAAATATTTTGTTTAAATTTATTACACTTTTTTAATTGCTTCAAATACTCGCACAACCTAAATTACATAGTATTTAAAAAGGAAAAAGTAGTTATTAGTTGTATTGCGAAATGATAAAAGTTTAAAAATATTTACGATAAAAGTTCTAGAGATTTATTTTGCAGTTTTTAGGGTTGAAAATAGAAAAAAGTAGAAAACAGTTGTGGGCTTTCAATTTTCGTCTAAAAATGTTTTCTACATATGCAATTTCTAACTTCAATTTTATTTTTTATTTCTTATTTACGTCCTTGAAAATTGTAACTAGTTTACCAGCTTTTTCTACTTCTAATGGATATTTTAATTTAGAATATACAAAATTAAATGCACTAAATAGACGTTCTAAGGTATAACGTTTTAAAAACGTCCTCAATTTTTCAGGTTAAGCAAATAGAGAAACGGACCAAACTCTATATTCAATTACCAATAATAGTAAAACAGTGGTCTTACAAAACATTTAAAATGAAATTAATGTCGTTTTTAAAAGATGATGATGCATTCTATTCTACTGACGAATTTTCAGAATTTTTGAAACACACGCATGTTTTTTCTTATGGTCACCCTACTACTTTCTCAATTAGTTGTACTTATTTGTATATCTGACTTTTGTAAAACACTTGATTGTGTTATTGCGACAATAAAAATACAAATATTCGAACTCATATTGCCATTTGCTACAGGCAATTTTCTACAGGCTGCCTAAATTTATTTATGTTGATCTGTTGATGTTTAATAAATGCAAACGACATATTATGTTTGAAAATATAAAAAAATAAAAAGTAAATGATTCAAGTACTAGAAAGTATCATAAATTTACATATAAAATACCATTTTCGAAAATAAATACTCATAAATTTTTTTTCCTAGAACAATTCAAGAATGAAATAATTTAAATGAAATAAATTTGATAAAATTAATAGGAAATGTGGAAAGAAAGTAAAAGTTAAGATGTAACTTTCTAAAAGCAAATTTTATGTATTGTAATAATTTTATAGTTATTTATTTTGATTATTAGACCACCAAGTATATTTATATACTGTACATCTAATTTACAATAATAATTAAATAATAAATGCTGAAAGATGTTTACACGAATGTGACTTTAATTTTAAGGTCTCTTTTAAATCTCATTATCAAACTGGCCCTTAACCGATTTACGGCCACTGATGCGTTAATGGAACGCCATTTTCCAATTTTTTTTTTAATTTTAACATTAAGTTTTTTCACAGTTTCAGGGTTGCTAACAGTTATTTAGATATTATTTTACAAAAAAAAAATTAAATTATCTATTTAATTTAGTAAAAAGTCTAAGAAAACATAATTCAAATTCATAGATTCTCTCTATATCTGAGCAAGCATAACAATTTTTTGTTTTCATTTATGTTTTTATTAGAATTTTAGTTAAACCTTTGCATAGTACTCTTTATAAATAACAACTTTATCTACCATCCACTTCAGAATTGACAAAACAACAGCGTTGCGTTATCGCAACATCGGCTGAATCTGTCAAGTCGAAATTAAATTCCTGTCAGAACTTGCATGATTCATTTCTTGCATTTTTTCTGTCGGCACTTGTATTTTTTATTCTAACATTGTTGTGTATGAATCGAAAAGTTGCTGTTCAAAAAAATTTACAAAAATGCCGAAGTATCTCATTCAAACGGAAATGGAACTAGTTTTAGATGGTATTCAGTTAAAAATATGATAATAGAGTATTCGATAAAGTATACTAATGATAATAACAGACACGATTTTTTTTAGAAAAGCAGAGTTTTTAGATTTCATTGGTGTTCTTATTTTACCTAGATATCATAAGCTTCCTCAAGCCGAGTTGTACTGATCGGTGGAAGAAGATATTTTTTTAAAAATTAAAAGTTGAGACCATTTTTATTAACAAATGAAATTTAGAAGCTCTGTTTTTGTAAATGAAAAATGGTGTCTGTTATTATTATTATTACATTTGCAAGCAAATTGTTTTAAAAAATATCACAAACAAAACTGAATGGATCTGGCCAATGTTGCGTTAACGCAACATCATTTTTTTCTCAAACTATGAATAAAAATAAATAAATTGTTAATATTTTTACATAATTTATTTGCTAATAATACCTTTTTTCTAAAGAGAAATTGTAACTGCTCTGTATTTCTTGACTTGGCCGTAAATGGGTTAATAAGACAACTAATTTTTTATTATTAAATACATATTATATGTATCAATAATACAAAACACTTACATCAGAAGTGTTTCTTCTACGCTTAAAACCACAAAAATCAATTTAAAACATCAAGTAAAAAAAACATGTTTAAAACCCAATTAAAAACAAACCCTTTGTTTTAAACAAAGTGTTTGTTTTTAATTGGGTGTTTTAAACATGTTTTAAACACAATGTTTTAAACAGTTTGTTTTAAAATTTCCAACCCTGCTTTTTAAGAATTGACATTTATTTTGAATTGTTTTCTTTCTTGCTTTTAACGATGTCGTAATATATAAATAAATCAAAAGATGGCCAAATATTTTGCTGATCAATGGGGATGGTTACAACCTCGTTTTAAATTATATATCATATATCTCTATATGTGCTAGATAATATCATTTTTTAACAGGAATAGGAAGTAGATTGATTAATAACGCGTATAATAATTATAGCCTTGATAATAAGTTCACAATTGATTCGAGCAGTCAATAAAAGAAATACATACACTGTTTAATTTTTCTACGTAGGTACATATACATACTTACCTATTTGACTACCTAACTGTTTCGTTTCTTTCATAAATTGAGTTTTTGTTCGATGAATGAACCATAGGTCATTACAAAAATAATGAACTGAAAGTAAATTGCAATTTGGAAATTATTTGATGAAACTAAAAAATTGTTTAATAATTCGTTAGCACGTTACGTAATATTAAAAATATTTAAAAACAGAAGAAGAAAAAAAAACACTGTGGACTGGTTCCATATACATATATTTATTTATGTACGTACGTGTGAGAATGTGTAAGAATTTACCTTCACTTACTCTATAAAAAGTTATAATGCATTGAGTTCATGCACGTTTGTGGGTTAATTATTTAATAAACTCTTTCGGTTCGCTTCTTCTCGAATCGTTGAAAACTGTCGAAGGAATAGGCCAGGGTTTTCGATCGAATAACATTTTGCATCGTCGATTTGCGTTCGATTTTATGCACGGCTGACACGTGTACGGTGAATTTTATTCTCGTAGTTTGTATTATGATTTTTTTAAAGGCATTAACAAGGTTATTGGCTCGTGTTGTAAGCCGAGAACAGCACGATTGTAAAATACCTACGTACAATGCAAGGCACTGAGCACTATTTTCGTTCGAAAAATTCACTTCTTCGGACTGGGTCTTCTCCAACTGAAAAATTCACTAGGACATGATAATTCAAGGATATACAATCTACCTTTTTTTTCATTACACCGCAAAATTTTAACCAGTTTTTCTTGTTTTTTAAAGAATAACTTGCATACATAATACTTGTTTGTTGTTTTTTTTTTAATTACCAAAACATTATTTCGTGAACGTCGCCAGGTTGTTGTTTTACATTATGTTCGTTGGTACACAAATTGAAATTACTTCCTTTAACTACAGGTAGGACTCATTATTTTTTGGGGGGAGAATGGCGAATTCTGATGATGGTGTGTTATTTCCGAAAACTAAGGTCGTTTTCTGTAACTGACAGTTTTATTTTATTTATAAAGCAGCTTTCGTTTTGACTGCTCTTTGTGATATAAAATAGAAAAGTGAAGTTGAGTTATAAATGTGTGTGCTTGCGTGGTAAGCAGACTAAATTTACTTTGTATGTAACACTAACAATTTGAAAATATTTTTCTCTTAATTTCGGATAATCTGCAATAAATATCAACGAAAATACTTTGGATACGTGCAATGATTGCTATACTTATTTAACATTTGTTTATAAGGCGTATTTTTAGAAGTAACCGGGCGTTAAACAAAAATACAACTCTCACATTGTGTATTATCCACGTAATGAAGTTGCCTTCATTGAAGAGATCTCCGCGTTAATATCGGATACTTTTGAATACAGGCTCATTTAAAATTTAAATTACAAGGTTTACTTCACGCTCTAAAATACTAGCACACACATGAAGGATAAAGTAGGCGTAGATGCATTCCGAATGTATTTTCTGCTTATTCCATCAATATTCGTTTTTTGCACTTATCTTTTCGTTTTTTTTTTATCTCGCGGAAGTTGATATTTGTATTATGCCAGCTTCCTTGAGTAAGTTGATAACATAAATATGTATTTGCAGACCACCTATGAGTTAAATTTTCTTGAATAGAATTCTTTAACTTGATGCTGTTCATCAATTACCAGACATCGGCGTGTAGAGAGCAGTTACACTGGTCTTCTTAACTTGACATACCTATACGAGGTCTGACAGTTTTTCCGGAGAGAAATGGGTTTTAGGTCAGAGATTCTTAATAATCAAATAAATCTTATCCGTTTCGTGCATTCAAAGCAACTAGTTTTCTAGGACGGCTCTAGGACTGTCCTGGCGAGAACCCGAACAAGCCTTGTTATTTTCACAATCCAGAATATTAATTCCATCATTTTCTAACCATAAAACAAGCAGTGATCCTACTAATTTAATTTTTATTTTATATTTTTGCCCCATTTACCGGCGCTTAAGCCTTTTCATTCTCATTCATTCTCCATTCTCTTTTCATCACTTCATTTTAGTTGGAAGCTGAAACTGTCGCTTACGAATGATGACCTGGTCGCTACGATTCATTTAACATAATAATTTCATTTTCGAATTTTTGACGCGTACGCCCTCTTGTTGTGCAACCGTCGATATCATTTAACCCTTTCCAGTCCAAATAATTTTTTTCTTCAAAAAAAGCACATCGACTTTTTTTTCTGATTTGCAGTTTAAGAACTAATGATAATAAACGTTTATTTTGAGAATATAATAGTAATCTATTGAAATAATAAGATTAGAAAAATTGATTCCAATTGGAATCATTGGGATTTAAAAAATCACCTCGAGTTAGTCTTGGAAACAAAAGTTTCATATAATCTACCATATGAACTTTTGTTTCCAAGGCTAACTCGAGAATTTTTTTTTTGTACCCTCGATATATCTAAAGGTATGTATGTGCATTGTAAGCAGACCACAGGAAGTTCCTACAAAATCTCACAAGTAACTGTAACAGAACAGATCTAAAATAACCTGCAGTTACATGCACTTACTACATTTCTGTAACAGTTCTTTGGAATAGGTTGCAGTGTTATGTCAGTTATAGTAAAAATAACTGCATTCGAGAAGTTACTCGTCGAATAAGTTTATTAGGGGGTGGAAAGATTCAGGCTAAACTATAAATTTATATCTGCAAATAAAATCAACATAATTTCAAATAATCCCAATGATTCCAAATGGACTTACTTGTTGTGACCAATGATTCCGGTTGGAATCATTTGAATATTTCTAGTTATTACAAATGTTTTTAGAAAATTCAAATAAATAATATGATTTACAGAAGCTAAACAAAACAATAAAGCGGTACAATTTTTTCTGGAAGCAGTAAGGTAGCAAAACTTACCTTATTTTTGGTTGTCTTCGCAGATCAAACGCCAAAACGTCACCGATAGCTAATGTTGAATACAACCGTTTCTTTCAAATGAATTTTACTCATAAAACCTTATAAGAAGTTAGTACCATCTAGCAGTATTAAATGCAATCAGATTACTACATTCAAACAGAAAATTATATTATACTTAGAAAAAATTACAGTAATCTATGAAATGATTCCAAATGTAATCATTTGACTGGAAAGGGTTAATAAATTGGCAGCATTTCTTTATTTAAGGATTTCATCGAATATACGAACCATTTTCTAGATTTCATGCATCTACGAAAATAGTTTCGAGATTTTTAAATTACGTAAATGAAATTTAGAAAAACATTTTACAGATTTTACTAATGCATAACTTAAAAAACACAGAAGCTAAATTAATGTAGAAAAGACGTTTTTATTTTCTGGCTTTCATGTACGCAATCATTTTCTAAATTTCGTTCTCGATATCCAGAAAATCGTGTTCCTTTCTGATTTTCCAAATTGATTGTTTACATTTAACGCTTGCTTTATAAATTCCGTTTCCTCCTAATCAGCTGCATTTTATTTATTATTTTAAGACTTACCTGTTTTGTAGGTTACCTTCATTTAATAAGAATGAAACTTTCTTTAATAATAAGCCTTAATTTTTTTATTTTATCACTTTCAGGTGCGATTATTCAACATAGAATTAATAATTTCTCTTGTTATTTAGAAACTTTATTAACGTTCGAGATGGAAGTATTACAGAATTAAATAAGTTCACATTTAGATTGACTTAGCACAAAACTTGAACGTAAAAGCTTATGGTTCCTTGTTCATCTTTTCTTCGAAGTCGGAGAAGATTTTCGAGTCATGTGTCGTGTTTGGACCTTTTCGGCGTCTTTTTCTTCGATGGGTTCTGCTGGCTGGGGTTGGGTGTCTTCGCCTTCGTCTTCGGCATCGTTCTTAAAATCTCCCGATGACTTGAAGCGTTTAGGTTCAGGTGCATAAAGTGTACTCAGCTCATCCACCAGGAGGTGGACCCGATGAAATTCTGCAGAAGCCGCAGGTGCTGCAGAATCTTCTATGCTGGGCTGTGCCTTTTGGATTCATTTTAAAATCGACGTTGGCCTGGGATGTTTTTCCTTGGGCTCCTCTCCCACACCTCGATGAGCATCTTCCGGTGGTTTCTTTTCTTCTGACATCACACTTTACGGAATTACTGAGTGTAAAATCACAAACGGGGCGTACTGTTGCAAGTGATCACCAGAAATGTCAACGTCAAATTATTTAAGTTGGCAATAAGTAACTTTCTTGCTAAAATAAATTAATTTCTTCGGGTGTTAATTTGTAATGAGTGAGGTTGCACGTTTGCCTGAATTCACGTTAACATTTTTAAGGTGAATTCGTATAACATTTTTTGAGTTGGCAACAATTAAAAATTGCGGTACTCTACTATTTCCAACTTTAAACATACTATTTCCGTTTCCGACCTTATGAGTCGTATAGCCTCGTTTGGCCATTTTGTTAGTTTTGCTGTGGAAGTCGGGTGTCAGTTGTGATTGAATCCTCCATTGGTGTGTTTGGTTTCGACGTTAATACGAAAATGGAAGAACAAGGAGATCGTAGCCGTTCCAATTCTCAATCTGGTGATGAGTTAGGTACAGGTTTATTAAAAGAGGCCGGAAAAACGCACATGGATTTGCAGAAAATACGTAGAGATGCAACTTTTGGTGCATCAACCAGCAGCGATTCTTCCAGTCAGGAAATCTGCCCTGCTCCAATGAACCTCGCAAAATCTGTAAGTTCATTCGATTATTAAATTTATAATTATTTGGTTATCTAAAAACAATACAGGGTGGTCCGTAAGAATCTTTTCGTATTAGATCCGTGGCAAAAGGGTTCATATCGATAAATTTCGTAATTCGAGTGTTTATTTGCCACAGGTATCTGAGCCGGGCTCTGCTCAAGAATCTCTACATGGTCAAAAGCCCAAGAAAAGAGATTTGAATCCGGCCTTGAATAAAGTAATTAAAGTATTCGAATATTTAGTAAAGTCCAACGAGAAATCTCCGTCACGTGATCAAAATGCAACTGGAAAACACAACCAAACAGATGAATTTATACAGGGGGTACACGAAGAACCCTGTGTTTATGAAATTACACGCAGGCGAGTAATCGTCGAAACGGTAAAAATATTTAAATGTTCCGAAGAATCGGCAAGCCAGGCAAGTGTTGATGATAACGAGGATGAGGTCGTAGCTGAAGTAGAGAAGAATGAATCTTGTGATGTCCTCTCCAAGAAATTGATCAAGCGCTGCAATAACATGTGCGATAACTCTGCTTCCAATGCAGATGTACCGAGTTCGAGCAATACTTCTGTATCCAGCGGAAGATCTTATCCGAGAAGCACTCATTCTTCCAGACTAAGTAATCAGTCGATTCTTCACTTAACTTCTCAAGAAACCGAAACACCGAAACTGTTCAAGAGACTTTCTGATGGATCTGTAGATATTTCAGAAGAAGGAACTGTTGTTTTTCCTTCTACACCTGCACGATCTTCTGAAGAATCAGGCGGACGAATTTGTGAATATAGCGAAGTAGCACGATCCAAAGAATACATCCATATGCCCCTCAATCCGCCTCTTAAAAATAAAGATAAAGATCCACTTGCTGAAGATGATGGATTGGATCCTTACGCTAAACGGAAATGCGTCGAACTCGTCGACCAATTTATAGCACAGAGGCATGGCAAAAGAAGCTGTGGTGGATGGTGTAATCTGAATGCCGAAGAAAGAGATGAATGCCTCAGACTGATAATGCAAATGCGCAGCATGAACAGCGACGTACTTTTCGTCGGTAAGACTTACCCCAACAATAAAGAATTAACAGAACTTCGCCGTAAGAGGAAGATTGAAGATAAGGAACAACGTTTAAAGATGAGCGAAGAACCAAACGAAAAACGTTTTGCAGCAGATGGATTGGAGAACGACGCAGGACCGTCTAAAGAAGATACCGAAGGTGTTGACGGCGTGGGATACACAAAAAATTAAAAAAGAAGACAAGACCTATTAGTTTTTAGTAGTTTCAGTTTTGTTGAGAGTTTATTAATGAGTTTTTGGTAGTTTTAGTTTTGCTGCCAGAGTTGTGCTTAAATCAGTAAAAATAACGCAAATTAATGTTTCCTTTTTGCAGCAGAGAAAAACTAAATTATGTTTTCTATTTATTATTTGACATTGTACTGAAATTTAGTTTTTCTCAAATCGAATGCTAACTCTGTGCAGCTTTAATTGCTTTTTGATTTCTAGAGTTTAACTGCTCAAATTTAACTTAAATTATTAAATCAGAAAGCCAACAATTATTTCAAATTTCCAAATTGTTTTTCAGAATTTGTTTTTTGTTTTGTTTTATTATTATTTTGGTCTCCTTAAATCAGAGACTTAGAATTATTTCAGATGGATATTTCTAATTTCCTAGAATGTGTGTTCATTTTCAATCATCATCTGCAAATAATTTTATTTATTTGTTTCAAATTTAAATCTGAGAAATTTTACTTTACTTCTTGTCTGGCTTACAATTATAGAATTAACTAAATATGTATTAAATAGTTTTTGTTTTCTTAGATCAGAATGTAAATTCTGTGAAGTTTTAGTCGCTTCTTGTTTTTTAATACATATTTAGTATTAAATAGTTATCAGAAATTATTACAAATGTAAATTATCTGTGCAATTTGAATTGCTTCTTGCTTTCTGGAATTACTATTAAATACATAGTTTTTTCTTAGATCAGAAATTCAGAAATTATTTCAAATGTAATTTCTGTTTTAGTTGCTTCTTGTTTCCTGCAGATAGTATTTAAATTAGTATTAAATAGATTTTCGTTTCTCAGATCAGAATGTCAGAAATTATTCCAAACATAAATTTTGTGCAATTTTGTTTCTTGTTTCCTAGAATTAGCATTAAATAGTTTTTGTTTTATTAGATCAGAAAGTCAGAAGTTAATCCAAAAGTAAACTTGCATTTCTCAGAATTACTTATCTTTTTGATTTTATTGTTCGCATTGGAAAAAAAAAGTGCATTTATTTCAGAAAATTATTACATATTTAAACTTTTGCAAAATTTTAAGGATGAATATCATACTTGCTGATGTCTTTCCTTAAATAAGCAAGTTATCAAAAAAATAAAAACTCTGCACATTTCTCAGTTAATTATCGATCAATCAGAAAACAATAGTCTTTTCTTGGATCAGAAATCATTCCAAATGTAATTTCTGTGCAATTTTAGTTGCTTCTTGTTTCCTACAATTAGCATTAAATAGTTTTAGTTTTATTAGATCAGAAAGTCAGAAGTTAATCCAAAAGTAAACTTGCATTTCTCAGAATTACTTATCTTTTTGATTTTATTGTTCGCATTGGAAAAAAAAAGTGCATTTATTTCAGAAAATTATTACATATTTAAACTTTTGCAAAATTTTAAGGATGAATATCATACTTGCTGATGTCGTCTTTCCTTAAATAAGCAAGTTATCAAAAAAATAAAAACTGCACATTTCTCAGTTAATTATCGATCAATCAGAAAACAATAGTCTTTTCTTGGATCAGAAATCATTACAAATGTAATTTCTGTATTTCTGTGCAATTTTAGTTGCTTCTTGTTTCCTACAATTAGCATTAAATAGTTTTTGTTTTATTAGATCAGAAAGTCAGAAGTTAATCCAAAAGTAAACTTGTATTTCTCAGAATTACTTATCTTTTTGATTTTATTATTCGCATTGGAAAAAGAAGTGCATTTATTTCAGAACATTATTACATATTTAAACTTTTGCAAAATTTTAAGGATGAATATCATACTTGCTGATGTCGTCTTTCCTTAAATAAGCAAGTTACAAAAAAAATAAAAACTCTGCGCATTTCTGAGTTAATTATCGATCAATCAGAAAACAATAGTCTTTTCTTGAATCAGAAATCATTACAAATGTAATTTCTGTGCAATTTTAGTTGCTTCTTGTTTCCTACAATTAGCATTAAATAGTTTTTGTTTTATTAGATCAGAAAGTCAGAAGTTAATCCAAAAGTAAACTTGCATTTCTCAGAATTACTTATCTTTTTGATTTTATTGTTCGCATTGGAAAAAAAAGTGCATTTATTTCAGAAAATTATTACATATTTAAACTTTTGCAAAATTTTAAGGATGAATATCATACTTGCTGATGTCGTCTTTCCTTAAATAAGCAAGTTATCAAAAAAATAAAAACTCTGCACATTTCTCAGTTAATTATCGATCAATCAGAAAACAACAAATCACCTCTGCACTTTTACTTGCTCTTTTTAACAAAAAACAAAATAATTTTTATTTTTTTGTTCAATTGTGTAAATTCTGTGTAAATTTCTTGAGAGCAGAAAGGCAAGTAGGTATATCAAAAAAAGAAAAAAAGAAAAATGTTCTGCAGTTTAGTTATCTCTTGTACGGTTTAGAATGAATGCTTACTTGCTTTTCTTTTTAATCATAAGTTCGGTTGCTTATTGTTCAACTAGAATCTGTAGATTTTTTTGTTGCACAGGGGCCTATTCCTGAAAGGTATGGAGTAGTAATTATTAGTTACAAGTTCCTTGTTTTTTTTTGAAATATGGAGCTTTAAAATTGTTTTTCTCAGAGTAGAAAAGTACTTTCTAATAATACTAACATTAGTAAGAACTTTTCCTTTGAGGAAAACGATTTTAAAGCTCCAAATTTCAAAATAAAAAGGAACTTGTAATTAATAATTACTAGTCCATACTTTCCAGGAATAGGCCCCAGGAGTTATTTTGTTCCACTTAAAATTAAAATCACTAATTATCAGTTTAAAATTACACTAAATTTAACTGAACTTGTGCAATTTGAGTTACCTATTTAGTTTAAAATTAATGTAAACTATTTTGTGTTATTATATTGGTTCTGAAATATTTTTCTTTTTGATTTTTATGTCACTGAATGAATAACGTAAGATCACGTAGTTTATTAAAAATTTAAGTGGGCAGATCAGAACAAGCGCATAATTAAAGAAGTGAACTGAATCACATCGCAATTAAAAAAATGCACGTAAAAGTAACTGTTAAAAATAGAGCTGATCTTGCAAGTTATTGCTAATTGGACGTTATGATGTCATATTTAAGTAGTGTGATGTATGACGTCCTTCAAAAAATATTTATTGAAATTTGCGGCCGCGAAATCCGCACTTTTGCACGTCGTCTTATCTCGCTTGAATAACCGTTTGTTCGAGACACGTTCGAATCTGAAACGTGTCCCACAAACGGGATTGTTTAATTGGCGATGTTAATTTTGCTGGTTTATGCCGGTCAATGTTTTTCTTTCCGTCACATCATCATTATCTGGAATGCGATGGTCTTGACAATGCAACACGAATAACGTGTGACGAGCATTTATTTAACGTGAAAGTTACACGCTGAACTTTCTTTTGCAGGTCTGAAATGATCATTGTGGGTTCCCTCCAAATTAATAAAAATGTTTTAAAGTATAAGGACCCAAGAGAAAAGTCACAAAAACAATGGTTTGTGAGATGATTTTTCGCCTGAATCTTAACAGCTTATTGTAAACACGTCTGGAACGGTGTGTGTGTGTGTGTGTGTATTCTGTATATGGTGTATTTTTATTTGGATCTGACGTTATCGACCTTGTAATACTTTTTCCTAAACGTAATGCCCGAACCTGTTTAGTAGCGATTTTAGTATTCAAGTAAATGGCCATCCTTTTCGAGATGTACAATACATGATGATTTCTTTCTTTTTTTCTTTATCCCAAGGAAACAAAAAATTGTAGCTGCGAAAGTTAATACTCCGGAAGGATTTAAGTAACTTGATAGTCCAGCGTAAAAGGAATTTGCAGATAAACGTAAATTCCAATTAATTAAACTCACGCTTCACGTGCACCGGATAAAAGAAGTTAACGACGAAAATAACAACAACAAACTAACTAAAATTGTGCAAGTTCCTGTTGGTTGTTAATTCGAGCTAGTAAATGTTTTTATCGTTTAACAAAGACCTGGTTCAAAGAATCACGTTACGTAATCCAAAGGTAACTTTTAAAGCGTCTGCGACTGCATGCGCTTAGGAAGCCGGTTTATTCATTCTTTCTCTATATGGAAAGACTGGTACATATTGTCATGTCTTCACGTCTACCAGCTCTTGTAGACCGTTTCTGATAAAGCTAGAAGCGTCGTGTGCTACATGTATTTATTTATTTACCACCGTTTGCATTTTTATATTAATTCAATAAGCAAATAATTTTTCTTGCAAAACAATGTTCTGCTCGAATAATTTCAATTATGTAGCACTATCTGTAACTAAAGTCGAACTCGATGCAAATCGTTTGAAGATGCTAATTTTTCATGAGCTGTCTCACAATAGATAATTACAATTACTAATGTGTCGAACAAGTCCCCAAAATGTATTCATCCATCGTTTGAAATGTTAAGAGTCATTTTTATATTATCTTCTTAATAAACAATGAGCGACCAAAATTTTTCTGTTTAGCTAATGAGATACATATCATTTAATTAGGTACTTTAAAGTTCAAGTTTTTTAATTTAAACCTTTGCCAATACATGGATGTACAGGTAGACCCTCCTTTTAATCAGAAAACAAAATGAAAATATATCATGATGAACCAATTAAAAAAAAATAAATGAGTTATTTTTTAATGAAAGTAAGTTAGGTACAATTTTCTATAATTGCGTTGATTAAAAAAAAAAATTGATATGCCTTTTGTAAGTAATTATTTTTAAGTAAGTTTTTTTTTTGTTAATCTATTATTTTTTGAAAATTTTTCAGACTCCACTCATATAGTTGACTGTAAATTAAAATTAATATTAGGATTAATATGGACGTTAATTTTACATTATTCAATATCTCTGCCAATGTGGGAGGGAGAAGACGAAATGAGCAACGGAGGTCAAGGCCCTACGCCAAAACAAAGGTACAAAAATTTTGATTTTCAAAATAATTTTTTTTTTTAATAAGGAAATAATATCTTTTCCCCTCAGGTTAATGAATTGGATTCAAAGTAAAGTTCCTGATTTGCCAATAACAAATTTCACAACAGACTGGAATAGTGGTAAAGCCGTTGGTGCGTTGGTCGATGCTGTGGCCCCCGGTCTATGTCCAGATTGGCAGGTAATTATTTTTTCCCCTGATCAAAGAGTGATTTGATTTGATTTAAATTTTTCAGGATTGGGACGTAAAAGATTCTGTCCAAAATGCGTCTGAAGCTATGGGCCTCGCCGATGATTGGCTGAGTATCCCTCAATTAATCAAGCCAGAAGAAATAGTCAACCCAAATATAGACGAGCAATCGATGATGACTTACTTGTCTCAATATCCCAATGCGAAATTGAAATCCGGAGCTCCACTGAGGCCCCGCACGAATCCTAACAGGTACCCTGCCGAAAACTGACTCAAATTTAAAAAGTGTCTATCTCAAACTTGATACTCCTCATAACCATTGCTTGGGGCTACCTCAAGGATTTTTTATATTTTTCTAAATCTAAAATCTTGTATTTTTTGATTAACTGCAACCTGTAAATGAAATACAGATTGTATTAATTAACATAAAAATATGTTTTATTTGTGAAATATTCAGTGTTTACAACTCACAAAGTAATTTTCTCTTGAATGAAGCAAGGCAAGCAACGTGCATGGCATGAAGATAGACACTTCGTTAAAATAAAATCAAAACTTGCTACTTACACAAAATTTAATATATATTTGACACTTATTTAATAAATTTATTTGTTGCATTCAGTATTCCCCCACCTCGGTAAGTCATATTATGTAAAGAGAACTAACAACATTTAGACTTTCTTAGTTCAGTTAGTTAACTAAAAAAGTTTGTGTACTGCATGGCAATTTCTGTTCTTTCGTTTATCTTTGCGATTTGATATTGTCACTGTTGTTTCAGTGGCTGGTAATTTTTATGGCTTTCAAATTAAAAGAAAAAAAAAACAATCTTTGCTTACATCGTACATTTTGAGAAACAAATCGGAGTTGTTGTTGTTTTTTCTGGTGATTTTTTTTTAATTATTCCATAAATCTAGCCTTTGGTTTTTTTTATATACAAAATACACTAAATCTATTTCGAAATCTTCGATTTATTTACAGAGTGAGGGTGTACGGTCCTGGAATTGAGCCCACCGGCCCCGTTGTGGGTGCCCCCGCTAACTTTACTGTTGAAACGTTCTCTGCTGGAAGAGGACAGGTTGATGTCGCCGTAGAAAATCCAATTGGGAGGAAGGAGCCTGTCGATGTTAGGTTTAACAATGACAGAAATCTGACTTACTCTGTTGCTTACACCCCAAAACAGGAGGGGATTCATAAAATTACCGTAAAATTTTCTGGAAGGGAAGTTCCAAAAAGTCCCTATAATGTACAGGTATATTTTAATCAATTGTTATAATTTAGGGATGCAGTTTATTAGAAAGATTTTATGAATTTATTGCTTTTTAGCATCTCAGAATATAAATAATAATTTTTTTATAAAAATTAATGCTTGAATTAATAAAAAGAAGATCTAATGTTCATTTCATAATCACTCTGTGTTTGTGTAAGCACAAAGTTAAGACTGGTGTTTAAAGAACTATGAGAATCCCATGTGCTTTAGCTTTTTTCTTTTTACAATCTAAATTTTTGTACGGTAGTCTACGTAGATTATTATTATCTACATATATTGATTATTATTAAAATATGCTATTGATTGAGTGGAATCGATTTAAAACACCTTTCCTAATTTCATTTTAATTAATAAAAAAGAGATGAATCTTGAGTGCAATATTTTGTGGAGAATTTTAAAAATTTTTAGGTGGAAGGACATGCGGGAGATCCTACAAAAGTTACATCCTCAGGACCTGGCCTTCTACCTGATGGTGTCTTTGTTAACAGATCTACGTTTTTTGATATTTACACAAAAGGTAACTAGATTATGGGGTAATACCGTAGCTTAGGTCGCCAAATTTTACGCATGCGCGGAAGCGTTGTCACATTGTTGTCAAGTTATTCGGTTGATTTTCCGTTGAATTAAGGCGGGATTATTGCTCCGCGATTTTGCGACGACTTGCTGATTAGTCAATTTCAAATTACTTCGCATTGAACACAAATGGAATTCAAGATCACGTTAATAACAGCTTTGTTCCTACACAGTACTAAATCAGTTCGGAACTGTACTGCTCATGCGCTCTTGCTAAATACACAGCATTTTTAGTAAGAGCGCACGAGCAGTACAGTTCCGAACTGATTTAGAACTGTTTAGGAACAAAGCTAATAAAATACTTAATATAGGTATTAGTATGAATTCTCATTTTCGGCGTAAAAATTCAACACCTGGCAATAATGTGACAACGCTCCCGCGCATGCGTAAAATTTGTCGATCTAAACTGCAGGATTACCCATTATGGAAATTAATTAAACCTTAACAATGTGATAAATGAAATAAGATATACGAGTTTAATTAATGTAAATAATTTGAAAATGTTACTGTTAAGGACATTTATTTTTTATTGGTTGGCATTGTTATGTGACAAAATAAAATCATGGTGAAGGTAGATTAAAATTGTGAATTTTTTCAACAATAAATTATTTAATTGATTTGTATTTTAGATGCTGGAAAAGGTGTCCCCGAAGTAATAATCCTCGATGCAGCAGGAAACAAAAATTCGGTTCCCGTGAAGGTTCGACAAACATCTCCGGACATATGGCGTTGTGAATACCTAGCTCCCACCGTTGGTTTACATTCCGTTAACATTTTCTTTGCTGGGCAATCCATTCCGAACAGTCCTTATGGCGTGAGAGTTTCTCCTGGTACGTAACACATGCAACATGTTTTCTTTAATTGAACACAATTTACACCTAGTTTCCGATGCTAAAAAAGTGAAAGCGAGTGGGAGAGGTTTACAAGGTGCAGGTGTTCGTGTAAAAGATGAGGCAGACTTTAATATATACACAGATGGGGCCGGAGAAGGTAGTCCGGACGTCCAAATTATTGGACCCGGAGGTGCCAAAATTCCATGCAAAATACAAAAGGTTTCTTTTATTCTGTTTAATGTAAAGAACAAAAATTCATACGTCGCTTTATAGGTTGAAGGAAATACGTATCATGCGGTTTATTATCCTTCGAAAGAAGGAAGGTATATCGTGATGATTACTTTTGCCGGGCAAGAAATATATAAATCACCGTTTGAAGTCAACGTAGGCCCTTACAAGGAAACACAAATTCAAGCATACGGCCCTGGTTTGTGTGGAGGTGTTGTGTGTTATCCTGCCTTGTTTACGGTAGAAACAAATGGAGAGACAGGGGCATTAGGTAAGGTAAAGTAAATTTAGTTGGAACTAGTAATGGGCGAAAATAGTGCTAGAATAAAAATAGTAGTAGTAATATTAGTAAATTTTTGTATTATACTTTTAATAGATACCTACTAGGAAATATCTTCAATTTTTTAAAAACCATTTATTTATAAGTTAATATTTTAAATAATCTGAAATTCTCATGTGATTTAATGTTTATTGGTACTTCACTGTAAATTTTGAGGTTATGTTAAAAGACGCCATGTCGTCTATTTCAGACAAAAAGAATTGGTTACTTGCCGTGTTATACTTTTCGCAATCATTTCAAACTCAAAAATCATTAAAATAAGAGAATTTGAATTCAACGCAATTCAAACATTCAAAATACATAATTCAGTTACTTATGTAAGTGATACCAACCAAATCCTGTGCGAAAGTGACGGAGGATTCGAAATGCTCTCGGTTGAATTAACTCGGACGACCTTCAAAAGTCGCGCCGCTGATTGGCCGACCTACATTAGTTCCGAGAACTGGCGGGCGTTGTGAATGAATTATAGTATTTCGCCGCCGTGACGTCAGAACGAAATCTCCTTTTGTAGTAAAATTTTTAAAAGGGTGAATTTGCCGGATTTTATCGGATTATGTGGTTGAAATGTTGCACACGCAAAATATAGAAATATTTTGACGAGGAAAAAACATTTTTTTCCGCTAAAAATTCGATTAATTATTTAATTCTAGACTTTTTCTCTAAATTAAACATTACGTTTCTTAAAATACTACGTAAAATTTAGAAATCTATTAGGTTACGAAATGAAAACATTAATTTTCCATATTTTAGGTTTTAGTATTCAAGGTCCTTCACAAGCAAAAATTGAGTGCCATGATAACGGAGATGGTTCGGCTGATGTAAGATATTACCCAACTGCTCCAGGTGAATACGCTGTGCATATCCTCTGTGACAACGAAGACATTCCTAAAAGTCCTTACATTGCTCACGTATTACCCAATACCGATTACTATCCTGACAAAGTCGAAGTGTACGGGGCCGGTGTAGAACCCTTAGGAGTCAAAAAGAACGTCCCGGCCAAGTTTATAATAGACACTAAGAAAGCAGGCTCGGCCCCTGTAGACGTTAAAGTCTGCGATGGCAATTCTAACAGTGTGGATGTGAAACTAGTACAGAAACAAGATGGTCTCATCGAAGGAAGTTACACACCTAAGAGCGGTAATAAACACACCGTGCAAGTAAATTACGGAGGTGTTGCTACAAAGAATTCACCGTACAGAGTGTTGGTTGCTGAGCCGCTCGATCCCTCGAAAGTCCAGTGTTTCGGACCTGGCCTGCAAAATAACGTCAAAGCGAACGTTCCTACACATTTCAACATCGACGCAAGGTAAATAAATACACACCTTGTGATTTTAAAATGTGTACTACTTTTGTTTCAGGGAAGCCGGACAAGCTGACTTGGATGTAATAGTAAAAAATGAAGACTTGCGACAGGAAGTTCCGATTAAACTGACTGATAATGAAGATGGCACTTACACTGTAGATTATGAAGCACAACAACCCGGAACTCATACGGTTACTCTTCATTACGGTGGTTTTGTCGTGCCTAGTACTCCGATTAAATTTAAAATCCAGCCGAACGTAGATGTTTCCAAAATTAAAGTGGACGGGCTCGAGCCGAGTAAGTACAACGTTTCTCTTTTCTCTGAGAGAATTTTTTTTGTTATAACTTTCGTGTGCGTCCTTTGGGGTATCTGTTGATAATGTTTTGTAATCTAGCCGCACCGGTAAACAGTTTGCAACAATTTAGAGTTATCACTCAAGATGCGGGCAAGGCAGAATTTGCAATATCAATAACCAGCCCGTCGGGAAGTAAAGTAAAAGCACACGTCATTCCTACACATGAAGGATATCTGGTGAATTTTACTCCCACACAATTGGGTGAATATTTGTTGGGGATTTCGTTCGGTGGAGAACCGATATCGCACAAGCCATATAAATTGACTTGCTTGACAGGAAGCGATCCATTAAAAGTAAAAGCGTCAGGCCCAGGCTTACATACAGGTGTTATAAATAAACCTGCCGAGTTTATGATTGATACTAGAGGGGCTGGTCAAGGTGGATTGGGAGTGACAGTCGAAGGGCCTTGCGAAGCTGCCATAAACTGTAGAGATAACGGAGATGGGACTTGTTCAGTTGCTTACTTGCCCACAGAAATAGGTGATTACGGAATTAATATTACCTTCAATGACCAGCACATACCTGGAAGCCCGTTTCAAGCAATTATCATTCCGGAAGTCGACATGAACAAGATCAAAGTGTCTGGAAGTGGGATACAGTTGCATGGTAAAATGGTGTGCGTTGCATTTTCAGAAGTGATTTTGTTGTGTTAACTAATAACTATTGAAAGAGTTGCCGTTACATAAAAATAAAACCTGATTTGTTTACGAAGCTTTTATGTAAAAAACAAACTACACTTCAACAAAGCTATTTATGTAAATACGCATGCATGTTAAACAGTGTTATCATTTGGATATTAACGTTGAATTAAAACAAAATATATATTAAGGGCTCACATTGAAAGATACTGCTGTAATTATTTAATTTTTTTCGTCAGAATTGCAATACTAGTTAAAAAATATAAAATAAAAGCATGCTTTGTTTTGGTCTCTTAACATTAAGTGCAGGGGTGTAATTAATTTAAACGTAATTAATTTTTTTCAGGTGTTTTTGTGGATTCTCCGACTGATTTCTTGGTCGACACGAGAGGAATTCCATCTGCAGGTGATGATAGTAAAGTAACTTGCACCATCACCAACCCATCGGGCGCACAAACTGAAAAATTAGTCACTCCGCTGCTCGATGGTACTTATAAAGTCAGCTACACTCCATTTGAAGAGGGCAGACACACGATCGATATATTTTATGATAACATACCAGTTCCTGGATCTCCATTTGTAGTTAATGTACGAAGAGGATGCGATGCTAAAAAATGCAGAGCATATGGACCCGGTTTAGAACATGGATTTGTCGATAAATCAAATATCTTCACCGTCGAAACAAAAGGTAATTGTTAATTGCATTTTGAGTTTACCACTCTTGTATTGGAAAATTAATTCTTATTTAGGTGCTGGTTCTGGAGGATTAGGACTGGCAATAGAGGGCCCCTCGGAGGCAAAAATGACCTGCAAAGATAACCGTGATGGCTCATGTTCCGTCGAATATGTTCCAACAGAAGCCGGCGAATACGATGTTACTATTAAATTCGCCGAGCAACATATTACAGGATCACCGTTCAAGGTTTGACGAAATTTGAAATTTTTGTAACAAATTTATTATTTTGTGCAATTCATTCCGACAGGTTATCGTAGACAACGATGTGGACAGCTCTTTGGTAAAAGCATACGGTCCAGGTTTGGACCCTTCTAAATGCAGGACTGGAGTTCCTGTGAAATTCACAATCGACACGTCCAAATCAGGTAGAGCGCCCTTAGGCGTTAACATTAGGTCAGATCAGGGCACTCCTCTCTTGAAAAAACCGGAGATCATCGACAATGGTGACGGTACTTACGATGTCACGTACATCCCACCTAATGAGGGCGCTAATTTACAAGCACAAATCACCTATAATGGCAAAGATATACCTCACAGGTAAATCCTGTTTCTTTTTCTATAATAAATATAATATCACCCTGTACTTACAGTCCATTCCCACTTAAAGTTCGTCCATATTCCGAGCCAGAAAAGGTAAAATTAAGTGGACCTAGTATTACGGATAAGGGAGTTCCTGCCTCATTACCGACTACGATTAAAATAGACACAAACGATGCAGGTTACGGCAATTTAGAAGTGAGAGTCATCGTAAGTCATTCTATGATCAATAAGAATAAACGCAAACTTAAAACAATGTTGATTTAGGGCCCCGATGGCAATCCACGACAAGTGAATTTAACTGACAATGGAGATGGAACGTTTAATGCTACGTTCACACCCGATGATTGTGGTAGATACAAAATCGAAGTTAAATATGCTGGCAAGGATGTTCCGAAAGCCCCAATACCTGTCCAGGCATATGCAACAGGAAATGTTAGTTTCTCCTATTTCTAAAAATCGTCTTAATTATGAAATGTTTTAGGCCGACAAATGTAAAATAACCGAAGGTATTCAGCGCAGTTTGAACAGTGGTGAAGAATACTGTATTACGGTTAATACGGAGAATGCTGGTTACGGAGCCGTCACTTGTAGAATACGTTCGACATCAGGAAGGTAAGTAATACAAATTAGACTGCGACATCGAAATCATTTTGTGTGTGTAATTACAGTGATTTGGACATCGATATTGTCGACAATGGTGACGGCACCTTCAGCATTTATTACAACGTCAAGGATGCAGGAGATTATACTCTCAGCGTTAAATTTGGTGGTCAGCCAGTTCCTGATGGTTTCTACACTTTTACGGTGAGTGTTTTACATTTTATCCTATTCAGAGTATTTCAAGACGCTTAAAAATATCTTGGGAAACAAAATTATGATGACAAAGTCAAATTTTATTTCTTCAGTTTTTTTTGGTTTCATTCACGATTTTTTTAAAATAAATTAGGGTAATTTCCAAATCTTCGGTGCCATTATAAAATTGAAAATTAAGATTCAGCTTTCCAATAAAACAACTAATATTAGTTATGTGATTTTTTTTCTTGTGCAAAAATTTGCTGCTTCAAAAGAGAAGAGATCTAGTTGCCTACACATAAAAAAAATGCAAACGATCCGATTAGTTATAAACTGATTTATTTCGAACTCGATCCGTGTGTTGAGAAAAACTCATTCATTGGCTCTTAAAATAGTCTAGCATCGAGCTAATTTATTTAGATCTCGGTACGTGTATGATTTCAACTAATGCATAATCCGTAATGAATTTAAAAAAAAATGTGAAAAATATACTTTTAAAAAACAATAATCGTTTGCCGGGCAACAATTTTTAAAATTCGGTTTGGAAAAAATATCTACACATCAAAAAAGGAAAACGATCTGATCGGTTATGGACTGATTTATTTCGACCTCGGTCCTTGTGTTGAGAAAAACTCATTAATTGGCTTTTAAAATAGTCTGACTTCGAACGATTTATTTAGACCTCGGTTCGTATACAATTTCAACTACTGCGTAATCCACAGTACATTTTAAAAAATTATGAAAAATATGCTTTTAAAAAACTAACGTTTGCCGGGCAACATTTTTTAAAATTCGGTTTGGAAAAATAAAAAATGAAAACGATCCAATCAGTTATGATAATAATAATTTATTTAGTTCAGTGGCACATAGTGTGGTAGAACAAGTCATCCAGTACAACAATAATATTAATTAATATGTAATATGCATGTAAAGTGTACAATAGTCAAAGTTATACTCGGAGGGAGTATACAACCATTACAAGAGTTTACAAACTCAGACACAGAATAAAGTGGTTTCTTTGACAGAAAAGATTTTAATTTACATTTAAAGATATTTATGTTAGTACTTTTTTGGATGGTCTCTGGGAGTAAATTGTAAAATTCAAGACCCACATAGTTTGGTGAGTTTCGTACTACATTAAGTCTACTAAAGGGCTGCCTGAAACGATCCCCGTAGCGCACGCCTCTGGAGTGGACGTCACTGCTTTTAATAAATTTTTATTTATTTTGAAAAACATAGACGCATAGCTCAAAAATGTAAATTGATATGATCGTCATAATCTGAAGTTTGTCAAATATTTCACGGCAGGATGTAGAGTTCGGAATACCTACCTTCTAATCAGTTTCTTTTGTGCTATGAACTGATTTATTTCGACCTCGGTCCGTGTGTTGAGAAAAACTCATTCATTGGCTCTTAAAATAGTCTAGTTCCGAGCTGATGCATTTAGACCTCGGTTCGTGTAAGATTAAACATGTCTTATGATAGCTATTCCATTTTTTTTTTACCAATTAAGACCTACTGAGTGAATGTAAAACTTACGTCTACGGTTGATTGCGATTGTTTTCTGCATGTCGAAATAACAGCAACGCTTGTCAAATAAACAGAAGGATTTATCAATATTGCAGAGTACTATCATAATGTTTAATTTTTTTTAATTTTAAACACTTTGAGATAAAGCTTAAAAATTCTGAAACAAATATTCTTGACAAACGGTTTGCTTCATTGGACTTTTTTTAGTTTGAATTGATTATTGGGTGAACGGATAGTGATTAGATGAACTTTAAAATTTAAAAAAATAAGAAATTAAACAACAAACACCCAGTGTTTTTGAAACGGTTAACTTTAGAACAAAACTTTATTAGAATTTTTTACTTAGTTTGAATTGATTCTCGCGTAGGTAAAGTGGTGACATTACGTCACGGGACATCCTGTATATCGTCGTTGTGCATGCAAAATGCGCTATGTAACAAAAATATATTTTTGGCCATTAAATAATTTATTGAAGACATTTCTATTTAATTGGGTATTTTTAATAATTGGATAATATCTTAAAAAAGTAGAGGACAGTCCTTTTTACCACAAAAAGATATGATTTAATATTTCATACAGTTTTTTGTTCCTACTGTAAAATTTAAATGTTAGCACTTAGCGCAATTTGCATGCACAACGACGATATGTAGTATAACTTTCACTTTATTTATGTCTGAATTCTTTAACAGTTTTAATAAAAAATATAAAATGTCAACTATGTATGTCATAAAATTGTAAAATTTTCGCATGTGCAAAAGTGCAGAACCAAGCCACGCTTTTATTGCATTTAATTTATATTATTGTAGTGACAGTGATGAAAAATAAAAAAGATAAAATAAATTTGGGAATTTGCCAAGCAGGAAATTGTGACTTTCGAGGCGGTTGAAACTGTCGGAGCCTTTTTGTTTTAACATAATTAATGCACGTTTGTTCAGCAGAAGAATTAGGTGTATTAATACGCTATTATTTAAACCAAAAAGATTTATCGTGCGCGATTTTTTTGCAAGGATTTATTTGGAAGGCGTCCAGCTCAGCGGTTCGGAATAAAAACTTTATTCACTCTGACTTATTGTAACGTCTGTAACTCCGAGTTTGTCCCAAAGTTATTATTTTACGATCGTGACTTTACCAGCTGGCATCGGGGGGAGGGAAAAGAAATTTCGACGACGGCCGTCCGGTGCATCTTATTCTATATTTGTTTTGGCATTAAGTTAAAAATATTCGAATTCTATGTGAGAGTTGCCACGTATATGCAATTAAAATTTTTCAGAAATTACATTAAATTATGTTTATTTTCATTCGCTTGGAAATTATTCGGGTTATTCAACGATGACTAATGCTTTGCAATTTCGTAGAAAATGTCAGATATTTATTTTAAGTAAGATTCTTCTGCATTTCAAAATCTTCAGATTCAGCTTCTTCAAGCGCAAATTTGATCAACATTTTCCCTAAAAATCAATGAGATACAACAGTATTCTAAATAAGTTAGAAGAATAAAACATCAAGAAATATCTTTATTATGTGAAGAAGTGACAAAACATTTAAACAGAAAAAGGTTGAAAAATTGTCTTGGCAAGTCTTCCCGTTTGAAAGAAATTATGAACAAGATTTACTGCCGAACAGTTGGGCATTTTAATTTAACGTAGTAAATTATTACTAAATAGTAATGAAATAATTTCGTTCGGATTCTTTAAACAAAAGTCTGAAAATAATTTCCATCGCCCAGAACTAACGAGCCCCGAGTCGTAGCATTTAATTGTGTGCTCGTATAAACAGAATTATTTCGATCTCGCACAATTGCAAAACACATATATTTTCGAGTGGCGTTCGTATCAAAATTAGATTCGCTTTTGCCTTCCACATCACCAAATTTCGTTCGATTCATGCCATGCACCACATCCGTTTTGTGCTCGCATAAATTTCGCGTGATGTGCGTAAACCTAAAAATACATTTCACATGCTCTCTGAATTGCACGGGCCTTCATATTTCATTTACTCGATGTTTCATTTTGCTGTAGTTTACATTGCAAAATACGCAAACCGAGGAGGAAGTATCTAAAATTATACCTACATGCATTTTAATACTAACATTTAGACATTCTAGGAGTCACTGCGAAGGGTTGTTCAATATTCAAAATAAATAATACACGTTTACATAAAATTCGAATGAATGAATCGTATTTGAATAGGTACCCCTGGTATATAACATCTAAATTCAATAGGCACTACTACTACACTTTTTCTCCAAATATCCCTCGTAGCCAATATTCAAATTCATAGCTCGTCATGAAATAAACGTTTATTATACATACAAAAAGAACGGATTATATTCGAGAACCTCTCGTACGTAAAATCCCATCAGGTTTCGAATTTTATATGAAAGTTTTCTAAGGTTCAGATATTCAAATTGTTAATGTAAATAAAATATTATAATCGTATACTCTTCGCAGGTAATCATCAAACTGGCAGACAATTTCCAGATCACGTTTATAAATATTCCTCTAATTTCTTTTTGTGCGATAGTTTTCAGAATAAATTTGCTATAAAACATGTCGAATTGTGCTTACTACAAAAAGATCGGATTATACCGAGCGATCTTTTTAACTAGACAAATTCAAGCAAAACGTAGGGCGTAGCTTCTTACAGATAATGACGGACGTTAATTTATTTTGGTACATTTTATTTAATCAAAGTTCAAGTTACAGGGCTTTCAGGAAAGAAAAATTCCTGTGAATTGTATTTGAATATTTCTGGTATACATACATAAGCATCCAAATTTGATTGAAGATATATAGAGTGATTTTAATCAAACCCTACAGAATAAAACCAGTAAGTGAATTTGATATCACAGGGTATAGGAAAAATGTAAAGATAATTCTACGTGTTTTAGTTGTCGAGATATATTGTACCCAAAACCGTGATACTCAACTGGCTATTACGTAGAACGAATATTTCATAAGTATTTGCTAAAATCTTGAATTAATGAAATAAATAACAGCATTTAAGACGGTCCCGCTACACAAGTACAACAAAATTTATACTGTGCATAATATCTCAGACGCCAGATAGTTCACGCTTCACGATCATTATAAACGTCGTTTAGTACAAGTCGTTCTTTTCTCGTTGTTAAATTTTTTTGGCATATACATATTTCTAAAATTAATTCTGAGTGACATAAAGAATCAATCTCCAATTACACATCTGTTTCTACTCGTTGTTACGTTGCTTGTTAACATAAGTTTTAATGACGTGTTTTTACATGGCAGTCGAAGTAATGATTGTGTCTCAAGTAAACTTTGATCTAAAATATGTATGTATAGAGATTTACGTTTATGACTCCGGCACACGGCGAAACTTTGAAGCTAATTGGTTACTGAGATTGTTAGTGATAAACTTCCGCCGCCGATTTTAAAGATAAATCCCATGATTACGGATAAAACCGACCGCGAACAATATAAGCAAATGGATAAGTATGCAAATCGAAATAACTTGAAGCATATTTAGAAGCGCCTGGCTTATCCGTCGTCACGTCGACTGATATGGCGTTCTCTCTCTTCGCGCTCTTTCCGAATATAATTCAATTCGTTTTGCTTTCTGTATATTTAAGTCTTCTATTAATAGATGCAGAGAGCTTTTTACACATCACATAGAATCTTCTTCTGTTTGACAGCGCATCAACCCGTCAACATGCTTAATACTGTCACGTAATACTAAAATACTAAAAAAAAAATATTTTTAGGTGTAGATTAAAGTTCACCTTAGCATAAAAATCGATTTTCAAAATGAAATTATTTCAGTGCCTGATGTGAATTCAATTTTGTGGCAACTGGATTTTAGTCACGAATACAGAGTGTTACTATACTTAAATCTAAAATAAAAAGTAATTTTTTTGTTCTAAGGTTTTTTGCTTGGAGATATAAGGCTTTGGAAAACGAATTCTAAAAGAAATGACCCGTTTCAGATGAGCGACGAATGCTGACTTTTTTGGCGTCTCATGCGAATATACATCAGGATTGATCGTCAGTTGCAAGTGAAAGACTGTTTTGAATATTAAATCACGTTGTGAAAATTATAAAAATTGAAAACTACTATATTTTCCGAAGAATTTAGAATTTATGTATCAAAGAAAAGTAAATGCATGCAGTATGAGGCATCTTAAAACGATCGTGCCAAATGTCGCGTATTTACGTTTTCAGTTATTTACGGTTACTTATCATAATATTGGGTGCGTACCGATTTATGACCGAGCATTTAATTTTGCTACTTCTGGGTTGTGTTCATAAACTACACCTTCGAGTGCACCCTGGGTGTGTAATCGCATCTTTCTCACTCACAAGTTTTTAGTTATTTTGCGTCTCGCTCATCAGTTTTAAGAAGTCTAGTGTTTACATGATTTCCATGACAACGAGATAACTTTTCACATCCCACTTTTAAGTAGGGTAAAGAAAATGTGTTTGTTGCTATGGAAACACACGCCTGATTTAGTACTTTATGATTCTTATGTGAGAAGCAAAATGTATAAATACATTTATGCGAGAGAGATCACAATATTACCCGAGAGTGACCCTAGAGTGTAATTTATGAACACAACCCTGTTCTAATATTCTAAAACTGTTATCAGTTCGAATTTCACTATGTATCACAAGTGTACCATAGGTACTATTTATGGTTTCAATTAATGACTTAAATTCGGAAGAACCCTGTATTTCAAATAGTGATCACATACAAACAGTTCTAAATGCAAACTCAATGTATTTCTTGTCCGATTTATAACTTTTTTAGTCTCACTTCAGATATAAATAAAACTTGCTCACCCATTAAACTAGAAAAGATTTTTTAGATGCTTCAAGTAAATTCGCTAGCCAATTTTTTAATCGTCGAGTCAGACTCTACTCAGGACCAAATTTCATTTAGGTGACTTGTGACTCTGACATACAATCATCGCAGCAAAATACATATAGTTTTCTCTCCCAATAACCTAAAAATTCCTAAGTCCAATTACGTCAGAACTTACTAAAAACTATTCCTCAATGAATTTCCTTTTTAATAAAATAAACAAATATTATTGCAATTTTTCTTTATTCTCTTTCAAACAAAGTTTTACGAAATCAGAGGTACAGAGCAGCGGAAGTGCTATGCGAATTATTACTGATTGTGAGTTCTATTAGAATTCACTATCTTTTTTGCTTTTTTTTGGGGTGAGGGTGAGAATAAAAATCGGTTTAAGAAATAGACTCTTCTTGGAATTCATTTTCTCAAGCCTTATCAAAGAGAAGGTTCATTTTTTTGAGGAAGGGTTCCTAGAGTAAAATGTTTTCCTGAGCATTTAAATTTTTTTAGGAATGTTTACTAAATTAGTTAAATTTGTTGCAGACATTTAAGTTTTGTTTATAAATTCGGCAGAGCGAAATTTGAGATAAAGTAGCCAAATAAGCGAAGTTTTTGGTAATAAAATTTTTAATGATCGTCGTTTGCATTGGTCTGTCAGACAGTAGTAAAAGCGGAAACTCTTTCGATGGGGCCAATAAAATTCGGGATTTGATTTACGTGATGTCATATATTCGCATGATTTTTTATTTTTCGCATAACGCGTCCATTATTTTACGCCGACAACAATCGGAAGCAGCCGAAAAGGTTGCCTTTATATTTTCGACTCCTACACGTTCCGAAGGCGGGAGCGAAAATTCTGAAAGAGTATGAAATTTTATTGTCTTTCAGCATTTGCTGAACACACCGTAGTGTTTATGTGAGGTACGTTCTCTGCAAGGTGAAGCTTTCGGAGACGTTTTAAAAGGTTTTGTAAGTTGATTTGCATCTACGTACTGCATTTAAAATCGCTGTAGTGTCCTCTTAAATTTTATGTTTGTGAATTTGTGCCAAAGTAAATTAAAAAGTGTTTTCATATATTTTCGGTAAGCTTAAAGAAGCTTTGCAAAGCAAATAGCGCGTAAACACACCTTCTAAAAGAGAACGATCTGACAGATTTATCTACTTCGTAAATACGTTTCTGCATATTTTTCTCTGTTCTTCGTTGAAAATTCAGATGAACTTTCTTGCTGCAGAAGTATGATTTATGGACCAAATTTGAAAGCAAACGCATATCTAGCAAAAGCCAGTTAAAAATAAAGTGTTGCTAAGAAAATCAGCTTCAAAGCAAAAATAATTGCTGATATTAATATATCCCAGCTATCTGTTTCGTTTTCACCATGAAGTGCGACCGTATATGTTGGACGCATGGCTCGTACTTAAAATAAATCGGCCATCTTCAAACTTAACTAATTTTTTAAATGTTATTACTCGTTGACACCTCGGAATTTACTAATTAAAAGTTGCAACTTTCAAAAACTTCGTAATTATGCGTTGTCTTTGACACCTGTTTCTGTACGTCTTATACACCCACCCCATCATTGTTATTTAGAGTTGCACACTCGGTAAATTTTAAAGTTTTTAATGAGTTTATTCACGATCCAACAATTATAATTAGCAGTTTTTAAATCATATTTTTTTATGCAGGCAAGAAAGAAACTAATTAATTTTCGCTTTCGACACTTTACGTCGGGCTCATTTACTTTACGGTTGAATATGGGCCAGCAAATATATCTTGAGCCTTTTAATTTTTCTCCGTATTAACAGAATTTGACGTTAATTATCCGAGGAATATTTATTGTATGTTTTTGTTTTATTTTTAAAGAAATTATTAATAAGAATAAATACAATAAATAGGAGAATAGGTTTCATTCAGTTATTACTGATTAAAAAAGTATAATAACGCTAATGTAGTAGTATATTTAGGAAAAGCAATTTTTAATGCTTTGGATGCTTTGGTTTAATGGTTTTTGTTACTGACTGTTTTTAACATTTTTAATTAATATTGCAGCCTCGACTAATGAAATAAATAAAAAGACTTCTCATTGTAATTGTAAAAATGTATTTTTATTGAACTTTTATACTGTTGTTATTTTTGTGCTATTCGTACGTTTGGAGGCTCGACCTCGGACGACATATTTTCTTTTTTCGTTGATACAGTAAAAATAGAAGAGTTGACAGCTCATTAACGAGTTTATTAGACGGAGCATCGTTAGAGCTGTCGACAATCTTGTTCGCATTGTTTCACAGAACAACTGAGATTTTTTTTTAGAATGCTCCCATTCACCTGTTTCGTAAAGTAAAATGTATTGTTTTCGTCGAGGAACAGGTGTTTTTAGAATTCGTCCTAAAGTGAAAAGGTATTTTTGGTTTTCTTTAATTGGAACTTAAGTTTTGTGAATCAAATGCTCGGGGCTTCCTCGTGGTAATACATTAAAAGTCTTCAACGAACTGCTTCGATTGCAATTGTGCAATTGTGTTACTTTCACATTTGTTTTGGAACGAAAGTGAATCTGAGTATGTGAAATTGGAGATATTCCCTCTGAAGATGGTCATTTAAATTTATTTATAATCAAAGGTGCATATTAATTGAACGCAAAACCGTTCCAAATTTGAATGCAAGTATTTATGAAGCGGGCGAAATTTATTTCGGGTGTTATAAATGAGAGCAGAAAAAATGGGCAAATGTCGTCATTGGCAAATTAACTGTGACTCAGTAAGAAGATGAAATGGGACTTGATGCGCGCAGACCGCGACAAATTGCATGCTTTTGTTTTCATAGAAATACTAGTCTGCACTTCTGCCAAAATCGTAATTGTGATGTCTTCTAAATTTACAAAAGTAAATGCCAGCGGGCTAAGAATAAAGCCCCCACGCTGTTTTGTTTATGAATTTACTTGAAATACATAAATTTCTTCCATTCATAAATCCAATTAACATCATCTTCGAATAATAAAATTAGCGGAGTTGAGGATGTTAGGATAGTTTGGAAATTTTAAAAATAAATTGTTTTAAAATGTTCCCAAACGTAAATTCGTTTTGATTATTTAAATGTTGTGAGTGAAGCCTTTGATGTGTATAAGTGTTGAAGATTTCCTTCGCTTAAATCTCAAATAAAAGTAGCTTATAAATAAAACTATTAAAAGGTGAATGTAACAATCTAATTTTACGTCATGACATACAACTTTTCCAATAGTCAAAAAAATGCGATTCCTTTGCCAAAAATCTCATGTTTGTATATCAAAAAGTTTTGTCCTCCTAATATTTCACGATTCGGCATCGCATAAATTATTTTCTTTTTAATCTGGTTTACCCTATTTATTTATTACTTTTTTTTTGGGGATTAATTAATTTTCGTAGTACTTAAATTTTGGCCCTGCGTAATTCGTAATCGATAGCTGCGCCATGTTTTTACCGCTCTATTTATTAAAGAGCCAACCTACCACCTGGCGTCTATTTTTCAAATCCTGGACACAGCTATTTCAGTGCTACGATTTGAAATGGCGCCCGTTAAAACTATCAAACTTAACCCCCGCATTCGAAATATTATAATTACTAAAATACACAGCTCCACCAAAACTCATAAACACGACGAAGAAGTAGGACGATCTGAAAAAATATATTTTTTTGAAACCGTTCGTTGTGCGATGTGCAAATGATACGGTCGGACAAAAAATATTTTTGACGTGCGCTTTTTAAATATTTTTACAGATTTTCGCAATGCATGCCCTCCCGCAGAGCGGATCGCGTTCTTTTGGCTCACCATCGAATTTCTTGCCAAATCATGTAAAAATGGTCATAACTGGCGAAAACCAGTTGTGGATTTCTTTCTTTCTTTTTTTAAAAAACGAGTATCCAATTTCTCTACAGCAGACACCTAAGTCCTAAGTCAAATCTTATTCAAATACTAAGGATGTTTTCTCATTGAGAAGAATCTAGACACTTCTAGAAAAAAGAGGGAGTTGATTTGTTTTGAAAATTTAAGTTGGAGTTTAATCTGTGAAAGCAGCAAGGATCCAAAATTTCAATAATTATTTCGTTTACTAGAAATTGAATCAAATCTTAGACAAGTTATATGGTAATCTAAAACGGCCTTAATATGTGTACAGCACAAAAAGTTTTTGCTTAAGAATTGTAAGCTTTTCGGCGAATGTGACTGAAAACGTTTGACAGCTTTTAGAGTAACTCCGAACAATACAAACGAACACACGTTTATAATTAGGGATTGGGAAGAAATAATGATAACATATTTTGTCTAAAGCTATTGGAAAGTTACATTAATGATGTGCGAATTTATTCGAATTTCTACGCCACTGTTTTACGGGGGACACGCATATAGATTTCTAATATAATAAAGCAGCTCTAGTAGAACATTGGTTACATGCAAGCATGAAACTGTTTGAGCGATTATAGTTCCGAAGATAACAGTTAGAGCTATAAATACAGTTACTGACAAAAAGTATCTGGCCACCTTGCAGCTTAATAACGAACAACTGTGTATAATTATAGTAATCATTCATTAAGATGGACCAAATAGTTAAAAAACTAAGTGCGCATGCGTTCTTAATATTTCGCCTTAGGACTACAGTGACTAATGATGTTTTGAAAATGCTATATTTTGGTTTGGTTCAGTCGGTACTGTCCTATGGAATAATATTTTGGGGAAACTGTGCTGAGATATTAAAAGTGTTCACACTTCAAAAAACAAAATAATCAGGCTGATGGCAAATGTTCTCACAAGGACTTCCTGCAAAGAGCTTTTTATTCAATATCAAATTATGACGATTACGTCCCTATACATTTACGAAGTAATAGTGTACGCAATCACTTCTGAAAATATTGTATATAATAAAAACTTTTATGATCATTATACAAGAGCAAAAAATGACATTGGATTACCATTTAATCGATTAGCAACCTGTCAAAATGGCCCTTTGTTTATTGGTATGCAGTGTCTACAAAAAATTTTAAACCTTTGGGCAGATGATATACCAGAGACGATAAAAGCCTTTAAGTGCAAACTAAAGATTTTTGTTATTTCCAAAGCATATTATAATTTAAATGAGTTTCTGTCAGAATAAGTTATTTAGTGTAATTTGTAAATATGTAAATTACATGAAGAAAGAAAATTGGTCAAACTTGATTTAACGACAGATCACTAAATCTTAATTTTCTCTAACACATTAGCAAATGAATTAACTTTGTTTTGATTTCGATTAACTGTTTTCAATGAACTTTATTTTATTTCATTGTAACCTATTCTATCTACTTCTATTCAATTTTATTTTACTTTATTTTATATAGATCAATTAATTTAATTTATTTCAACTTACGTATTATAATGTATTCTAATTTATTTCATATTATTTTAATGTTGTTCAATTAATTGTTTCTTTTTGTTCTGCCTATTATAGGCACATAAGTAAAATTTTGTAATTTTCATATTATAGACAAATAAATCATTATTATTATTATTAATACTGTTTAATTCTAGCAAAATCTCAAACTAAAACTAAGTTTTAAATACATTGTTTATTGTAATTTCGTAAAAGTTACTTTTTACTTGAAAAATGTTTCGACAAGTATTTTTAGATAAAAAAAAAATTTTTTTACTACTTTAATATTTCAAATATTGAAATATTGCTGCAACGATCCATGAGTTACCCTTACTGAGTGATTTAATACCGTTGTATTTTGCTTTTTAAATAAAATTAATCAATTGTAACTTGAATTTTGATTATCTTTAAAATTTTTAAATATTTCAGGTAATTTTAGTACGTGTATAAATAATGAAAATAATATTAAGACACGAGTTATCGATGAAATTATTTTTATTTTGGATTTTCTGTAATTAAGTATACACATCAAAGCGTGGCTGGCATATAATAAATAAACATAATGTTATTTCAGTGTATATACGTGACATGAAAGAAGCATTTGAAAAATACGATGATTGATGCAAAATATTTCGCATGACATTTGCTCTTACCTTATAGATGTAGCCTGTCACCGTATATCTTGGCAAAGGATGCGTATCGTTTCCCAAAACATTTATAATTTACGTCGCATTGAAATTATATACAAAACTAAATATAAAAATATTTTCATAAACTATGAATTTCTAAGATCAACAAGCCGAAATTATTTTTAAATTTTAACGACGTTCGGTCACATTTTTTGAAGTGCTGTTACGTTGCTGCTTAGCGATGATTAATTCCTATTTTATTTATAACATTTATTACCCGTAAAATTTCTATCGCAGAATGAATTAGAGATTTCGTGCTTTTTTTAAGGCCGAAGAATCGAGCAAGACTGAGAAGACGACCATCTCCAAGACTCAGACTCAGACCACTGATTCTATACTAAAGAAAACAACAACTACTACTTCACAGTCTGCAAAGCAACCCTCTTATAGACCAGTTCATCTTGATAATATCCCCTTACCTACAACAGGAGGTTTGGTAGTAGGTAAGTAAAGACTTGATAATATATATGTCACGTAATGTATACTGCCTACCTTCACTTGGGAAAAAGTATACATAATTTCAGGTTTTTTCCTTGGTAATTAACAGTAATAATAAAAAAAATTGCGAAAGAAATTTATAATAGTAAATTATCCTTCGGCTAACTAGGACAATTGTTACAGAATTGTCAGACGTGAGTAGGTCGCAATTTGACTTATTATTGGAGAGACATTAGTTTTAATTCTGACTGTACATTGAGAGGGGTCTTAACGTTGAGAAACCTGTAGATACATAACAAAAGGTCGATGGTCTAAGGTCTATAAAAGTTAATCCGAAGGATAATTACTTCAAATCTGTTCAAATAATTATAATTTCGAATTGAATTGAAATTTTGAAGGATTATAAGTTTGATATTATAGTCAATATTGTCGGGGCATAATTATCAGATGTTTGCTTTAATATTTCTGGTTTCCTCGTATCGGAAATCAAAATATTTAAAAAATCCGATTTTATGACTCGTCCGCCTTAATAAAATCGCTTTTTCGGCCACCTAAATCAAAACAAAGTATAATTTTCGTTATTTACGAGCCGTTTATGATTTAACATCTTCCGCCTGCACTCTCATAAAATCGGGCATTCTTATTTCTATTTAAGTTCTTGTTAAGTAAAAACGGGGCCTTCACTTTTTTAGAGCTTCACTTGGAACGCGACGTCGGCGTCGCTGGGTAAAAATATTTTCCGGCGGAAATTATTTCCAGGCTGTTGAGATATTTATTTTGCTTTTTCTAATATAAACACGACGTGCACTAATTTGATGCATTAAAAAAAGTGCATTAAAGACACTCGAAATAGATCCTGAAAGCTCAGAAAATAAAGCCCTCATAAAAACGCAATAAAAATTTATTTATTTTAAATATATTCTAGTGTTTTGGATTTAGATACAATAATAAAAGAATCTTAATACATTAATACATTGCTCTCTCGTGTTTTGTTATAAATTTTCTACTGTATAGGTGTCCTGACTCAGTTTTCTCGTTATTAAGTTTGGCAAGTCAAAAATTCTTTCCAATGAAGAAAACTCCGAGCAAAATTTCGCAAACATTTCAAAATCCTGCAATGGCAGCAAAAATGTCATACTTTATAGACTTATAAGTGTCGGATGCAAATCGTTAACTTAATTCACTGCCAAAATATTTGGCAAAATATTTGTTGTTTATTAGCTTCTATGTAAATGGTTTTTTTGGACATTGATTTGAATAATTTCAAAAAAAATTTGGCATTACGAACGCAAATTTTATACAAATTGGTTTATATAAAAAAGAAAAATTGATGAGAGTATTTAGGCCCAAAAACATTCTGGTTTTTCATTTTCAGCATCGTAATTTTACAGTAATTTTGTATTTAATTTTTTTTAAATAAATATTCTTCCTTTTTTTTCTAAAATTTTGTTTCTTGCCTGATGATTATTCTTATTTGTCGGTTTTTTCATGGGTTAGTGTAGGTTGGATACACAAAAATATATAATTTTTTTTGAATTTGTTACGAGAATGTTATTTTTTTTATTAGATTTGTGCCTTCACTTTCGCGCTTTGTGGTAATAAAATTTGTAGAAACATATGTTGATCGGGCGATATTTTGTTCGGAGCATATGTAAAGTTTCACTATTTCGGTGGATTAAAATAAAAACGTTCAATTAAAATCGAAAAATAAAACGGCGCTCGCTCGTATATTAAATGGATGTTATTTTAACACGTAACGTCGCTTTTTCCATAAATATAATTAAATGAGCGTCTAAAAATAAAATTTATCGAAAAATTTCTAAAATTAATAAATACATTCTCTAATAAAATCCAACTGGGCGTTTCCCAATTTTTACATCAAAACATATCTCGATATTTTTAGATGTCAAATATTACCTGTCTTACAAATTTCTTGCTGCAGCTGTTTCTATTTTCACTTATTTAATACAATTTTTGACAGTGATATTCCTACCCTCAAAATGTTGTTTTTACCGTCAGTCCCAACACGTTTTCCCTCCAGTGCGCTTCGTCAGCTTCTAAATGTATATCTTAACTTCCACGTCTTAAAAAACTACAGTTCGAGTAGTTTCTTTAAAATAAACCAAACAGAATCGTACCCTACTCGAAGTAAAGCATATTTTTTTTAGTATTTGGGTAATCGAATTTATCGTTTTCAAATCAAACTAAATCTAAAGTGATACGAATTAATTCTGTGATTTGTCTACATATTTATTGGATACAATTTAAATCTAGAAAAGGGCAAGTAATATTTTAGGCAAATTTTTATTAATTTTTTTCTAGTTTTAGTTCAAGCTTACGCTTATTATTCAGGACTATCCATTATTTTCTCCGAGCGAAACTTTTTTTTAAATGGCCGATTTACTTACCGGAAATTACTACGCCCTATTCCCCTACCTTTGGTAAAAATATTTTTCATTATCCGATCGAATTTGGTGAGTGCTCCGACAGTTTTTGGCGACTTTTTAGTGTCCATCGAGTAAAGCCCAAATCAACCATTAAAGAATGACGTCTGTTTTATAATTGTTGAATATGTAAGTTTTTCTTTAAAAAAAAACGTGTTTTCCATAAATTGTAATTTGCTTGGTTAATAATATTTCGAAATAGTCTGGATTTTCTGTTATTTCTGGCCTCGTCGCCCACGTGATCTTCGAAATAATTCGAAGCGTGCATTTTCGCGTTGCAGAAAGAAAATGATGGTAAACAAGTTTATTACCGAATCTCTTACTTGATTTTATAAAATCGTAATTTTTTTTTCCGGTGCGATTCGATTCGATTACCCAAAGACCCCCTTTTTTGGGCGTTCGTGTTTTAATTTTTTTAACAAAAATTTGCTTTACTTTTCTGTTAGAACATGTTTTCTTGGTTAAAAAGTTTCGACCCTCCACCGGCTACGTGGTCCGAAATATCGACATTATTCCTCGAAAAATACAAGTGCATCACATATTCGGAAATTGATCGCGAAGAGTTTCCAGTTGTTTATACGAAAAAGGTCCCGTCGTTACCGATCGGAGGAAAGGGGTTCGGGGTCGATTTTGCTCCTATTACGTTTCTATCGTGTTATTCTATTCATACCCATAAAGGTAAATATGCAGAAAATTGCCCAAAATAAATTAAATTAATAAAACCCACGATTCCGGAAATTCTCGCGCGACGCGCATAAAATTTAAATTCTTTTACTATTTTTAACCAAAGTCTAATTCTACGGAGACAAAATAGCACGTGTGCACGCATCGAGTTTGGAAATTCTGAATTTAGAAAACCTTATTAAATATATAGGATGCATCGATTCATAATTCATAGTTCATAATTCATAGTTCAAGTAACGATTTAACGAAACAAACCATAAGAACTAATAATCTCCAAATTTTATTAAAATAAAAACAAGGGTCCAAATTTATCAACGTCGTCGTAACTAGGCTAACTTGAATTTATGGGTTTTTTAATGACGAGATTTTTCAGCTGACATAAAAATGCCAAGCGGAAACATCGACAAACCGATAATCGAAGACAATCGTGATGGAACTGTAAGCATCAAGTACGATCCACGCGAGGAAGGTCTCCACGAGCTCTCCGTAAAATATAATGGGGAACACGTCCAAGGTTCCCCTTATAAATTCCACGTCGATTCTATTAGTTCCGGTTACGTAACGGCATACGGCCCCGGTTTAACCCATGGAGTCAGCGGTGAGCCCAGCAATTTCACGATCTCCACCAAAGGAGCTGGTGCTGGTGGATTATCGATGGCCGTCGAAGGACCCAGCAAGGCCGAAATTAGTTGCCACGACAATAAAGACGGTACCGTCTCCGTTTCTTACCTACCAACTGCTCCGGGCGAATACAAAATCTCCGTCCGTTTCGGAGATAAGCACATCAAAGGTTCGCCTTTCAACGCGAAAATCACGGGGGAAGGCCGTAAACGTAACCAAATTTCCGTTGGGTCTTGCTCTGAAGTTTCATTACCCGGAAAAATCTCCGATGCCGACATTCGTTCGCTGAATGCGTCAATCCAAGCTCCGAGTGGCTTGGAAGAACCGTGCTTTTTGAAGCGACTTCCGACCGGAAACATCGGTATTTCTTTCACGCCGAGAGAAATCGGAGAACATGTCGTATCCGTAAAGAAGTTGGGAAAACACATCACCAACTCGCCGTTTAAGATCAACGTGTGCGAGCGTGAGGTCGGTGATGCAAAAAAGGTCAAAGTTTCCGGAAACGCTTTGAAGGAAGGCAAAACTCACGTAGACAATACCTTCACCGTTGACACCAGGAATGCCGGTAACGCGACATTTTTTAAATGAGAGCCAAAGACTTAGGCGCCCAATTGTTTTAGGATTCGGTGGTCTATCGCTTTCCATCGAGGGTCCTAGCAAAGCCGAAATTCAATGTTCCGATAAAGAAGATGGAACTCTAAACATCTCGTACAAACCAACGGAACCTGGATATTACATCGTCAATCTTAAGTTCGCCGATCATCACGTGGATGGATCGCCTTTTACCGTTAAAGTACGTTTTTGTTATGAGTCTGTTTTGTTATTGTGTAATTAAATTGATCGAACACCAGGTAAGTGGAGAAGGCTCAAACCGACAACGAGAGAAAATCCAACGCCAGCGCGAAGCCGTGCCCATTACGGAAGTCGGCAGTCAGTGTAAACTGACTTTCAAAATGCCCGGTATCACTTCTTTTGACCTAGCTGCTTCAGTTACATCTCCCGGTGGAGTAACCGAAGACGCCGTCATCAACGAGGTTCAAGATGGACTTTACGCAGTGCATTTCGTTCCCAAAGAATTGGGCGTCCACACCGTCTCCGTTAAGTACAAGGAAATTCACATACCAGGTCCGTTCTAAAAATTGTACGTAGGAGATTTTTAGTTGGGCTTTTTTTTACCAGGATCGCCATTCCAATTCACCGTAGGCCCACTCAAAGACCACGGTGCTCATCTGGTTAAGGCGGGAGGCGTCGGTTTGGAACGTGGTGAACAAGGAGAACCCAACGAATTCAACGTTTGGACTCGCGAAGCCGGTAGTGGACAACTTGCAATATCCGTCGAAGGACCCAGCAAAGCTGAAATCCAATTTACCGATCGCAAAGATGGATCTTGCGATGTCTCGTATAAAGTCTCCGAACCAGGTATGTGTGAGGTCGTAAAAATTTATGAAGAGGAAGTAATAAATTCAATTTATAAAAATTATGTGCTGTAATGGGGCATTTATTTAAAAATGCAGCGTCGTTTTTCTTTAAATGCGAAGGAAGCACATAAACAAAATATTTTTCTTTGAAGAAAACACGGCAATAAAAACAAGCAAACCAAAACAATGTCCTAAGATTTTTTAAATGCTTCTGCGAATTAGCCTGTATTTTTGTGTTAAAAACGAATTCTTTTTTTTTGATGTTTTGGTTAAAAATACTACTGCACCGATGATGAAATGGCTTACGCTAAAATATGTTTTCCGAACGTACTAATACTGATATAAATAAATATAGTTGGCACATACAGCACAAGGAAGAGAAGTTTTAGTAGACATCCTCCGAAAATATTTCGGTAAATTTAGTTGGAGAAATTTGCGCCGTATTCGATGCATTTATTTTGTTCCTGACGTAGGTAATAATTTGATAAGTCTCAATTATTTACTTGGTGTTTATTGATGCGTCCAATTTCTTTTCTGGAATTATTCCAATGGTAAATTTTTCCTCCCGTTTGAAACGGTTATGTCGTGACAAAATAAAAAGCTCAAGGCAATTTCGTAAGTTAAATATAGCAGTTTGAATCATATAGTAATAATTTGTCAGATATTTTTTTTAATATAAGACCAAGAGTCTGTCTTTATATTATAGTACGTGCTGTTTTATATTATTGTTTTCGTCCGTTCTAAAAATGTACAGAGTATGCCACGAGATCTGTTTAAATTCTGTTGAGCTACTTGAGCTACCCGATGAAGGTTTAGCCATTGTAGTGTCTCTTAATCTTTAGTGTTGGTAACTCTTAGTTCTGTGACAGGGGAGTATCGTATTGGATTGAAATTTAACGACGAACATGTGCCGGACTCTCCCTTCAAGGTTTACATCTCACCGGCCGTCGGAGATGCCCATTTACTTGAGGTTGCCCAATTCCCGGAGGGTAGCGTCCAAGCAGATAAGCCTGCCCAGTTCATGGTACGCACCAATGGAGCTAAAGGCGACCTCGATGCCAAGGTAAACCAATTCGATACTTTCTTCCAAATTTTTGGCCTTCATTACATACTCTTCGAGCAGATCATCGGACCATCCGGTCAAGAAGACGATTGCTTCATTCAGTTGATAGACATGGAAGAATACTCCATTAGGTTCATGCCTCGCGAAAACGGCGTACATAAAATTCATTGTAAATTCAATGGCGTTCATATTCCTGGATCACCTTTCAGTGTTAAAGTTGGTAAAGACACTGCGGATCCTGCCGCTGTCCACGTCAGTGGAGCTGGTCTTGGCGATATTAAAACAGGTACATATTAATTAATTTTATATAATCATTAGTCCTGCAGTTTAAGAGCATGTGAGTGCGCATGCCATGATGTTTAAAAATAATATTAAATATAAAATATAAATTGGGTGTTGTAATATCATTCATGAGCACAACATTCATCTTAAATTAATCATTCAGAATGGATTTCGTTTCACCTCGATTATAAAGCGTTAAATTTCAGGAGTTAAAACCGACTTCATTATTGATACTATAAACGCTGGGGCCGGTACTTTGGCCGTTACCATCGATGGTCCGAGCAAAGTATCCATGGATTGCACTGAAGTAGAAGAGGGTTACAAAGTCCGTTACACTCCCCTGGCCCCCGGCGATTATTATATCAGTATTAAATACAACAACAATCATATTGTAGGTTCACCATTTAAAGTTAACAGCAAAGGTAGCTATTGCAATGAAGCGAACAAACATTAATGAGCCACACATTTACGCGCTTTTATTTTTAGGAGAGGCGAGCGTTGTTGACGTAGGTACTCAAGAAACCTCATCTGTAGTCGTCGAAACAATTGCTAAAGTTGCTAAGGCCGTTAAGACGGGCCCGGTTTTGCCTGCTTTCAAGAGCAATGCTGCGAAAGTATCTTCCAAAGGTATGGGCTTGAAAAAGGCGTACATAGGCAAGCAAAATCAGTTCACCATCGCGGCTAATGATGCAGGTTTGTGAACACCCACTTTAAAACTAGTGCTGGCAACGGTTAACCGATTTTGGATATTTTGGATATTCGCGGTGTACAGCATGTCACTCATGCAAATAGAGTTGCATAAAAAAAAAGTTTTCATTTAGATTCACATTCAAGTTATGCAACTCTATTTGCATGAGCGACATGCTGTACACCGCGAATATCCAAAATATCCAAAATCGGTTAACCGTTACCAGCACTATTTAAAATAATAAATTACGAGGGTGAATTTTAGGGTCCAATATTCTCTTTGTGGGGGTTCACGGACCTAAAGGACCCTGCGATGAAGTCTTTATAAAACATACGGGCCATAATCAGTACCAGGTGAGTTATGTAATTCGTGATAGAGGAGATTATCTCGTGATTGTGAAATGGGGCGACGATCATATTCCCGGATCTCCCTTCAAAGTCGAAGTTTAATTTCACAAATAAAAAAGAAAAACATAATATTTCTATCTCGTTAGCCATAAAATGGATGAAAGCGTCTGTACGCTTCTTAAATTTGAAATCGTCCAAATTTTCTCACTCTGATTCGCTATTGCCTCGAAGGAACGTATACTGGGGGAAGCTTGCAGATGCTTCGTCGTAGAATTACTTTAATTTCATTAATTGTGCCTTATCGTATTTGTTTGTACGGGCTTTTCATATTATACTTTTTCAATTTAATTGTATTATTTATTTTTTAAAGTTACAATTACAGATATAAATATGTTATTTTCATTATTATATTATTGCAATATATGATTTTCTTCGTGAATGTTTATTTTATCTTTAATAAACTTCTTGCTATTATGTTTTATTTTCTTTTTCTATAACAAACTATACCATCGACAAAATATTTATTTATCACAGTTAATACATCGAGACAATCAAATTTAGTTCTATTTTTAAATTCGCAATTGAGAAAAAAATCTAAACTGTACTTGTACACATTTTGTAAGCATATTAACTTTATTTATCTTAATTTCTCTCAAAGAAAGGAATCGATTTTAATATTGTTTTTATTAATAATCGATTACTTCGAAGAATATCAAACATTTTTTCTCTCAGTATTTTAATCTTGTATAAATTATTGTACAAGTGTAGGTACGTAATTATATAACACTGCCTGCATTTAGTGTAAAACACGATCAAATTATTTTTTTATATTTTAAAATAATTTGTAGAATATTTTGAATACCGAAATAAATATATTTAAATAGAATGGCTTATTTTTATGCACCCAAAATAATTTGAATTATACTAATAGAGCTTCCATGGTGTTGAAATGCTGAATACTTTAGGTGAGTTAGAGTAAACACTTGACACTTCCTGTTATTTGTTCGCTTAATTTATTTGTGTTAAGAGTTGGATTAATTGAACACTTGTTGCATTTCCGTGCATTTTATAGTGAACTATTCTGTCTCAATTCAAAAATAATCTCTGCCCACAATTAATTTTATATCCGCAGATACATATTTCGGCAGCTAAGCTGCCATCTTCAGTACACACACTGACAATAAAAGCACGAAGGCATGAAATCTAACAACCACCTATCATACTAATAATTATATATATATATATATCACAAACTCTTTTAAACGGACACTAAATGGCGCACAAACACTTAACGTTTCGCAGTCGTTCGACAGCTTCGTCAGAAGTTTGTGATACAATTTTCATCGGACAAAAACGAGCTTTAATTATATATATATATAAAAGAAATAAATAAAAATAATAAATAATGTGTACAGAAGAAATTTATAGTCCTACAAAAAGGATCTGCATAGGGCTATAAATTTTTTATATACATATTATTTATTATTTTATGTAATTTTTTTTAATACATAATTATTTCATAAAGTGCTTTTATTGTTAGTGTTACTGAAGAAATACGTATCTACGGATATAAAATTAAATGTGGGCAGAGATTGTTTTTAATCATTTCTTAAACCACTGTTGTTCATTATGTCTAAACCGCATTTCTTTGGCAACAATTAAGACATACCAAAAATATTAATCGTTTACTGGTTTCTGTTAAAGTACTGTAAGAAGCTTGAAGAAATGCATGTACATACTGCAATTAAAAAAAAAAAAGATTTTCTTTGTAGATCGTTTTGGCCTAGTCGTTTCACCTCAAATACGATTATGGTTGCCTATCAATTCCTCCAATATTTTTATCGCCAATTCAAGATGTTGGATTCTTTTGACGTAACGCATTTATTACACTGATTTTAAGTGTATACGTATAAGTATAAAACAATATGTATATAGAATAATTATTATACAACATGATACATAATAATAAACGTCTTTATTTAGGCGGGATTTCAGCCAACGGCTATTTCTGTCCTACCTTTACTGGGTAATACAAAGAAAATTTAAAAAAATACAGATAAAGTTATTACCAAATTTTGCCAATATAACTGGTGGTATATGATTTGGGTGAGTACTGAGAAACAAAAAAAAAACATTCATTAAAAAATCAATTAGTAATGATACCTAGTGCACAGAACTAATTCATTTATAAGTGTCAGAGATACGCATGACAAGGCTTAGAAACATGCCATTCAAGATAATAAGTAGTTTAAATTTAAATAGAGTGAGATTAAACGATCTGAATGTGTCGGGAACACCTTTGTAAGCGTGAACAGCGGCATATGAAAAGACATGTACAGTTGCGGAAGTTAAAAAAGCATACAAGTTTTTAAGCTATATTTTTTTGCAGTATTAGAGTAGTGTAAATCAATCTCTAATGCTGACACTTAAAATTAAATAATAAGTATAAAATGACATAATGCATGATTCTTTCCTGCACTTTCCTTTTTAGGAGTCGAGAAGACTCCAATTAATGTAATTAATTAATGTAATGTAATTATCTGAGTTTTTTAGCAACATCTAAATGTGGCAGCGTTAACATCGGTCTGCCACTTTGACAATTATTTGGATTTTTAAAACGAAAATAATTTCAAACGAAGCCGAGTTCACGGCGAGACATTTTGAATGTATGCTTTTTTAAATTCCGCAACTGTACATACACAGGCGTTCTAGAGAGTCGCCCAGCTCAGAATATCAAATAAGCAGTAAATTTAAAAGTTAGATAAAAGGATACCAATTATTTTTCAAATGAAATTTTTATATAATAAATTCAAACGTTCCCGTTTTCAACTTGTAATTCTTCAATGAGTCTTCCGGATGCTCGAATACCCGCAAGAGTTAATTTCCATAAATAACTTTTTGCCTAAGGTGTGTCAAGTGGTCATAAAACTTTATAAACGGGAATTGTTCATTGAATAAATAAACGATTTTAGTGACTGCATTGTGGGCATTGGGATTTTATGAATGAGGTGCACAGACCAAAGCGTTTGTGTATTGCTAGACGACGGGTTAAATTAAAAATTATTTAAACTTTATCGACAAAAATGCATTTTACCAACTTACCGTTTTCTCCTTGCAGATCGCGTCGTGTTTTTTTGTTCTATTTAAAATGCAGTTCTCGGAGACCTAAATTTTTCGCAACAGGTCAATATTTGCCCTGCACCTGATCGCTCGACTTGCGCAACATTTATTGATCGGACGAACTGCAAAAGATTTATTATTATTACGTGGGACATAACGATTAATGTAATGAAATGGCCTTTCGACCTCATTACATAAAATTCCTAGTTGACCTACTTATTTTACATTTGATATTCAACGAATGTTTGAAAAAGAGAATTAGTGATTAATTAGTAATTAAATAGTGAAATGTTTGTGATCTTGAGAATTCAGCAGCTTCATTAATATTATGCACGTTTGTTATTGATTACGACAAAATAGTTTCCGTATTAATTAATAAAAGGGATAGGGAAGTCGATCTTTTTGATTGAGGCCGAGGACTGTAGAAACGATGCTAAATAGGTAAAATGTTTCGTTTTTTTTTAGTAGGTACTCGTTAGTTCACGAAACCAAACGGAGATGTTGTGAAACATGTTCCAATTTAAAACGGTTTTAGTTAAAGGGATGAGGGATTCGAGTCGTGAACGATTTTCGGTTTCGTAAAAGCTTTTCCTCGTACGGTAAGGGTAGTTGTTAGTGGTCGAAGTTGAGGAGACCGAAGTACGTTTGAATTTGAAATGAAAGAACGTTTGGTGTCTGTGTTAAAGAGGGAATCGGAATCGCGTTAGATTTTCGATTTGTGATGATCACAAAGTGGCCAGTAAAATACTTGATGATTAAAGATAGGGCAACGCATTGTGCTAATCCGCCAAGTTATAACTTGGCACTTACTCAGAGGTGAATAAATCAGGCCTTAATTTAATAATGCTAAGAATTTTGCTGGGTGGCTGTATTATGCTATTGCGGATACGCAAAATTTTTATTGCGGATCGTTTCTAATTGGTTCATTTTGATTAAAATGTACATACTGAACAATTAGAAACGATCCGCAATAAAAATTTTGCGTATCCGCAATGCATGTGAACTTAGCTTTAAAACTGACACTTACGGATGACAGGCAATAATTAATAAAGGTCAGTCATTAATTCATTTTGAAAAATATTGGCTTCTATTACCTAGCCATAGAGATAAGGCAAAAATGGAAAATGAATTTAGCTTTAAAAAAGTTAATTTGTTTGCCATTCGTAAATGACAGTTCATAATTACAGCTACGCAGCAAAAGTTTTAATATTGTTAAATTAACGTCTAGTAAAGTGTCCACTTTTTTTTGGCGGCGACAGTATAAGTTAAAAATGACAAGAATGCATAATAATAAAAAACGTATATTTGAATACTTATACATTTTCCTTTTCACCCTTTTGGAATACTGTAAATCAAGGGAGCCCATGAAGGAGGCTTGAGCCCCGACCCTAGACTGAAAAATATACAGTCCCTGGCCAAATTAACAGACTCACACTGAAATTTCAGCATTCTTGGAAATATTTTTTGCGTAACCTTATTTTTAAACAATTTATGTCCCTGTTATTCACGCAACGTGTTGACACAGGTGTTAATTGGGTTGCCTGACGTTGAAAGTGAATAAAAAACAATTGACAATATTTAAATTACAGATAAAGGGTACAAAGTGTGCAGAAAAAGTAGTAAAAAAGAAGTTTTTAACAGTTCTTGTGCAATTTACGTAAAAGATATTAATTTATTATTGTGTTTCAAAAGTTTTGTTCAACTTTTCTTGATTTTTTAAGATGAGAAGGGGCAAAGATCTTTCTAGAGAACAAAAAACTGCCGTAACTGTTCTTCTGAAACATACTGAACTTAGTCAAAGGCAAATTGCTGCAAAATGTGGAGTTTCACAGGCTTCAGTGCGTCGCATTAATCTAAAAGTGATGAGAAAATTACCCCTCGATAGCCTCCGTAATGGTAGATGTGGGAGAAAAAAAATTATTATCCCCAGAGGAAAAAGATTTCTCCGGAATATTGCTGTAGAAAATAGAAGGGCAAGTCTCAGGGATATGACAGCAAAATTTCAGGCCACTGGGTATGAGGTTTCTGAAAGAACAGTCAGAAGAAATCTGTATGATTTGGGCTTTAAATGCAGGAGACCTGTGAAGAAGCCAAAATTGTCACCAGCAATGGTAAAAAAAGGCTATCTTGGGCTAATGCACATAAGCATTTATCTATTGATCAGTGGAGAATGGTAACATATTTAAAATAATTTTATTTGCAGTGTTGAATTAATTTATTGTATCAAATGCAGACTTGCTTCAGTGATGAGTCAACATTTCAAATTTTAACAGACAAAAGTCAGTTGGTCCGAAGGAGGCCAGATGAAAAATATCATACTGACTGTGTAGTAAAAACAGTAAAGCACCCCCAATCAGTAATGGTTTGGTCTGTCATACGTGGGAAGGGATTAGGGCGATTGTACCTTGTTGAAGGTACGATGCGTCAGGACCAATATAAAAAAGTTTTACAGACTAGCTGGTTCCTCAATTAACAGAATGGTTTGGAGATGGTCCAAAAATATTTACGCAGGACGGGGCTCCATGCCACACTGCTAAATCCATTAAAACTTATTTGAATGAAACTGGAATACCACTTTTGCCCTGGCCAGACAATTCACCAGACACGAACGCAATTGAAAATGTTTGGGAATGTCTGAAACGAGAATTGGGAAAAGAAAATATTACTACAATGTTTCAGTTAGTTGAGAGAATCATCCATCATTGGAATTATAATGGAAATTTGAAAAAAATTGCATTAAATTGCATTGATAGTAAGTCGCTGCCCTTGTGCATGCGAAAGGCGGATTAACAAAATATTAATTTTAATAATAAGTAAAATTTTCAGTTTGTAGTAAATTTTTAATATATTTGTTTATACTGCAATTCCTCTTATTAGCGTTTTTTATCATTGTATATACACCGTTAAATAAGAAAAAATACTGAAATTACTGTGAGTTTAATAATTTGGCCAGGGACTGTAGTTACAGTGGGGCCAAATGCTCCCTCCTCCACCATTATGTTAATAATTAAACTGTTAATTATATTTTATGTAAATTTTCATATTAGTTAAAATTTACTTTAATTTTTTAATTGGAATTTAATTATATTATATCAGTCCAATTATTTAGCCATGGCCTGTCAGAAGTTGCCACATGGGTACCCATGATGGAAATTCCCAAGAACCCCCCCGAAGAAATGTCTGGCTGCGCCACTGTTGTGATCGATCGACGGATGTTTTCGATTGGTGGTCCAAGTCGAGGATAAAAGAACAAGAGACGTGAAGTATAACAGCAGTTTATCAAATAAACACAAATCGACATTTTTATAATATTTATATAAAACATAAAAAGTCTGATATCCAACAAAATACGTAAATATGAGAAACTTCCCAGGTGAAATTGACAGAATACAAACCAGTTCACTAACAAACATATAAAAGTGTACAAAACCAATATAAAAACAATAAAAGTAATAAAATTTTATAAAATACACGTTAAATAAAAAATATAAAACTACTTTGGTGCTAGTCAAACGCCCGTGGGCCGCCGGGCCGCGACGCGCCCGGGCGAGCACTTGGTGTTCTGAATGGTGGCGGGCGTCGCGGCGGGGCGGCGGGGCCAACAACAAAGGTCCGAAACAATTGACTATTTCTAAGCCGGGCCGCGGCCCAATATTGCACTAATGGTAACTACGACAGTCGCACTCGGCGGCGCTGCCAAATTCCACATATGTATAAATATAATTAAAAACTAAAAGCTTATAGTTCGAAAGAGTTATAAAAAGTAAAAAATATACAACTTCAAAAATTTCCAATAAATACATAGCTTACGTTACATATTAAAAATATGAAAATCAGACAATCAGTTTAGAAACAATCTGACTGCGCACACTTCTAAATCTCGAAAACGGATAAAAAGTTATATGATCGTTAGATAAAAATGACGTCCTACAGAATATGATACAAATGTCTCCGTCTCAGACTGACTACTACTCATCTACTCCCCGCGGGCGAGCAAATATACAAACAGTAGAAAAAGGAGTGTAAATCTTTACAAATCATATCGTTACATATTTGTACCATGTTGTAAATGGTTCGCGTCGGACGCGGTGAACGCTCGGACCTTTGCGACCTCAACGTCTTCGTCCGGAGATCCCGCGCCTATTTACACTATACTCATTGCCTAGGAAACATCGTGTTCATTCATTATTTAATTACGGTTAAGATAAAACTCTACAGCACTGAGCCTGGCCGGACTCGGCGCAGTTATTGCACACATCAAACTTTACTAATCACCATTTATAACAGTTTAGTATAAAAATTCAAATTTAAAAAATACAAAGTCTTAGAATAGCTGATACTATATATAATATATACTATACATATCCGTGCAATTTATTTAATACATTAAGACGTCTATAGTATCACACATGAAAATAAAGGAGGGTAGGAGGAATACGTGCGGACACAAGCGAAGGAAGCGGCTGTAGTTAGTGGGGGCGGGCCGGTCAGGTACTCGGGGCTAAGTGTGTCGCCGCCAGCGAAGGCTCCTCCGGCCTGCAGCGGCTCGCAGATTAGACTAGTATTTACAATACCCTGAAAGTTGCTGACTGTACCGCGCAGCCTGTGCAGTGTCCGGTCCGTGCGGCCAAAGAGGAGACACTTCACGTCGATACAGCTCGGACGAGGGTGGCGGGTGCGGAGGACGCCGCTGTCGCCTTCGGCGTCCGCCGCCTCCGCCATCGGGCGCTCACGAGGAAAGATAACTGGTTACATATATTCATATACTTTAAATATGTATAATTGCTACTAGATAATTATGCCTATGCAATGGACAGCACTACCGCCGGTGGTAATATGCTAGATGGGGCGGCCGCTGCACTAAGCGCTCCTGCGTTAACACCAACGGAACGGCACGGCTCGAGGTCTGTCCGCCCCTTCCTTCACCAGCGGCTTGTGAAATTCTCTTCCGGGTCGCGAATGGATGGTCGCCCAACAATGCTCGCAATAGTACTGCAAAAGAAACGAAAGCACGAGCGTCCATTTGTGACTCGATTACTCCTCTATCTACTTTCTCACCTGCAGACAAGTCACGTTAGCGCAAAAGAAAGGCGCGAACTTGCCCCCGCATCTCTGCCCCTGACACTCGTCGCACATCTGGTCGTCCAGCACGTACGGTTTCACTTCCACCCTCTTGTCGATATCACCGTGCTGCAATTGCACGAACCTCGCGCTTATGGCGGCGATGTAGCTCTGCTGATTACTGAACGCCACCCTGCCGGCACCCTTCGGATACTTGAGTTCGGGATCCGTGTCTATGCCAGCATAACACACTCCCCCGTACAAACGATCCATAATCATGGCCAGCTCGACTGAAAACGAAATATTACAGTCGTTCCCCCATAAAGCGAAGTCTCCACCACCATAAATAACGTTTACCTGCTTTCAACGGACGAGGTACTCCACCGACGAAAACCGTCTTTCTCGGATCTAAAGGCATGGAAGCGTCCAAGACGAAGTCGGCGTCGGAAAGTCTCCATGGCCTGATCTGAACGGGCTTGTCCTTTATGGTCGGCGATGAGACGCACAGGTACAATTTATCTTCGTCCGTAATGCACGCATCTATCAGACTTTGTACAGAATTTTCATCCTTAGGTCCGAAAAAAACACGTGTGCAATAGCGCGCGCAACTGATATTTACGAGTAGCAATAACCAACCTGAAACAGTAGGAACGCGTATCCCTTTGGCGGAAAATATGACTTGCTCTCGGCTTTGTGGGGCCAATCGACGACTAGAGGGCCGAAACGACGAAAACTCGCGGTTATCTCGTCCTCGTCGATGTCCGGTGGAAGGCCACCGACGAACACTTTGCGCGAGAACCTCTCGCCACCTTCGGAACCTTGGGAGTGAGGAGAAGATCTGGAAGGAGAACTGAGAGTTTGAGGGCCTCCCAGGTTCGCATCGACTAGGTGACCGGGCTCTTCCAGGAGAACAGGACCCGCCTGATCGTCCAGCCCAGAGAAATACGGAGACTTTCCTGAAACAATTGCGAATAAAACCACTACATACGAACATACGAACAACGGGGAGATAAATATCCGATCCCATCAATAAATAGCACACTAGCGCCGGCGCATTTTCAAACGAAACTACCCCAATTTCGGGGCACGTGGGATAAGTGCAACGACCTCGATAGCACGTGCACTCCGTTTTTGGTGGGGTAGGAATCGGACGAGACAGGGTGGATACCTACCTACTAATTGTAAGTCGAACCTTAAGGATACACGTGAGCCAATGGGTTTATATTTTAACAAGAGGGTTCATTATACATTCACATAAACTTATGTACGTAGTACATACATATTTGATTCTATTATTACTTCGGCGTGAGGTACATTAAATCAAAGTGCCAAGGCGTTCATGTCGTTCTAATTTAAATATGGATTTGCGTCAATTCCGATCGACGTATGTATGTATGTATATGTACGTACGTCGCTTGACAATTTTATTAAACCAGCAAAAACAATCGGACGAGCCACATTTTCAAAAGATGTTTCCCAAGAATTTCACATTTCTTATCGAATTATGTAAGGAGGACGTTAAATTTGTCTGACAGTATCACGTGTCGCTCCCGTAAATTTTTTGTACAAACAAAAGCGAAGCATTTATTACACAAACAAAAGCAATCGCTTCTTTGGAATTTTTTGCCAACCACACAGCAATTGCGTGTGTGTGTGCACGGCCGCCGATAAGCACGGCGAATATTTCGCGTCCTTGAAGGCGTATCTTCTCCGCGATAATAACAAATCCAAACGTTTTCGTCGCTAATTTGGGCAAGGTGAAACCATTATTCCCCAGCGCAACAATAAAGGAGCCGTTTCGAAATTTTACGCGATAAACTATTTATGTAATAACTTCGCTTTCTACTGCAGTTTCGTTCGTTTTGCACAGATTTTGTTCGTACACGATCAGTAAACCATGGAAAACATTGTGAAACTTATTATTAAGATTATTGTTGTTTCTACTTACCGTGTAATTGAGATAACGATGGGTATGCGTTTGTGTTACAGTTTATAAAGCCTGAAACAGAAATGAAATCTTGCGTTAGTTCAAAAGGCATCTGCGCACTCCGTTAGAATTCTATTTGACTTGTCCGAGGAAATAAAGACGAATGTGTCGGAGATAAACAACCGCCACGGGTAAAGGAATAAATAAATGAAGAAATACTGCGTTCGGATTTCTTATTTTTGTTGGAGTAAAAGTAAAAACATAACGTGATGAAAAATAATGATATTCGTTTAACTTAATCTAGTTACAGCTCAATAGAACAAAAGTCGCAAAGTTTAATTAACGATTAGGTGTTTATAAACTCCGTAGAAGACTCGAAGGGATCTAAAAGAGATTAATAAAATTCAATATTTAAAGCGAGGGTAGGACCCCGAAATACATTTTTTAATCAACTAATTCCCAGTTAATTCCGCAACAAATGCAGATGTTTCCCTTATTTCGTTTACAATTCAGTTGCGTGTGCACTCTTTCCGTATCCCTTTTATCAAGCGTTTTGCTAAACCCGCATTATCCACCCTAATTAGTTTTGATGGAAACATAAAGGAAAAAAATTTACCTGCCCCGGGGTAGGAGTTAACCCGCTTACGTTTTAGCAAATAATTAATATTTGCCCACGCCTTCCTGGGAAAATCTTAAATTTGATTAATTCAACTTTTACAGTCGACGGAAAATTGACGACGCTAATCACTTCCAATCACTTCGAGGTAATCCATCATTTTCTGTTGTGTTTTACCTTAAACCTAATATTCAAACTTTGCTAAGTAAATTACAATAGACGTCCATCAAAAAAAAAAAAAGACTCGATCGTTCATTATTCATAAATTGAAAGTAGTAAAGGTGTTTATCTTTGATAATTAATAAAAACTCTTGCACGTACCAATACAATATTTACGTGCGTCGTTAATCTTTCAATCAAATTTATAATGATGTTACTCATCCTGGCTCAGATTTTTATCAGGATGAAACGTCGCTGATTTGTAACGCCAGTTATTTTTTATCAGGTTGAAATGTCGTTAATTTAATTCGTTGCAGCTTTTATATTTCAAGAATCAAATTCATTTCATTTATTTACTGTGTTGCTGCGGTGCCCGGGGAAATAAAATAAATCAAACATTTGCACAACTATTAAAATCACCTTGTATACGTCAAGAAAGTGAGGGGGTTAAGTGTTGTGCTTGCAACGACAGGGCACCTCTTTCAAAAGAAATTTGGTTTACGATAAAAATTCAGTTGGATCTTCAACATATATATATATTATACAGGTCATTGACGGTGAGTGGTCAGTAAGTACAAGTGCAAGTTGTTGATGCGGTTGATATATATTTTTATATGGAATCAAAAGTATCAAATTATATTGTTTCACTTCCGGTTTAACAGGAAGTACATGCAACTTTTGTTTTTCAAATGAATTAATTTCTGAAAAAGCAATTTCTCTCGTAAATTCAGAAATGTAACACATGTAGGACTTCTTATTATTTCAATTGGAGAAAAATTAAAATATTAAAAATGTTGATGGGTGAAATAGAAATTCACGATTCTGACTGACAGTGAAGATGTTACAAATGTGTAGAACCAAATTATAAGAGGGTGAATGATGCATGAAACTATAGGACAAAGTGGAACTGCCTGTTTGTGAATTTAGGGGAAGCCATAATAATATCTGGATAGATTAGAATTATTGTTGACTAGTTGATCATGACCACATCTTATCTAAGTATTGTTTTTCGAGTAGGTAACAGTTTGACAATGTTATTGTTTCTCTGTTTCTCTTATACAAATGATTTTTGTCGCAGCTGCAGGTACTCCATCAAACTTTCATCTTTCTGGTATGTTCTGCCACTGAAGAAATGTTCAAGATCACCCGGTGGAAGGGATTTCCGACTTCAAAAACATACTTTTAATGGTTCTTTTTAGAACCAAAAATACATCGTCTAAGAATTCGTTTAAAGAGCGCAACACGCACGTATTTCTGCTTTCTAACACGAGATTAAACAAAGTTAACAATTTTGTACTTGATGATGTCACAGCTAGTTTATGACGTCACTGGGACGCTTCCTGCGTTCGATTAGTCAACAAAATAACGACTTTTGTGGCAGCTCTGAAAACTTTTAACTTTTCTACATGAGTCCTTAAAGATAGGGATTTGCATTTTCAGCTTGATGACGGCATAGTTAGTTTATGACATCTGAAAATCTTTTACTCTTTTATTTGAGCCCTTAGAGCAGATTTGAGGGCACCATTGGAAAGATGAATTTATTTATTCCACTAGTTCAACCCACTGTCGAAAATCAACTGCGCAGCTCTAGGACCCTCCGATACCTACTGCGCAGCCCTTTGTGAATTTTGCACTTTCGCAAGTTTTAGCGCGATTTTAAGAGTGAATGCTCATCCCTTAGGGCCCCTTGCGAGAAAACATTGAAATCGAAGGGTTAAAATAAGACAATTATTTGCATTTTTAGCTTGATGACGTCATGGCTAGTTTAGCGGGAAACTGATCACGTTGCCTGCAAGCTTTTATGTGATCCTGGTACCAAGTTATAATTTTTAACAAAAGGTCTGTTCGATAGCTCTGCACTTTCTACACTTTTAACACCTTTACTCTATTTTTCTCACTCCTACTTATGTTATGTCATATACATCGCACTCTGTCAGGAGCGGTTGGTGTAAAAAGTGTAGAAAAGCTATTTAAAAGCTATGTAAAAAGTGTTCGATCTATCGAACAGGCCTAATGTAAATCGAAACATCGATGCAGCAGATTTAGACGGGAAACTGATCAAGACGCCTCCTGGCGTTTATGTGATCCTGGTACCAAGTTATAATTTTTAACAAAACAAATCAAAACATTGATGCAGCAGATTTAGGAGGGAAACTGATCTCGTCGCCTCCATGCCTTTATGTGATCCTGATACGAGTTTACAGTTTCGTACGAAATAACGCAAAACTTAAGTTCAGCAGATTTAGGAAACTGATCTAGTCGCCTTCTTGCGTTTATGTGATCCTTATACAAATTTACAATTTTTAATAAAACAAATCAAAACATCGACGCAGCAGATTTAGGCGGGAAACTGATCTAGTCGCCTTCTCGCGCTTATGTGATCCTGATACGAATTTACAATTTGTAACGAATCAAATCGAAACATCGATGCAGCAGATTTAGGAGGGAAACTGATCTCGAGGCCTCCTCGCGTTTATGTGATCCTGATACGAAATTACAATTTTGAAACAAAACAAATCAAAGTTTTAATATTTTTACGTGAGCCTTAGGGCAGATTTGAGGGCACCATCGGAAAGATGATTTTTTTTTATCCCACTGGCTTCCATTGTAATGTAACAGCTACATTTCATAACTTCACTTTTGGCAGCTGGCAACACTGCCTTCACAACCTACCCCACTGTCGAAAATCAACTGCGCAGCCCTACGATTTTCCGTTACCTACTGCGCAGCCCTTTGGTTGATTTTGTACTTTTGCAAATTCTAGCGCGATTTTAAGACTTTTTAAGATTTTAGGACTCATCCCTTACCCATGTGAACCTGGCGCCCAACTTCATCAAAAATTTTTTAAATAATTTAGTGGGTGTGTACCCCGTTTGTACCACTTTTTATTTCGTTTGTACCTCAAAGGGTAACAAAATAAAAAATTATTAAAAAATAACCGGCGCCCAACTTTAAGATATTTTAATTTCGTTAACGCCATTCGATAGAGAATCGTTTGTACCTGTTTGTACGTACCTCTTTTCATTTCGTTTGTACCTCCACGGGAACGAAATAAAAAATTATTAAGAAAATAACCGTCGCCCAACTTTAAGATATTTTTATTTCGTCAACGCCATTCGATAGAGAATCGTTTGTACCTGTTTGTACGTACCTCTTTTCATTTCGTTTGTACCTCCACGGGAATCGAAGTATAACGTTTTCAATGTTTCGAAAATAACGTTAAGGCGGTACAGACGCTATTTTTTAAGATATCGAAAAACGACCAAGGGGGACTGGAAGGAAAATCGTTTGTACCTGTTTGTACCTCTTTTCATTTCGTTTGTACCTCAACGGGAACCGAAGTATAGCGTGTTCAATGTTTCGAAAATAACGTTAAAGCGGTACATACGCTATTTTTTAAGATATCAAAAAACGACCAAGGGGCTTCGAAGGAGAATCGTTTGTACCTGTTTGTACCTCTTTTCATTTCGTTTGTACCTCAACGGGAACCGAAGTATAGCGTGTTCAATGTTTCGAAAATAACGTTAAAGCGGTACATAAGCTATTTTTTAAGATCTCGAAAAACAACCAAGGGAGATCGAAGGAGAATCGTTTGTACCTGTTTGTACCTCTTTTCATTTCGTTTGTACCTCAACGGAAACCGAAGTATAGGGTTTTCAATGTTTCGAAAATAACGTTAAGGCGGTACATAAGCTATTTTTTAAGATCTCGAAAAACAACCAAGGGGGATCGAAGGAGAATCGTTTGTACCTGTTTATACCTCGCTTCATTTCGTTTGTACCTCAAAGAGGTATGTACCGCTTTAACGTCATTGTCGAAACATTGAAAACGCTATACTTCGGTTCCCGTTGAGGTACAAACGAAATGAAAAGAGGTACAAACAGGTACAAACGATTCTCTTTCGAGCCCCCTTGGTCGTTTTTCGATACCTTAAAAAATAGCGTATGTACCGCTTTAACGTCATTTTCGAAACATTGAAAACGCTGTACTTCGGTTCCCGTTGAGGTACAAACGAAATAAAAAGAGGTACAAACAGGTACAAACGATTCTCTATCGGATGGCGTTAACGAAATTAAAATGTCTTAAAGTTGGGCGCCGGTTATTTTTTAATTATTTTTTATCTTGTTACCCTTTGAGGTACAAACGAAATAAAAAGTGGTACAAACGGATACAAACGGGGTACAAACCCACTAAATTATTAAAAAAAAAAATTGATGAAGTTGGGCGCCAGGTTCACATGGGTTCATCCCTTAGGGCTTCCTTAACGTCCTTGCGAAAAAGCATAGACATCGAACGGTAAGTAAGAAAGTTATTTACATTTTTAGTTTGATGACGTCAAGTTAGTTTATGACCTGCGACATATTAAGTATATCTGGTGAATTTAATTACAGTATCTGTTCAAATTTATGGTCTTCTTTTTACTTACACATGTACGTTCGTCATGAAATTGCTGCTCCTGTGACCGTAAATCTTTCAGAGGCAATTCGACATGCAGTTCTTTATTTTGCCTATTAGTTCTTCCAAGTTTTGTGACGATTTCTGATATTCAATATTATTTAGAAATAGTCTACAGGCGTCAAATTCGAAGATCTGTCAATGTGACAAAAGAGACAATAGTGGTTATTTCAATCATTCCTGTTATTTTCATGACATAGCCTGAATACTGAGAAATTCAGTATCACAACATTTTTAATATTTTAATTGTTCTCCAGCGGAAATAATAGGAACCCTTACATGCATTATATTTCTAAATTCATTGCTTGTAAATAGAAATTGAAAAAATATAATATTCCATTTGAAAAACAAAAGCTGCCTATACTTCCTGTTATATTTAACTTTATCTCAATTTCTTTTTTGAGACATTTCAATTTTTTCTTTGCTGAACGTTGATGTTATAAAGTAGGCCTGCAGTTTGATTATGGCAAATGTAACAACTATTTTTCTACTCGATTAACTATGGAGGATAAAGGTTTCTACTTCTGCTAAAAATGGTAAATTTTATATGACATGAGTAACTATAACAAAAGTAGGTTTTGATTGCAATGGAATTCTCAAGCAGTCAAAACCGACTTGCAACAGATTATTAAATTTCTATAAAAAGCAAGTTTAAGATATTGTCTTCCAAACAGTTTCAGAACAGAAATATTTGCCGAAATTTAGGACTAGTAGTAAGAGTGAACATTTTCTTTTTTGATTGATATACTTTTTATGTTTACAAGGATAGTTTATGTCGATTAGAACAACCCAAGCAAAGTAAGGAGGTTGGTTTTTTCTGCAAAGTCACTCAGAACTCGGAACAGATACATACAACCTGTTTCAAATTGTTTTGGGAATGTACACGCACGTTAAGTACCACGCGAAGCTTAGCGAACCACTTATGTTTTACGTCCTTTATTTTATAATCTAACCATTTCTGTCTCACAGCTACCTTTTCACATTTTTCTTTTTTTAACAATCGGTATACGTATACGTTAACATTTAAGGCTCTTGTGTTTTTATTTATATAAAGATTAAACGTTACTTTATATTTTTATTTGTTTGTAGGGTATGTACAATATACATAAAATTGTATGTTTGAAGTTTCTCATATACGTAGGTCAGATTCTTATTTGTTTGCATATTGTATGTATAAGTATATAGCACGGAATAAGCTAACACAGAATGATCCGAAATCACATTTTAGAACCATTCGTTTCACAAAACGTCGTCACGATATCGTTTATACAAGAGATAACGCTCGTTTTAGTTGGTGATTGCGATAAACTATGTAAACATGCACGACGACATCCAACGTAACGACAAGTGCAGGCAATTTTAATTTGGTTTTTTCGCATTTTTACGGCCGATCTGGCAGTTCCAATGCGTGTTGCGTAACCAGCTGTATTTCACAGGGTTACGTAAGTGCGTTTATAATAAAAGTTTAATTTGACCGGTGGTACGTGCGCGGTTTAATGATGATCTAAAACAAATGAGTTATGTAAGAAATTAGTGCGCACGTAACGTAACATTAGCGTTACATAAATTAAATATTTATTAACCTTGCCTGCAAGTTTATGATTTACACACACACATACATTACATTAGCAATCTTGTGTCTAAAATAAATAAAACAGAATTCCGATAGGTAAACCTAATATGTATAGAATGAAATGCTGTTTAGTAATATGAATAATTTGGGGTTTTCATCGAACGTTTTCGATTAAACGACACTTTCAAGTGGTTTTTGCTATTACGCAAGTGAATATTTTTTACATTCTGACATTTAAATTAAATTTTATCAGTTTTAATCTGTCGGTCAACTTTTACGCTTACGTAAAAAGCACAAACGTCCGAAACCTCGAATCAAATTCGAAAGATAAGTTTCAGTTGTAAATCCACACTCGACTCTGTCTGATCGGTTTTCCAAATCGAGAATACAAGTGCACGTAGGTATACATGATTAAATCAGGAATACTTGCCTGAAGTGTGTGCAAATGTACAGGTGCATTTGACCTGTCATGCTCGCATGACAAAACCATATTACATTACAATGTCAATCATGTCTTAGAGTGAAATTTTCTTGCAGCGTTAGGAAAGACACTTGCAATAGGAAATAATACTTTTAAAAAAATTGCCCTCCTTTCGAGGTTAAATAAATAAACAACGAAATTAATTGCCTCGGCGAAAAAATTAAAAACAAAATCGTAATCAATGCAACGCAAAACATTTTGCTCGTTAAGCATTGCGTAAAATTAAAAATATGCTAAGTAACGAGCTCCTTGTTGTTTAATGAAGCATTGTTTCCATTGCAATTCGCAATTAATAGTGTTAAAGTTTATTTATAAGCGCAATGAATTTGGCCATGACCAAAAAAGGCGAAAAAATGTTGGCAATTACCAACTGAGGACGATAAATTAGGCATTGTTAAACATTACACCTGAAATATTTTAAGACATGTTGTAACTTTGTTTTTATTTCAGTTTAGTTTTAGTCTTACTTTTTTGTTTGTACTTTGAGTCATGCCACAACAGAGTGGTTACATTTAATGTTCCACTTGCGACATTGTCTACCTATGAACAAAAAATTATATCAAAAATTACACGAGAAACATTTTGAGGCGCGCTGTATTTTTTCATAATTTAATTTTACTTTCTTTCTTCCTAATTGTTTGTCTCTCTGAGGAATGGATACAAATACAAGTGTGAACGTTTCTTCTTTTTGAAGTAAAGCTACGAAGTTACGATCAAATAGTTATCTATATTGTTAAGGCTATATACTCCTAGTTGGAGCCACTCATACATTTATTGTGGTGGATTACTCCAAATATTCTTTTGTCTTATATTTATAATTACTATCCCTTCCTGTCTTGAATTTGTTGTTTCCAATTTGAAATTCTCAAACTTCGTAGGTCTTTTGTCACTTGGTCTTTCCACCGCATCCTCGGTTTTCCACTCGGTCTGTTTCTGTTGTGGCTTATCCTTTTTATACGTATATAATGGCTATATCAACGAAATCGTTGAGATTCAATAACTTTTACTATATCTTCTCCTTCTAATATCTGTCCTATTTCTTTATCCTATCTATTTTCCTTTCAAATAAGCTTTTTGTTGTCCCTCTAAGGTCGGGTTTCTGAAACGTTTCATAAAGTTAACTACTAGGTTAAAATAAAAATTCCTATAGTTCTAATATGTGTAGCCATAGCAACGTTTACTTTTGTCGGATCGTTAATTTTATGTAACGTTCCAGAAACCGGGCATTAGTCAGGCTCAAGTCTCAGCTGCGTAAGTTGTAAGTTATCAGGTTTGGTACAACCTCATTTTTGTATGCTTTTACTCTGCATAAATATTTTATGCTGATAATAAGCTCTGTGTCTCCTGTGTCTTATCCACATATGCTATTATTTACTATAGGATGGTCCTTTCAAACACCTTTTACTGCTGCTTTACTTAGTCCTGTTGCTAATCCACCTCCTTGTCTAACCTGCAAACTCTGCAAACAATCTCCAAGCTCGGCAAACTCTCTGCAGACTTTGCAAACAAGCTGCAAACTCCGCAAACTAGATGCAAACTCGCTGCAAATTTTGCAACCTCTTCAAACTTGCTGCAAAATCTGCATATTCGCTGCAAACTAACTGCAAACTCGTTGCAAACTGTTTGCAAAGTCTGCAAACTCGCTGTAAACTCTGCAAACTCGCTGCAAACAAGCTGCAAACTAGCTGCAAAGCTGAGTTTGCAGCAAATTTGCATAGTTTGCAGCGAATTTGCAGAGTTTGAAGCGAGTTTGCATAGTTTACAGCGAGTTTGCAGAGTTTACAGCGAATTTGCAGACTTTGCAAACAGTTTGCAACGAGTTTGCACAGTTTGAAGCGAATTTGCAGAGTTTGAAGCGAGTTTGCAGAGTTTACAGCGAGTTTGTATAGTATCTGCAATGTCTGCAAAGTAGCTGCAGACTTTGCAAACTCGCTGCAAACCTTGCAAACTCGCTGCAAGCAAGTCCAAAACTCTGCGAACTCGCTGCAAACTCTGCAAACTCGCTGCAAATTCTGCAGAGTTTGCAGCAACTTTGCAGAGTTTGGAGCTAGTTTGCAGATAGTTTTCAGCGAGTTTGCTGAGTTTGCAGCGAGTCTACAGAGTTTGCAGAGTTTTAAGTGAATCTGTAGAGTTTGCAGCGAATTTGCAGAATTTGCAGCAAGTTTACAGAATTTATAGCGACATTGCAAAGTTTGCAGCGAGTTTGCAGTGTTTGTAGCGAGTCTGCAGCGAGTTTGCAGTGTTTTCAGCGAGTTTGCAAATTTTTCAGTCAGATTGCAGAGTTTGCAGCTAGTGTGCTGAGTTTGGAACTTGTTTATAGCGAGTTTGCTGGTAGTTGGCAGAGTTTGCAGATAGTTTGCAGCAAGTTTGCAGAGAGTTTGAAGAATATGCAGAGCTTGCAGAGTTCGCAGCGAGATTGCAGAGTTTGTAGCGAGTTTGCTGACTTTGCAGAGTTTGCAGCGAGTTTTCAGAGTTTGCAGATAGTTTGTAGCGAGTTTGCTGAGTTTGCAGCGAATTTGCAGAGTTTACAGCGACTTTGCAGAGTTTGAAGCGAGTTTGCAGAGTTGGCAGCGAGTCAGCAGTGTTTGGAGTTAGTTTGCAGAGTTTGCAACTTACTTGCAGAGTATGCAGCGAGTTTGCAGAATTTGCAGCGAGCTTTCAGAGTTTGCAGCAAGTTTGCAGATTAATTCCGAATTCTTTTGATTTTTCTTCTTGTGTTGCCACTGCTGCTTTTGAATTTTGCATCGTCATTGGCCGCGTTCACCAGAAGAAAACAAATATGAATGCGCTTATGATGAGTTTGCGTATGATGAGTATGAGTATGATGAGTTTGCCAACAGTAATGTTGGCTCCTGGTGAACCATGAGACACCAACACATTATTATCAAACAAAGAGTCACTACAGAGGTTAGCTAACATGCTGGTAGCGTAAATTTTAACGCTTTCAAATATGGCGATCGCTGTGCTAACAGGTTGGCGAAAACACTGTGCGTTCACCAACATTTACAAAAGTTTGCTAATGATTGGATCTAGTGTACTTGTTATCAATTCATTCGATGTACCTATTTTTCATCCTTTATTACTGTATTTCATTTCAGAATGTCAAATACTTTCAGGCTGGGAAATACAAATAAGATTTGGATTTGTATATGTTATTCATGGCATTTTCCTATTATTTGGTTTATGACGTAAAATTTTTCATAACGAGTTCGAATGAATAAATATATCTGATTTCCGCTCGTTGGGCAGCGACGTTAATTGAGTTGCTAGGTTGGAAGTAACAGTGTGGTTTTGCAGAAAAAAAGCAGAAATCCGGTCTTGAAATTTTTGAGAAAGGAAATTAATTTTCTAATCTGAGGTGCGAATTATGCACACCTTCTTCGACCTCAGCATAAACCAGCCAGTCACGACTACTTCTGTTGCTAATAAGCGGAATTCATTTAAATCTGAACACGAAGCAATTAAAGATGCAAATTTGACCTTTACGTAAAGCGATTTCGAAGACACCAGACCAGTTGGTCATTCGTAGTAGCAGTTTGTAAACATAACGATTGAGCCGTACATTAACAAACTCCGGTAATTTTTTTTTAAAAGAATTTTCATTCCTGCGCGTTCGGTTCGAACGAAACGTTTCCGAGGGAGAGAAATTAATTCAGAAGAAAAACCGATATTAACTTGTCATTAAGGAAAAGTTGAAGCAAATTTAGTTGCAGGCGAACGTTGAAAAACTTCTGGAATAGACGTGCGCCCAGGTTTTAATTGGGGTAGGCTACCCCTAGAGAATATCAATGGGCAGCTTCTAAATTACAAAATGCGATGGAATTATAACAAAAACAAGGAGTAAAGTAACGAAACTCAAAATAAGATTTTTTCCATCAATGTGACCTTTTAATAATATAATCATCTGCCAAAAGCTTTAAGCAAACAAACTTTTTTTTACTTTATAAATAATTATACGCTACACTTTCTGATAATAAAGGTCGTCTAATCTTTTAGAATGTGAACGCCATTTCGAAAATTAATACAAAGGGAAATAAAAGGCTTGAAAATAACAATATTAACAGTGTGGTTTTCAAGTTCTTAACGGATACAGTTATCTAAATTTAATTTGCGCTGATGTGAGGATTCAAAGCTGTTGCGATGAACTCATACATGTTTTCTTTTTTTGCATATGTTTCATATAGAACGACTTTGTACCAATTTCTTTTTATTTTAGGTTTAGATTTGCAGTAATCATACTTTTGTCAAAAGTGTTTTTTAAAGCTAAACAATTTTATTATAAATACGGGTTGTATATTGTATATGAAACTTGACGTAGAAGGTATGTTTTAGGAATGGTGTGGATCTACCCTTCATAGAAAAAAAAATCTCGAAAGAACTAAAAATGAAATAACTGTTGATATTCATTTAAACTAGAGGCGATCAACATAAATAAATTATGATAAATAATGGTTTATGTTTGGATTTGCTGCTACAGAAAAATGAGATACAGTTACTGCCAAAAAGTTTGCATCAAATTTGAACTAGACAGATCTGGTAATAGATTTTTAATGGAGCAGAAAATGATTTCTTTGTAAAAGACCAAAAATTAATAACCAGTATTTTTGATAGAATTTGTAAATTTTGTTTCGAACATTTCATTTTATAAATAATTACAAGAGATTTCTAGTTGACGTTTTTTATGTGTTTCGTATGGTGGCTATGAGTCTTCTACGGTCAACTGTAACAAAATATTAATTGTATTTGAAAAGTTTGTAAATTTCTTTCTATGTAAATTTGATTGTTTCGGTAACCTATACCAATCAAAAATTGAGTCGCTGACCATATCTATCTAGGTTATATATGTATGTATTTGATGTGAACTTTTTGGCAACACTGTATGCATACAGGGATATCCACATAAACCGTTCGTTAAAAGTTTTCAAGGTTGCAGTTCACGTAGATATTTGAAATTTAAGGAGAAAGGGTTTTCCGTAGAGATCTCTTTAAATAAAATAAAATTGTCTTTGTACCACTTCCGGTTGTACCGGAAGTCGCTATCAATTCGCTTATTTTAAATGGAATGCTATATTTTTTATCACGTTTTTGAATTCTACATGTAAAAAGATGTTAAATTGCATTATATTTCCCTATCTCTAAAATGCATCATTTTTGAGATATTTTGAATTTTCTTAGAAATTTGGATTCTGCAATCTGATTTTCAAAAAATTATAACACAGCTATGATTGAAGCAATTTTATTTGTAATAGCTGATATTGTAGTTGAAGCTTTAAGGTTCTTATAAATTCCATAAGCATAATCTATTAAGCTGCAGGGTGTCTAAAACGCACCGCTCCCCTCGAAGATATTCAAACACAGAAAAATACTTTTTTTCAAATGGAACGACCAATATTTTAATACACCATCGTATGTGGAATTAAATGCTGTGTCGAACTATACTAGCATTCCCTATATCTAACTTTAACAGTTTTTCAGTTATAAGAAATTTTTGGTTTAACACATAAAAATTTACATTTATTAGGTTAAATATTTCTAATTTTGTTGATATAGTTATGAAAACAACAAACAATTGTATTTAACGTTTCCTGTTACTACAAATTTTAAGCAAAAGCAAAAAAAAGTTGAGAATCAAAATCAAAATTATTCAAACGCTGATATTTTAAATCTATTTTTTAAATTCATGAAGAATTGGTCTAAAATTGTTCAGAGCAGAGAATGTGTGTTCAATCAAATGTACCCCTCTTGTTTCCAATGAATAAAACACAGTTTGGAAAGTTTGAACCTAACTTTATACAATTTGGAAAAATAAAATGTACGAAGATCAGTAACAAATAACGAAGATAATTAGACAATGGTTTTAAAACACTTTCACGCTAATCCAGAGAATTGCAAACTAGCAGCTATTTTATTCTTCAATTTAAAGTAATGAAATTCATACTTTGTCGTTTTATAAGATCACAAGCGTCCTAAGAGAAGGATGATTAAAGAACTATTAAAATTTGTGAATTTCAACTTGCCAAATTCTATTTTCTTTCGTTGACTACAAAATTTGTAGTAACAGTAATCGTTGTTATAATTTCCATGCTATCTTAATAAAATTAAAAATATTTGACCTATTAAAATTGTAATTTTCTATGAATTAAATCGAAAATGTTTCATAACTCAAAAACTGTTAAAGTTAGGTATAGGGAATGCTAGTACAGTTCGACGCAGCATTTGATTCCACATACAATGGTGCATTAAAATATCGGTCATTCCATTTGAAAAAAAGTATTTTTCTGTGTTTGAATATCTTCGAGGGGAGCGGTGCGTTTTAGACACCCTGTAGCTTAATAGATTATGCTTATGGAATTTCTAAGAACCTTAAAACTTCAACTACAATATCAGCTATTACAAATAAAATTGCTTCAATAACAGCTGTGTTATAATTTTTTGAAAATCAGATTGCAGAATCCAAATTTCTAAGAAAATTCAAAATATCTCAAAAATGATGCATTTTAGAGATAGGGAAATGTATTGCAACTTAACATATTTTTACATGTAGAATTCAAAAACGTGATAAAAAATATAGCATTCCATTTAAAATAAGCGAGTTGATAGCGACTTCCGGTACAACCGGAAGTGATACAAAGACAATTATATTTTATTTAAAGAAAAACGGAAAACCCTTGCTCCTTAAATTTCAAATGTCTATGTGAACTGCAACCTTGAAAACTTTTAACGAACGGTTTATGTGGATATCCCTGTATATTGTAATTGTTTTAATAATATGTATAAACTAATAATTAGAAATTTACAAATAAATATTCATAAAAAAATCAAGTCGTACAATAAATACGTAATAAAATACAGAGAAAACGAAAATATTGGTTATTGAAAAGATACGAATATGTATGAACCATACATACAAATATGAACCATTCATTTCATTCGATTCTGATCTTACGATTAAAGTCGTGATTAAAATAAACAAGAAGCTATAAAGCTTTAAGTCAATTTAATATATAAAAGAATGACGGACGAGCGTTACACGTTAAGTTAATGAAAGGATGAGACTACGGGCCAATATTCAAAAGAATCGCAGTTTTTTATATTACGTGAATTTTTTTTTTAGTACGCTAAGTTATGTTCAAATTATGAATTCTGTTAAAATTGTATTTTCTATCAGATTTGAACAAAAATGATGTTAAAATTTGATGCTTAAGTGATAACTGGTAACACTGATTCTGATCACCATAACAAGCAGGTAGCCAAGCAAGAATTCGATGGTGATCAGGGTAATCAGGGTGACATTACTTTCAATTCTGACTGTACATACAAGGCACAATACCCATGAAACATTTTTGCTATAATGTTATATCCTAATATGTAATTGTAAATAAAATGAATTTGCATATGAGAATTTGGGGATACATACATGTAAGTAAACAAATATTAGAAATATAAATGAATGTTATTCTAAAAGAATGTGTGTAGGTTAATAAACGTTAGAGCAATGAAGTTTTAAGTGTATAAATAAGTAGTGTAATGTTTTTTTAAATATTTAGAACCCCGTGAAGAACATATGTTAGAGCATCTGTGCGGGGTGCAAGTGCCATGTGAGTATTGACGCGAGTGGAGATAACGTCGATGTTTTTCAGTGCATGTCATCCCGATGCGTTCTAATTTCCTTGTTAATCAAAGGGGTAGCGAAGTAGACGGCGCAGTTCCATTGATTTGTTATTGTGTTGCAGCGAACTGGGGGATGGAAACGGGGATAGGAGGTCGAAATGAAAAAAGGTATGAGTGTCGGTGGTGGAATCGCATCGATCGGTCTTGCGATGGTATACGCATGCCCTGGTTATGTCAAAATCAAAATACTGCACGCTGAGCGGGACCGGAACCGGCCAATGCCCTTCACGGGAAGCTGAAGCGGAAGTACTTACTTTATAACAATTTGACTACTGCTTACGGTTACGCCGTATGAAATTACGTTCGCTGCATTCTATTTTGTCACCGACTGCAACGACCAACAACCAGTTCTAGCGTAGTTCACAGAAACATAAACTATTGTAATTATTGCTTGTGTACGACGTATTGGTCGTGTGTTTGTAAAAACATGCGATAAATTTCCTTATCGCTGGAAATTTGAGGAGGCGAACAGAAACGCGTAATATTTTGATGATCCTCTTTTTTTGGTATTGACGATCGGATGAATTCAATTTAATAGTTGGTTAATTTGTGATATAACACGTTGAACGATTTATAAATAACTTTCACTCACAAGTCAGTTATAGAGCAAACCTGTCGAACCTTTTGCGATGGTGTTGAAAGTAGAGATTCCCCAGGTTGCAGGCGCGTCAGGTGGAGGGTTTGTATCTACGGGGGAGGTGCCGTACGCCCGAAACATCGCCAATCGCGCACTTACGGCACGCGCACGACTTCCAGCACTAAACTATTTGGAGACCTAAACACTAACTAACTTTTACGGACACTGCGCAGTGCATACAGAGGGACGTGGTTCACCTCGTGGTATCCGCGCGCGCAAGACGCACGAGACTTGCGCCTATGACGTAACCATCTTCACCGTACTGCACTGGCATGGGGGTGCCGTTGGCAAATAACGCCGTATTACAGAATCAAACCGACTAATATCGATTCTGTGACGAAATTTACTGGCACAAAAGGCCACTGACTTACGAACGTCATTCCCTCTTCCACGGCACGTTCGTTCGGAAAATTGCCTCGTCGTTTATAAATACCCTCGCTCTGCTATGTCTTTTTGGAGAATACGCAACGCCCGAGGCTCTCTCGCGAGCTTCCATGAAAAATTAATACTCTATCTACGTCTCTTCTACTCAGAAGACCCACGTCACTTGTTATTTCCACGAAAAATTATCATACAAAGAGGAAAAGCGAGATACTGGTTACACCAATACCTACCGATCGTTGTTGTAAAGTGAGAACATAGGTAATACAATAGACATAGGCACGGCAAAAAAGATGAAGCAGACCTTTGCATATGTATACCAGTGTTGTAACATATCTAGTTACAAGTATTTAGATACGGTATCTAGATACTTTCAGTGTATCTGTATCTGTAACTAGTTACATTGTAATACTTGGTATCTGTAATTGTATTTAGTTACATTTATGTATGTATCTGAGCATACACAGATACATTTTTTAAATAAAAATATTTTATGCCATCTCACCCTATGTTATAAGAAATTAAAAGTACAGATTTCCAATACACAGGCTAAACGTTATTGGAAAGATCTCTATATTGTGCAAATGTGCAATGTCTTTTTATAATAAACTTCCACAACGGATAAATCAGCAACTACCTCCTCAGTTAAGCGGATAGCGTCTTACGGTTGTGATTGGCTTTGGATTTTGAATGAGCCAATCACAAATGCTGCACGAGAGACGAAAAACGCTATCTGCATAACTGAGGACGTAGCTTAACCAGCAATGGAACTTTTTATACGGAAATACATATACCGACTACTATTATACTATTAACTTTGGAGCCATATTTAGTAGAAGAATATACAGGATGACTGTTAATTATATCGACAAAATGAAACTACGATAAGAAGCTATGTCCGACAGTATGGGAAAAATGTTAAAAAAATTCTTTCTACTTTTCGAGAAATAATTAATCAAAAATTGGCCCCAAAACGACGCCCTTGGTTAAAAAGTCGAGGAGCTTTATCATGTTTTATGATACTGCAGCATGGCTTGAACTTGATCTTTAAGTGGAATTTCACAACTCCGTTTTTAGGTCGACGCCCGACGTGAGTGCAAACTCGAAAATATTTACTTAACAAATGATGTATGCAGCAAATTACTAGAAATAGATTATTCCACGCAAAGAATAACAGCACTTTGAACACCTGGTGAATAAATAAATCAGTAAACTCATTCGTAATTTGTTTCGAATGTTGATTATTATAATTTCTTTTTGTGTGCGAGGAATTATTAACACAAATCTATTAAAATTATTAAAACTTTGACAAATTTTAATTAATTATGAACTATTCCTTAGAATTTTTTAAACGTGACCCCGTAATCTATCACATTCATAAAGTTTTTACAGTCGGCGATGACTTCAGGTCTAATAAATCGTTTCACATTTTCGGAGAAAACCGATTCGTTTAAGCACAATACTTTGCAAATATCATCAAGTCATCATTTTTTTCGTGACGATAATTATTACCAATTAGTATTACGCATAATACTAGCGACGCCAAGTTTAAAACAAAAGATTGTATCGTAACAGTTTTATTGCCTCCGTGCGATTTTTTTCGCTCAGCTGGGACATTCGCGATTTTTTTTTTGTGTACGAAACGGCGGGTACATTCCGCACGAATTAACAAACAATGATTTACTTAATTATTTACGAATTTATTATTTGTATTTCATACGCAATTTTAGAAGATAATAATAATTACTGAACATTTTAAGTAGCGACATCTTTCTATCGCTTTTTGACCTGACCAGAATTAAAAAAAAAAAATTATGCAAATCGATTTGCACAAATCTTTTTTTTAATTCTCATATGCTTTGACAGCAAGCATGGCCGCCTTGCATGGGATGACTTATTATGTAACGAACTGGCTTCAATTTGTCAATCCTACTGCAATGTCAGGTCAAAAAGCGATAGAAAGATGTCGCTACTCAAAATGTTCATTCCTTTCACATCGCATTGACGAATAACCTAGGACAGAACGGTTTGGTTTGCAGTGGAGTTCTCGAGCTACGGTTCTGCTGACGAAGGCCCAACTAGGCCTGAAACAGCTGTACAGAGCCTGCTCGAGGAATTCGCTGTAATCAAAACCGATTTGCACAATTTTTTTTTATTAATAATTACATCGTGTAAAAGAAAATTACCTTACCCAGCTGTTAAACGAGTATTAAAATCAATTGAAATGTTTGTCAAGGTCGCATTGTGCGCCAGCGAGAGTCAATAAAAAAATTTATAGTCCTATTATACAGCCGCATTTATAGAACGTGGCCGCCGTACTGCCAACTGTGTACGAACACAGTGACGGAGCTTGATTTTGCGGTAATTTTTTAATTATAAACTGTTTGCAAGAATTCATCGATTCTCTTATGAGTTTTTTTTTTCGGTCACCCTGTTTGCAACATAATCTACTTTGAACTTATGAATTTGTTCATTTGATGTCGCGTACTACTTTTCAGTGTATTTTATTAAAAACGATACAAAACGATAATTAAATGTTCTTTCTGTTCTCTTTTCAATTTCAAACTTTGATGCTTTGTGGGTTTTTTTTTCTTGAAATAAAGAACATTATTATTTTTATTATTATGTAACACGTTTATGTATGTATCTAAAAGGTATCTAGATACATTTATACTATATCTGTATCTGGATCTAGTTACTTTTAAAAAAGAAGTATATGTAACTGTATCGAGTTACAAATTAGGATAAGTATCTGTATCTGAATCTAGATACTTTGAAAAATGTATCTGTTACAACACTGATGTATACATACATTCATTCTAACCTCTTCCGCTTCCCTACTCCACAACGTAATGCTATTCCGAAATTCTTTGCGCTATTCATTCTCATTGAATTTCTATGACCTCAGTTTCATCCAACCAGGGATGCAAAACATAAACGAAACCGTTTCACAGTTTCAGTTGCACTCAACGCGCAAAAGAAGGTTCCAAGGTAGGTACCGAATTTACATTCCTGGATCCAGCACACAGTATGTATACAGCTAAAATGTTCTAATCTAATTTTCTAACTCTGTGACTCTCCAAAACTTAAAAACTTATTATCCACTATCACGTTATAATTGGACTTTTATCCACACTTATGAAGCATTTAAAGTGACCTCTTATCCACTAGTGGAATAAAGTTACTTTGTTCTATATATGTATACCATAGCAACCAGTAGGTATGACAAAGCCTGTCATGTTTCATTTTACGAATACGAATATTTTTTAATTAAATTTCGCTCATTCTGATGACACTTAAGAAAATGCTACCTAAAACACTTACACAATAAAATACCTATTAAGTTGATTGTCCATAATTAGGTAAATAGTTGTAAGGTGAAAGAAAGTATTTCCTAATTGTGTTTGGTTTTAATTTATCGACCGGCTTGGATTTTCAAAATCTTCCTCAGACCTAAAATTACATACATTGTATGTACATTTAATATTACATATAACATTTTAATAAAGGTGTAAATTAAAAATCGAGGATTTAAACACCGGTGGCAATCACTGTAATCATTTTAATGGCAATAACTTGACAGTCCTAGCCAATATTGATAGTAGTATGAGTAATACTGATAGCAATAAGAGCAATACTGGCAGTGTTAAGCAATCCGGAGAAATACATGGGTAATATGTCAGTACTATAGCAATACTGGGCAGTACATGTAATCGAAGTGGAATTAAAATTTTCCCGCCGAAAACTCTCAATGTTATTGACTGTTTGACATATAGTTTCATACTATCGGCAATTCCATTTCAATTTGTTTGTTGTCGAGAAGCGACAAGAAAGAAGGGAGTGTCTTAATTTTTTTACTAGTTGCTGTTTAGATGTATGACTTATTGACTTTTATGCATTCTGTTTAATAAAGTTCTTTTTATTTTTTTGCGGAACATTCAGATTTGAGAAACCATAATAACAAATTGAAATTACTGACTGTACTTTCGCAAGAAGACACTAAAATTTTACTGACGAATTAAATCTCGTCTTTCTAACGACGTACTAAGTACAGGGTTAGTTTTATTAATGTTTATTATTTTAATTATTAACCGATTCAAAAAATTTAAAATTTATCCTTATATGGATTTTTATGTAGATTTCATACATACTATCAGTTTTGAGCTAGCGTTTTATACATACGGGTGGAAAAAAAATTATATTTTTTTTTATGGAACACCCTATACATATATTTTTTTTAAATAATTTGCACCCTACCTGGAAGTTTCATTTTAAGAGATAAAAAAAAACTTTAAATACAAAAGCTGTAGGATAGTATTTGTATTATCTTTTAAACCTCTCACAAGAAACAAAAGTCCATTGAAAAGTGGGGAAAAAATACAATTTTTGTTTTGCGGTTTGTGTGATTTTAAAATATAATATCAATAAATTATTATTTAAAAAATCAAGGCCTGGAAAAGAACTTTATTGTTAATTCATTTTGTATAGTTTCAAATATTCCAATTAATATTGTATTTGCTAACTCAAATAATGATTTAAAAGGTTTTTTATGCAATTTTCCCTTAAATGTTTATATGCTAATATATGTATTTATGCATATGTTTTTGAAATCAGTAAACAATGATCATTCATATATTACAAAAACCAAAAAATTGTATTTTTTCCTTTACATTGGGATGCGTTTCTGTTTTTTTGTGAGAGTTCTAAAAGCTAACACAACGCTAATGTATTTTTTAAAGCTTTTCTCTAACTGAGAACAAAACCTCTAGGTAGGGTGCAAAATACCGTGCCTTCAATTAAATTCCTAGTTAAAGTAAGCTGTGATCTTTTTATAAAGTTGGCGATACGTAATTCATAACTGTTAATAAATAATTGCAAGATTAGGAAACTTTTGTCGAAAATTCTGTACACACTGATTAATTGAATAAACAAACTGTCCATTTTCTAATCTACCGGTTTGAAAATAACTTTCAACAATAAATATTTTGTGCTGTAATTCTAACATTTTGTAAATGAAAATACAAAGTGTCAATTTGACATTTGTTTAATTAAATATCAGCGCTACAAATCTTTAGGAGAAAAAACAATAAAATCATAGCTCACCTTAATGAAGAATTTAATTGAAGGCACGGTATAAAAAAATAACCACAATCAATTTTTCAATAATTGACGAATAACATAAAAACTGATGTATACAATATGTATATACATACAGTGACTTTCAAAAAGTGTGCTTACAAATGGGAATTTTTTTTATTATCGGTTTTTATAAAAATTTATTAACGCAGAACGCTTCTGCATCCCTTAAAGTCAAATTGGAAAATGTCAGATGAAATTTATCTTGAACGGTATACAGCGTGGACACCGAAAATTGAAGACGGCTTAAGAGTAAAGTACCCTTATTTTACAAGATACAGCAAAATGTCATAAGAATAAGTTGTTCAGAATTAAAAATTATAACTAAATATGAAAACATGAAATTACAGCCTTCTACCTCAAAAATAAAAAAATCACAATGTATTGTGAACAACTCTTTATACACACTACATTAGGAAGTACTGGTTGGATTAAAGTGTCCGCCAAAATAATATGAATAGGAAAACATTAAATTGTTTCTCAACAATTTTACTTGGTTTTTAGTGATTATTTCAATGCGTTCGAAAACTTTGTGCTTTCTTGTAGCATACATTAAAAAAATATGATACATTTAAACGAAGTTACATTTTAAATGATAGAGGTTATAATTTTTAGTATTCTTCACAGTAAATCGCGCTTTGTCCCGGATTTTCGCGTCGGTTATCGGGCCAGTTTCTGTATTATCGGCCGAGGTGTTAGTGCAGCGTAATTAATTTTTGTGTTTGAAAGTGATTGCTTAAACAATAATATTTCTTATTAGTGATGTTATCTAGTGAAAGTGGTTGGTGATTTCTCCCTTGATTACAGTAGCATGGTGGATTTAAGAAGTATGTAGATTTGTACGCTGCGGCTTAAGGTAGGGTGAGTATCTTTTTTTCTTCTTGTTAAACGGCGTCGGCCGCGGCCGTTTTTCGATAAAGCGAAGATGGCGGCCGAAAAATTCGAAAAGTGCATTTTTGGCTTACTACATGTTTATGGTCTGCTTGTTTGTATTGCTCTAAAAGCTATCACGTGTTGTTTTCAGTCAAATTCGTATATCTCGTGCTGAAAAAACTTGGAATTTGACTGAAAACTACATATGATAGCTTTTCGAGTAACTCCGTGCAATACAAACAAACACACTTTTAATTCAGTTCTTTTTCCAAAAATCTTCCAAACAAATTTTCTGGGCAGTTTTTATAGAAGTTGCTGTGTATTTAGAAAACTATTAATACACCGTGAAATTCGTATTCCATGCGCTATAAAATTTGCCCGAAAAATGTAATTAAACTGCAGATTTTTTCAATTAAATTTGTTTTTTTTTTTAGTTCCACTTCAGTTTGCAGAAGGGTTGCAGACCGGTGAGTGCTTTCTTTCTCTTGTAAACATCAAGTAACTTTATACTTAATTCACGGGGGGTAATGGCCATGTTACCTAAATAATAGTCAAGTTATATCTACACTTCATTATACAGTGTGTCGCTAAATTCCGTGGACGTGGCTTAACCACAGACACCTGGGCTCAAAATAACATGATTTAACCCAATTTATCTATATCCAAAATTGCTTCGTTAAGTCAGTATTCTGCTTCAAAGTTGTCGGAGAAAAAAGTTAATTATTCTTATGGCAAAAGAATGCTTGAACCAATTTGTATGATATTTGGTACGAGTGCCCACGAGAAGATAAGTAAATCACATTTTCAGATGGTTTTATGGTCATTTGTACCAACCATTTAAGCTGAGCTTAAATTTAAGTGGTATTTATAATGTGATATTTCAGGTTACACAACATTAAGTAAATCACATTCTAAGTGACGCTTAAATTTAAGCTGAGCTTATTTGTTCGGTGTAAAACGAATAATGCGCTTTTGATTTTTAATAGCAAAATTATGTTGCCTTTACATGAAAACAGTATAATGCTAGAATTTAAAGTAAATAGCAACTCATCTCAAAATCAAACGTAAGGCGCACCCTCTAAATATTAATTAAATTCAAAAATATTTCGTAGGTGTCATAATATCACTAAAAGACAACATAATTTTGCTATTAGGTAAGGTTATCTCAAAGTTTGGTTTTTCGACCCACCCTAGTAGGCAGCTGATGTGAAAAACAAGGCTACCCCAACACAGATTTCGCAATAACTTTCCCGAGGTTAAAAAGATAACTTTAACTAGTAATTTTTTAGAAGGAAGCATTCATTAGGAAGCTTTTTCGTGTCTTCTTAATACTTCTTGCGGTTTGGTCAAAAAATAGAAAAATCTAAATGGCTGCAGCGCCTCTTATTGAAAAAAGTAGCCTATACACGAAAAACAAATGTCTCTTTTATGGATAACTAATTTATTTTTAGGAGTCACATTGAACATTTTTGTGTCTTTGCGAATTTTGACACTTCTTATGGTTCAGTAAAAAAATAAAAAAATCCAAATGGATGCAGCATGCTTTCTTGCAAACAGTTTTAATTTACTATTAAGATTATTAAGAGGTTATTAAAGAACATTTCTTTCTGAAAATAAGTTAGTTAAGCACGTAGTAAGCATCTGTTTGTAGTGTACAATTATACATCCTACTATGTTATATCTTTCAGAAAGGATTTTTTTATTTAGTGGCTAAAATTGTAACACGTATCAAATGTTGCAAAGACGAAAAAAAGTTCACTAATGAATGTCTCTATCTGAAAAAAAAAATTATGTTTGTAGCAGGTATTTGTTTTTCTATACAGCCTATTATAGTGAACCTGTTTTCAATAAGAAACGCTGTAGCCTCTTAGATTTTTCTATTTTGTGACTAAATCGTAAGAAATATCAAAAATTACGAAGATTAAGAAAAGTTTCCTAATGAATGCTTCTTTCTAAAAATGAACTAATTAATGTTACCTATCTAACCTCAAGAAAGTTATTGCAACATTTGTACGGTGGCAACCCTGTTTCTCACATTAGCGATTGCATGTAAATTACTCAAACCATCTGAAAATGTGCCTTACCTTACCAAATATCATCCAAGTTAAATAAAGCGTTCTTTTGTTATAAGAAAAAATAACTTTTTTTCAACACTTTGAAGCAGAATGCTGACTTATCGAAGCAATTTTGGATATATCGAGACATTCAAAAAAACCCTCATCAAAACAGGCCGAGGAAGAAAAGACGTATATCTTTCCTTAATTGTACAAAGCAACTAAAATGTCAGGTATATTTTTCACCCTGAACTTCTCTAAACTCCTCGTATGCACCCTTCATTAAATATACACAATTTCCATTGATTTTACTACCATTTCTAAAATAAATTTCTACTAAAACGCGTTTTTGTTCTTCAGTAAACGTAAATTCCATGTTTGCGTAAAACGTTTTCACGAAGTTTGACGTCTGTCATACAGTTTACTTTCGACGGTGAATGGCTTGTTAGATAAGTTGGGTTAAATCATCTTATATTGAGCCCTGAAATCTGTGGTTAAGCCATGGTCACTCAGAAATCGCATAAATCGATAGATTTGAATGTTCTCTTTCGTATTTTGCCAGAATTTCGTTTGTGTAATATTTGTACAAAAAGTTATGTGCTATTGTATTTGGCGTCTTTTAAGTGCGTGACATTAACTATTTTCAATCGATAAGTAATCAATAAAGTCGATCGGCCAAAGCTCACTGGTGGCATCTTTCGATATATTTTGTAATGATTCGCCGACAGCAGCCGGCGTCAGTCTGTCTCTTGCGTCATCGCCGACGCGCCTTAGACCAGAAACTTCGGGTGCTCCGATATCACGTCAGCGGTGGAATCAACCCTAGACATTCCGTCGCGTACTCGAGTGTTCGGGAAAAACAACCCCGGCTTATAAAGCACGCGGCCGGTGAATGGAGGACAATTCAGCGTTAGACAGTTTGGAATTAAAGTCGCGTAGATTTTTCGCTCGGCTGTTAAAATAAATTACGTATAAGCTTGTAAATAAATTAGTGTTTAATTTAACTATTTCGTGTTTTGTTTTAAAATAAAAGTTAATAGAACCTTTAAAATCGTTACAATTTGATCATTTTCTATCCGATTACGATTACAAGTTTTCATCGTACCTAAATAGTTTCTTTAAAAAGTTATTTATATAATTAAGTACTGGGCATTAATTACTGCCAATAATTTGAATTTAGTTTTTTTCTCAATTGTGATTACCAGAGACAAACGATAATTAATGATCTTCACAATGCTGTTAATTATAGTTCTGTGATAATTAGGACGGCTTTGGCAGCCAATTTAAATTTTCAAATTTTGTTGCTGGAGGTTTGTTGCTAAATTCTCACTGGTCTTTCTTTTCTAAAATATTACACCTTAGTTGATTGTACGAAATATTTTCGTGCGTTTAGACATTTTTGCTATGCCTCACTTCCATAGTGTGTCAAAATGGAAAAAAGAAACTTTAAAGTTTGAATGTTTTATGAAAGATGCGCACTTAAAACAGAATTTAAGTACAAGCTAAATATTGATTAAAATAAGTATTCATTCAAAGGTACTGCGGTATCATCAGCGCAGTGAACAAATTTTGGCTAGTGCGCATGGATAGCGTTACTATTTAGTATTTAATATTTAATCGACTGATTAGGCAAGTAATTTAATAAATTATTTTTGAAATAATAATAACATCATACATAAAAATAGAAATATGTCTCTGATGAGGTTAATACTACTTTCCGCGTCACATTCGCGCAGCTTTTACTACATCAGTATCCCTTTCTCTAATTGAATAAGTAATAAATATGTATATTAAGTTATAATTACGACTTGAAATATATCAAAGATAACACAACGAAACAGAAAATAATTTAGTACATGCAGAGAGGAAGTAGATACAAGAGCGTGAAAGCATCACAACGATGAAAGAAATAAAACAGAAATAATAGAGCTAAAGTAGATCATCACGTAAGCTATCAATTGCAAAGCGGAAACAATTCATATAGACATACATTTGGAGCACTGTGTTGTTAACTGTTGAAATAAAGAAGCCTTCGAAATTTTATGCTGCAGAAGAATGCTAAAATAAACTAGTTATGAAAGAACGAGCAACAATTATCTACTAAATTATTAAACTAAATTAAAGTAGAATTTGTTTTATAAATTATTAAGGGAAAAAATATAGAATAAAATACAGTAAAGGAGAGATTGGAAAACAGGAAGGAATAATAAACTATAATTGAAGGTCGCACGGAAGCGAAAAATAAACAAGGAAAACCGCGGTTGCAATTTATCATTCGAAAACAAAAACGAACGAAAAAAGAAAGTGTGGCGGCAATAAAAGACTGCTAACTGACATTTTTGTAATTCGTTTACAACGTTTACAAACATTTTATTATCCGAAAAATTCATCAAACGTTATTTTCACAAAAAGGAAAATCGAAACCACCGGTTTAAAATTTCTAGTTTTCTTTAAGAAGTAAAAAAAAAAACTGATAAATTGGAGAATTCACACACAATTTAATTGGTGATTTTAAAAAATATAAACAATTTACCTAGGCTGGGTTTCTCAGTCCTAGTTTAACTTTAAAATCCTGTTTATTTCTGTAGGAACAATTGGGAATAAACAGGAGTAAACCCTAGTAAAGTAATGAAGACGACCTTCAGTCAATTTTTTTAACTACATAATTTTAATTTCGCTGTGCAATTAAAACATTTTCGCTGTCATTTTCGAGATAGTTTTTTTTTTAATTTTAAAACAACTTTTGCTTTGAATATTAAATTACTCCTTACTTAATGCAATTAATTGAGACTATATACTTTATATCTTTATGTCTTTCAGAACTTGCGTTACCTAATTGGACTTATTTCATTCATATTATCCTATATCTGGACATTTTTCCATTACTTCTATAATCATCCCTACATGCTGTTCTTATTTCCTTTATTTGTTCATCATTAATTTTTCCTTTTCTTTTGTATTCTTGCTTCATTTTTTATTTATTTTTTCCACTCCTTCATCCTTAAAATGTTTTTTTTGTTTGTTTTGATATTAAAGTCGTAATTTATTTGTTTTAGTTGCTCTATCAATTGCTCTTAGATATTTCATTTCAGCTGTAATTTGTATTTGTATTTTGTACTAAAACTAAATTTTAATTAAAAGAGCGTGGAATTTGATAAAATTAAAATAAATTATGCTGGAAAGGTATAATGTTACAGATTAAATTCCTTTCTTTCATTTGCTGGTTCGTGTAAATTAAGGAAAAAAAAAACTATAAATATTTCCCAAATGTGAATTGCTTATTTATAAACTGCGTCATAAATATTTTTCACTTTTCGGTCGCATGCGTTTTCAGATTTATTTATATGTTTCTGAAATACAATCCCTCAAAGTCGAGAGAAATATTTTGCGTATTTTTTTACAAAAATCTCTCCCTAACCATCACCTGCTCTTTTGGAGCAGCAATTTTTAATGACTTGTTTACGACTGCAACACCGGAAAATATATAAATCTTACGACAATTGTTATTATTGCTTAATCATTTTTATTGTTCACAAAATCGTTACTTACAGAAAACTGCGTTCATTAATCACAAAATTCGCTATTTACAATAATAATACGATAAAAAAATTGCAAGTCACCGTAACCGATGGTTCAACAGAATTTTTTTTGCTTTGTGTTTATTGAGCTTATTTTCTAACATTTTGCTAAAAGTATTTTAAGCACCCCGTTTAATATCGTGTTCTTCTAATGCGAATTACACATTTCATCTTTCATTTTTATTTTTCATCAGATTTTGTACACATTTTTATAACAAAATATCCCTTGACAATTGAACAATCTAGTAACCAGGTTTTTTGAGAAACGATTTCGTTCTTAATCAAATAATACATGGATTTGATCCCCACCTGGGAGTCCTTCGAATGTTTATTTATTAAATTAAAATTTTAAACTAAGCAGAAGTCTACAATGTAATACTAAATTATCTTTTAGTCTTGTGTTAACCCTGCAAGACAATTTTATTTTCTATGCTTGCTGGAAACTTAATAAAGTTGAAACCAATTTGAGACACTAAATAATTTCCTCGTCATAGGAATAAACAATAAATCCTACTTCGGTAACTAAGAAATTAATAAAAAAATTATTATTGACTGAAGGCAAAATTTGATGGTAAAAGATTGGAAGTTAAATGTACAAGTTCCGTTAATCTCGGAAGCATTTTCTACCTGGTATTTAATTTCAGCAATACAGGTTTATTAAAAAATGAAAAGGTTTTTCCATTGTAATATCAACTGTAAAATAATTCTTCGAATATTGCTGCGTAACCAAAGCGAACAAAAAAAAATTACAAAAGTACTCCACATTGTTTGGTAACTGAAAATAAAAGGGCGTAGAAGATCAAAGGAATGTTGATAAAAATGTTAAACGTGATTAACGTTACAGGTATTAAAAAAGCAAAACGTTTTTATTATTTTTTTGTGCAGCTGAGGATTTTGAATACATATTTAATTTTGAGTGTGAGCTGAAAAGTTTTCTTTTGATTAAAGTTGAATGACGGCGTAATCCGTCTGATAATAATTTTTGCACCATAATAAACAAATATCGCCAAATGGAAACTGAAATCCCTTTGTGCGCATTTCCCAGCGTTACCTTTCACTTGAGCAAAATGAAATTCTTTGAAGTGGATTTCGCTCTGCTTTTATTCGTTGATTACATTCTGCCCTATTTATGAATTTTATAATCGAATTTTTCAGATAATCTTTTTTTTAATCTCGAGAAATAAACCTTGCAAAAAATTTTATCTTATCTGGGGACGAGTTTTGGCAAACAATCCTACGTTATATATATATAACGTGAATGTGAAAAGCAAATTTGCCTGACTATATCAGCCACATTATTATTATTGTCTAAACTATCCGCCGGTTGCGTAGCAAAATTGACATTACATACATACATGACCTCGATATTTTTAAGTAACAATAACTGTATTAACGACGTAAGAAAACAAAGTCTTCGTGCTTATCAAGTAAATATCGATTCAAGACAATGTTTATAGTTAGAATATTACTTGATTATAAAGTCCATCGAGTTTTAAAATAAAAGCAAAAATGCTCTTTTTATATTTACGTTCATTCCTCTAAAGTCGTTCCCACACATGTGCGCAATCATTTGTACAAAGTTATGTGCAAACCTTCGCGTACTTTGACAAATTGCAAAATATCATATGCACATGCGTGTGCGAATTTGGGCACATGTATGGGAGCCCCATAAGAATTGCTTTTGCAGGAGACATTTGCCTATTTTGCTCAAATCATTTGTAGGGATTATAAAATCCGTAAAAACTCAGCAAGTGAATTTTTACGTCCAAATTTTGGTTTGAGAAATTCTTCGTTTTAGTTCTGCCCATGAATTAATTGTCTTCATACTGAAGATTCAGTATGTTCAAGCTTGTAAACCTAAATCAATTTTTATGTCCGAGTGCTGGAGGAGTTTCTCACAAAACTCAAAGCATTTAGTCTTTAATTAGAAAGTTTATTTAACAGAAATAGCCGTTGAAAATCGATCTGAGGTGTTTTAAAATTCATGCCGCTCGGTTCTCATCGTTTATTTGTGACGCAATCAACTTCGTATTAAGTCGAACGAATTTATATTCGCTTGATGGTGGTAGGCCTGCGTATGACATTATTCCATCGGGAAATTACGTGACCCTACAATGGCCAGTCCAACCCTGCTATTGACCTATATAAAACTGAGCGAATTATTTCGCACCTACGGGAAAACTCATGCATATACATAGTTTATTAGAGACGTACGTGTTTTCCGAAATTTACTGGAAACTGATTTTTGGAGAGTCACTCGAAAGCATGGATAATCGATTTTGTCGCTAGTAAATCCGTTCATTTCGCCGCCGTTCTATTTACAAGGGGAAAAAACAAATACTTTCACTTTCTTAGGTAATTTGAGTCGGAAATAAAAATGAACCAAATTCGAACCGAATCGGTTACAAATGAGTGGCCACCTAATAACAAATCTTCGCGAAATTTTATAATTACTTAAACTTAAACTAAATTAATGCTCTAAAAGTAATAAAGTTTCATTTCAAGCTTTGCGCAGATGCCCCAATATTCTTGTGTAAGCACTCGCAGAATGCATTCAATCCTCGTCTTTTCCTTTCGGGAAAGTTTCGAGAAATGCGTTTTGAGTTACAATGCTTTCAAGTTGTTGCATGTGAACCATTTATTTATTAAAAAAAGTGAAATCGTTGACATTTAAATCGATGACGCAACTAATCTATTTTTACAGTTCGGAAAAAAGAACTGATATTTACATAAACGTTGCTTTTAATTATATACTTTTTGCTCCAAATATTCGCTTTGAAGAAACAAAACGTTCAGCTCAATTTGATTCACAATACTTTTACCACAGCTATCATCGAATATATGTACAGTCTTGTGCACCTAAAATGCACCTCCTGCACTTAAAACCTTATGGTACAAGGCAGAATTGTCAAGTTGGAGCACGAGTGTGCATGGTCATTAAAAATGTAGAACTTATGGAACAAGGAAATCTAACCTAAATGAAACTTAAATTGTTAGTCAGATAGTTGTAGTTCTATGTCCATAAATATTTTAGCCCAAAGCAGAACTGCTTTTACTATAATTACGGAATAACTGTTCGCTGAATATCCTTTAACGTTAACCTACGTCACGTTATTCTAACAATAATGCTTATCCGACAATTGTAAAATCGGGCCTAAACGTTAGCCAATTAGCCAAATAGTACCTACGCCTACAGTATAATTAAAACCTTAACAGTTAGCCAAATTTTGCAAATTAAGATTCTTTTTTAATTCTACACATTTAGTCACATTCAAAAACGTCTCAAGTTGTAAAATGTTTTTAAATGACGTTAAAAATTAGTAAGTCATTTTGCGTCATGAAGTTTTTTGGATCGTGATCAAAGACGAGATGTGTTTTTGGAGCACACGTGATTCAGAATGGCATCACTGATTTGAGCATGACTATCACGTTTATGAGGAAAAGTAGCAAGACTATGTAGCAATAAATAAAACGCTTAAATCGCTTATCTAATCTGAAACAAGTTAACAAATATGTCAGGTGTTTCTCTGTATGACGCGCTGGTGTCAACGTAATTAGTTGGCTAATAAAATTGCTTGGTGGACCTTTCTTTAGTTACACAATGATTTTCCAGGAATTGAAATGCGCAAAAATACTGAACATGGCACGTTTTTAAAAATAAATCGAAATTTCGACAAATTTCGCAGCTCCGCACCAAACAAAATATTTATGTAACGTTGTGTTCGCGCACAATACACGGGCAGATCTCTGTATACACCGACAATGAAACGTTCTATTTTAAGCCGTATTGTCGAGGCAACTTTAAGTTTTGACGTGAAAACCAACTGACAACGATTAGTTTCATGTTAATACATCTTTTGTTCCGGGGGAAAATCAATACAATCCGATTACACCGTTAGCGGTTATTTATAAACTTTGCGGAGCTCACGATGGAAACCAATTATACAACAACAACAACAAAAAGTCAAATACTTCAGACGCCATTTCACGCAGCTTTTTTTTCATCCTCTCATCCTCTTCATCCCATGTTGTTTTTCGCTTTTAAAGATACGAAAAATGGAGAACTGTCTTATTTGATGTTCTATTTTTCCTTAGTTAGGCAAACGGTAGGTGTGAGTTTGATCTTACATGAGAATTCATTACGCGAGATGAAATTGGCACGTCGCATGAGTATTCTGTCTTAAATGCTTGTAATTTTGTATACCCAGATTTTAGCTGGCAATTGAATTTGTTTAAAACTCATTCATTGTTTGAGATTCCATGAAAAATTCCAACGCATAAAATTGTTAATCACATCGGTCTCGTTAATATTAACTAAATGGAATTTATTAGCATACGGAATGTGCCCTACTTAACAAAGCGACGGGTTATATTAGATTTTATAAGTTTCCTTTGAGGTATTTCCTTTTGTTTATTGTGCAGACCGTCATAATCATTTTGTTGCGTAATTAACTTTTGGCATCTCTTTGAAAATTGCTACGATTTAGTTTGTAAGAAAATAGGTACTTCGAATACATGCTTTTTTTGTCTCTCAACTTAATATCTCGTGGACCAGGAAGTTTCAAAACTGGATGACAGTTGAGCTTAACGAAACGTATCTGCATTGACACACGTGCACGTAGAATCGATACCGAATTCCCATGAGGTGGAAATACATGTACGATATTGACATGATAAAAAGGGACGATAAGGGAGTATTTTTTTTTGTAAAAAAGCGTTTTATGTTTAATGTGAATCGAGTCGATAATATTCTTTTCACAAATATATTTTTCTCAGATAGGCAGATGAAATGTAAATATTCATGAGAATGTATTTTTTTTTCTTGTTTGCGTATCACAGGGTACAATATGGAACAAAATAAAAGTAAAAGGCAGGCGTAGCTATTCAGGCATGATAATTACCTTGGCGCACGTGTACAATACAACATCAATAAGTAATATCAAGTCAAATATAGGTGCAAGTACACAGTCCTTCCGGTTCGTTTGCTTATTGATTTTATTGTAGGTGCATTCTGCACGTAGAACCTGCTTCCCAGCTTGCTTTAAAATTATTAAATGTGCAAAACACTAAATTTGACCTTACAGTCGGATATCCTGCACTTTTTTATCCTATCACAGAAAATATGCAAAACATATTTATATGTCAAGGCTGTTAACTTAAAATTGTTTATAACATATACGGTACTAAACGGCTTCCGCATGCAGGTAGTAAATTGTAAAAAATAAATGCATTTACAAAAAAAAAACAGTTTGTTCAGATTCGGTTGTGTTTGTTTTCTGCGAACAAGTTGATTGCAAATATGTAAAACAACGCGTCAGTATTTTGCAAAATATTATTAATAAATATCGTACGAAACGAATATGACCTACAATAGGTGGTAAAATCGATACTTTACGTTATTCAAAACCAACATTTTTTTCCGGTTAAGTATATGCAACGCTCAAAGTATTGATTACAATGGTTGCATTCAAAGGTCATGACAGTTTTGATGCCATCTCTTTACTAAATAAATGTTTTTTTTTTCGATGCACACACGGCTTCTTGTGTTAATCAATACGATTGCTTTTTGGTTGCTCGAGGTGATAATTTAATTATCACGAGTGTATGTGTAATTAGTAAATTTCATTGTCGCGTTGAACGATGGCCACCCAATTTGAAGAGGCATTCAGAAAACACGAAACTTTTTAAATAAGGTTAAACGTATCATATCGCCGTATACAGGGAATAATCAAAAAAATATGCTACACTCAAACTTTTACGTTATTATAAATGTACTGTACATTCTGTAAACTAGAATTAAATAAATATAGCTCAAACCAAAAAGTGTTTTGGGTTAAAAAATTAAGTTTTTATTTTATTTATAACGATGTCAAAGAATCCTTGATTTATTTCCCATTTTCTTTATTCAGAATCCTTAGTAATTCTTTAATTTGAAGTAACCACCTTTTTTTTTGCAAATTTCTTGCACATTTGAAAACAGACTCATAAAAGAATCTGAACTGAATTAATTTAAATGCTATCCTGATACTGCTGGCACTGAAACTTTGTGTTTTTACTGGCGTGGAATTATTTGAGGTCGCGCTGACGACGTACTACACCGCGTAGTAAATCAATATCATCTGTGTTCACTGCAGCTCGGACTACTTATTACACCACTCGTAGCCTCGCCGCTCAGAACTTGCAGGTTACTTACCGCACTACGCCATTGTTGGGGATTAAAATAAATCAAAGCTATAGGTAATTTCCTTTTTCTACCTGCAGTCATGCTACGAAAGCGCAAAGTAATTAAGTATGTCGATACCTCCCAATCGATCGCAAACGAACGGATTTTGTCACTGACAAGAATGAAAATAGAACTCTCATTTTCGAAGAATAATAAACGAAATATGTAATTAATTACATCGGTAGCAATCAAGATATATGATTCACCCTCTAATGTAACAAGGTACTCAAAATAGAATTTCAAAGGAGGTTGTATCATCTATAAATAATCACTTTGATAACGTCAATTACTTTGTTTCAGAGTCTTTAAAAGATATGCTTATGTAAGTAGGTATTTTGATGCCCTTCGAGGAGTTTATCAGTCGTCAAACATAGGCATCAAATATCTAAAGGCTGTATTTGTATTGAAAAGTTGAGATATACAGTACGTCCGCGGATTGAGTTTACAAGAGGGAAAAGAATTTTATTTCCAATTTTACATAAAAATGCCAAATGAAAAAAAATTTTGCTTGTTGTATAACGAAAACATCAGTAATTAAAACTTCAACATTACTACAGTGTTCTTAAAATCGAAAAAAAAAAAAAACAAAAACAAAACCAACATTTTTAACCCACCACCTCCATAATACGAAATTCAAGTCTACGTCGTGGCCCGTTATAACTGTTAAGGATTTCTTGAATTGTTAAAAATGCAATAAATTCTTCTGTTATGTAGCGGTAACTCTTATCTCCCGTCTCACAACATTTTTGCAACGTTAACATTTTTGGCTCTTCTGTTATTTATTTAATTTGAATTTCAATTTTATCTGACTTTAAATTGACTTTAACTCTTGCTCAGTCTGATCGAATCGAACTAAACACAGAAAATTAACAAAATGAAAGAACAGCACGTTTCGTATCATGATGTATCAAGTGTACGATAAAGTGTAATTTAAGGTTAGATTAATATGTTCGAATCACAGCAAACATAAAAATTTTGTGATTTAGAGAAGAAATGGGATTACTGATCATGTTACAAATTTCTGAGCAGGCGGCACGAATCACAGTTCAAAAGAACATGATTCGCTTAAAATTTACAGCTTTGATTCGATCACTTTGAGCAAAAAGAAAGCCCTATTATTTCACATTTTTCAGTCAACGCCTACCACTATAGAGATCTATAGAAAGTTGTAATTACGAGGTAAATGAAATCAAAAAAATTATTTTAAGAACACTGTATTAATGTTGAAGTTTTAATTACAGATTTCTTCGTTACAAATCAAGCAAAACATTATTTTCCTTTGGCATTTTTTCGTAAAATTAAAAATATGTAATTATTTTTTCCCTGGGGACATACTGTATATTTTAAAATTAAGATTACTTCCTTGTATAATAATCTTTTAACAGGTTAGTTAGGATTTAGCTAGTAGATACAGGCTGGTTCACTAGTTATAGAATAAACATGCCGTTTTAAAATATTTTAATATATGTCTGTAAAACATGAGATATTTTTAGGTTTTTTTTTTTAGCAAAACCCTACTCTTTTTAACGACATGGAAAAAATACTCAACTCCACCCAATCATGTTTAAAATTAAGCTTAAACTTTTTTTGGAATTTTAGAAACGTCACAACATCATACAGGTCAATAATTTTCGTGTGACATTTGCCAGAAAAGTCCCCTACATACAAGTTCTAATTAAAGCCCGACTTGGTGTTAAGTTGAATTGTACCTTTAAAAAATTGTTGGCAGAAAGAAATGAAGGATTCCAGTTGTTATTAATGATTTTTGCAAACGGTATAGATTTAATAAATACACGTGTGGATGTGTTGCGTAACATTGCCGACCGTGATGTGGAAAAATACGTTTTGCACGGATTAGTAACAAATCGCGTTAATAATTGCATTAATAAAAGTAATAATAACATGGGTGCTGCCCTTCCGAGATAAGAGACGATTGTATTTGATCTCAGTTTCGCGAATCAATCAATTTGGTTATTAATGTTGCAAAGCTTGGCCTTAAATCTTCAAGGTTATTTGTAATGTAAATTGTTACTCGTAATACACACACACACACTGATTAGTGTTAATAATCATGCTGGGAAAAACAAAAACAATTCAAGTAAAATTTAAACAGAATGTACACCGTCATTATCGAACAAAAAATTCTTCTGATTCGATTTTTTAATGTAATTATTATAATTATATTGGAGAAGGACAAAATGAAATGAAATTATCCATCCAGTATTATTGAAAGAAGATTCTTTTTTAATTCGACATGTAATGAAATAAAAAAATATGTTTTTTGCATTTGCGGTAAATATTTGAGGTAGCTAACAAATTAGAATTGTTTTCTTAAACTTGTTGTTTTGTTTACAAACTTTCTCCCCTTTTAATTTTTCCAAACTTCCACTGATGGAGGGCAATTTAATTTAAATGGAATACACGTAATGAATCTGACCAGTCCTCACCCACCTTAAATCGGCACGTGTTGACGCCCGTCGGTGCGTATCCGATTTCCGGTGTCAGTTTATAATCTGGGCCGGGAAACGATAGGGTCACACCGAATCCCTTCGACCTTCTGGGAGTAATTCGAACTCGCAATTAGGCCTTAATGCGTTCATTTCGAAATTTCGTTCTACATTTATTTATTGGGGGTGTTCGATTCAAATTCTACGGACACTTACCTTTGATATCCGTCGAGTCCGTTGGTGGCCTCATAATGTCGTTCAGGTAGTGTTCTAGGCCTCTCATTGTATCTAAAGGACTGCTTCCGTTTGCATTGACAACACCACATCGATCCTAAAACGTTTAAATAATTGATAACATTTCGCCAACAACTTTTACGTTGCATTTTTTTACTTAAACATATACTACGGAGGTGTGAAAATACATTCAGTAGAGTAACTTCAACGCAGAAAAATCGATAAAGACAAAACAATAAAAATTTTCGTCGCAAATTAAAAACTGTTCTTCTCTACGCAAATATAAACATGTTTTATTTTAGTGTTTTTATCGTTTCTGACGAACATCTCTCTCTTCTCTCGTTTCGACTGCTTCGCTCTTCATCGTTTTCAAAAGACTCTGGAATTTTCAAGTGACTTTTAAAAAGGACGAATGTCGAAACCGGTCGAAGCGAAAAAAAGAGAAAATATTAGTCAGAACAAATGAAACGCCAAAATAAAATCCGGCACGAGGACCAATGAACACGCAAAAATTTAAAACGATTTTAAAGTAGTCACGCTGAAAATATAACAATGTTAAAAATTAAAAGAATACTGCAATAATGCGGGATTTAATTTAGAATTTGTATGATGTAATGAAATCGGTAACCTGGAATTTTTCAAACTTGAAAGGACTAAGTAGGTCACACTCATCATCCTCAGTGTAGAAAATTTGGTAATGGTACACACAAAGTTTCAAATTACAGTTTCATTGTTGCAGAAATTAATGTAGAATTCGAATGATGCAATAAAAATGGCAACTCAGGAATTTATTAAACTTTAAGGCTCCATATAATACACACTTATTATCACCCTGAATGATAAGTAGAAAGTTCGTTGTTGCGACGATATAAGAATTAATTCAGAATTCCATAATCTAAAGAAATTGACAACCCTTAGCTTTATTGATCCTTAACCCTAATTTTGTTCTCTTTTCCGAGAATTTTACCAATTCGGTCGATTATGGTCTGAATTCTGAATATATGGTAGTTAAGCGGTTGGTGATCATTCTCAATGCAGAAAACTTGATAATAACGATTAAACACAAATTATAAATTGACGATAATTAAATTACAATTCTTAGACCCAGTTTTACAATCGTGGAACAAGGTCGGAATAACAGTTCGCCGAATGTTCCTCCATATCTACGTCATCCCTACGTCACTTTATTCTAAGAATAATGCTTATCCGACAAGATAACTTGAAACTTACGTTTCATTGTAAAAGTAACATTGACTATAGCCAACTTTATTTATTTTTTAATTGTTAACTTCAACGAACCAAATAGGATGTCATCATTGTCAATATAAAAAGAAAACTTTTAATGACACAACAAATAATCGCGAGTCGTTGCAAGATGTAAAAAATAATTTAGAATTCGAAAGATAAAGAAAAAATAGGCAATTTTTTATTTTATTAACCTTAACATACTCATAGGATACGGTTATCACCCCCAATATAGACTTGATAATGACACAACAGTTCGTCGTTTGAATGTTGTAAGAATTAATTAATAAATCTGGATGATCTAACAAAATTGACAACTCTTATATTCGTTAAACTTTAACGGTGAACTCTTCATCTTCAATTTAGAAAACTTGAAAATGGGACAATAGTTAACATCAAGTTAGAAAGTTCTGCATCGCGATAGTGTAGAATTCGAATAATATAATAAAATTGACAACCCCTGAATTTACTGAACATTAACGAAATATGTAAGGCCTACTTATTATTCTCAATGTAGAAAATTTGATAATTTGTAGTTGCAAATTAGAAAATTCGTGTTTTCAATAAAGCAGGTATTAATTTAGAATTCCAAAATGATCTAATAAAATTGACAACCATCAAATTGTTAAACTACAGTTTTCCTCTTTGATATAACAAAAAAATTCAACAAAATCACAACAGTTATGACAATCGTGTTCAGGAGACAATTTTCTGATCTAATAATACACTTCTGCAAAGCAAGGATTTTCTGTATGAGACCCTTGAATCAATTAAACCCTAACGAACGATATGGGGTGGAATATTATTATCTTGTCAGTCAGATTACGGGGGTACAACGAAATTGGACTGGCAGAAATTTGATGAAATAGTCACGGCGAGCAAACTTGTTCGTGTTTGCTTTTCGTCTATTGCAATTTTAATCGTCGTGAAGACGTATTTAAAAAGCTATTTTTAAAGACCTGCTCGGTTAAGACGGCCTGACTTTCTGTATCACGGTGGTAATAATAGAGCGATCGTCATACGGAAATGTACGTAAACAAGTCGTTAAGAAACGCGATAAAAAGTAAGAGTTTAGCCACGCTAAATGCCCAGACCGTTATTGTTGGACTTCACGGTGGATTTTGGGTACCCATCTTCCCGTATGATCTTGAAAAAATACATGGATCTTAAAAGATCTCTTAATCCGATTTTGAACATTTATGATAATCTTAAATAGCTTTTTATTTCTATTTTCCCAAGTTTTTCAATACGATAACTTTAACGTTGCTATTCAAAACGGGACAATTTAAATCATGTACTTAAACATGATTTACTTATGATTTTCACAAATAAAAAGTAAGTTAATGTTTATAATTTATTTCTGACGTTTAAATTGTTTAATATATAAAGCGATCTTACTTCAAAAGATTGTTGAGCAAAAATAGGGATAAATTAATTCTTTTTTGCAAAAGATATATAACTAATAATAATACGTAGGAGAGTCCTAAACGTGTTTGAATTAATATGAAAACATTTTTTATACATTTCGTTGTTTCACAACGAATTCTGATTTTGTTTGATGACAACGTCTTTCGTTTGTGTTGGTTGTGAATAAATTATTTATAAATGAGCTTCATCAGAAAAGTGGAGGATCACGTAATCGAATTTCATTACGTGCAAAAATTATAAAGCGACTAACCAGCTGTTGTTGTCGTGAGATGCCAGAAACATCGGCCTTCAGTTCACAAAAACAGGATTAGTTACTTTTGGTGTTCTATAAACTTAGTCATTAAAGACCACTTCTTACTTTAAAATCAAAACTGTTTTAGTGCACCACAACTTTGATAGTTAAGACCTAAAGACACAGATCTCTCGATTTTTCCATTAAGTACTTTTTCACACGTTTTGAAGGTAAAAATTAAAATCTAAAACCACCCCGGTAACGATGGCATCAATATTTATGTTATCTATTTCTCTTGCATTACAAATTTTTGTATTATAAATTGCATTTTTCCATCCAGCTGGAAATTTGCATATATCATACCTCCACCAAAAACTGACGATTTACGACCGATAAATATTTTGCCTGCCCTATCTAAGATATTTGAAAAGATTATTGATATTCAGATTAGTACTCACTTGTCAAAAAATAAAATACTACCTATCTCAAGTACAGTTTGGTTTCAGACCTGGATATAGTTGTAATTCAACCCTTTTGTAACGAGTGTCTAAATAAAAATCTGGTTAAGTAGGTTGTGGTCGAAAATTTTTTCGTTGCATGCATGTCGTTTCTAAGTTCAACGGCTAAGCTTTCAAATGTAACGTCAAAGTGATTTTGCATTGAAAATAGTTTTTCTTTTCACAAACTACTAAAAATGCCCTTTGCAATTGAAGAAAAGACATTTATGATTGAAAGTTACTTTCGAATTGGTCGCAAAATTAACGGTGTCTGGTCCTATTCAATTCAAGACTGTTTGGAGGAATTCCTTGTCCAGTTCCCAGAAATTGTTTTGATTATAAACAATTTCTAGAGTGCCTAAATCGAAGTGTGGCATTATTTCGACAAACTGAACGATCTTAGAGAACGTATATTTGATAAGTGTCAAGAAATCAACAACTCTCCGGATTTACTGCAAAATGTTGTTAATGGAATTAAAAACAGAATTATTAAATGTTACCAAGAAGGGGGTGGGCATATTCAGCATATTTTATAATAAACGTTTTTAAATTTCACGTTTTCACGTCTTTTACGGCAAAATCACTTTTAACAAGGAAATGATAATTCAGTATCAATTTTGACGTTACACTTGAAAGGTTAGCCGTTGAACTTAGAAGCGACATACATGCAGTGGATAAATTTTCGACCACAACCTACTTGACCAGATTTTTATTTAGACACTCGTTATATAACTGACGATGTAATGTTTGCCACAGAAGAAGAGAAGAAAATCACAGCTCTTAATTTTATTTAACTAATATCGATACTAATTTTATTAGATTTCTCGAGTGTTTCGATACGGTAAATCATAAAATATTATTAACTGTTTTACATTATATTTTTTTTTTCATTGAAAATTACTTATCTGGTTGGAAACAAGCTGTAGTTTACTCGAACTAATATTTTTGTTGACAATGTAAAACTGGTAGTCAGAAATTTAGGATTGTTGATAGACTCTAATGAGATTAAGATTTAGAGAACATGTGTCCATGATCGATTATAGTTTGAAATTGTTATTTAGATGGAGACATGTCTCGAGTCAAAAAATTAAAATAGAATAATTATGCAATACAATTGTTCTTCCCAAACTGAATTTTTGTGATAGAGTATAAATGGTTGGTAAGCTGCAGGAAATAAGAAAATATCAAAAAATTAGTCGTAAACTACATGCAACCCATTAGCTAAATATGAAAAACAGACGATTATTTCATGCAGGTTGCCTTTATTATAAAATTCCTTCGAATAAATGTCCGGCATACCTTTTAAAAAAAAATTCTTATCGTACTGACGCTGTACATAATCTCAATATGAGATTCAAAGGGCTGTTGACTCCACCTTCTCATTCAACTCAACTAGCTAAAGGACCTTTTTTTATATAACAAGATATGCAATATCTATAATAAATTTAATCAGTACTTTAAGTTAAGTTCATTACGCAAATTTAAACAAATATTTTGAGCATCTTTTGCGACAAAACATTTAGGTGAGCAAAGTATCTCCTTCATTATTAATATTATGCTATTCTAGCTACTAGTAATTTCCGATGTTAACTTACTTTTGTATTTTTTATGTTAGTTTTTTTTTTTGGTGCTAAGTGGAGCAGTCGACAATAATAGTCGAATTGGACTTCGCTTCCATTCTACTTATTATAATTAAGGGAAACTGTAATTATTGCAAATAAAAGCCTATTATTATTATTATTAATTGCCGATGAAAGATATTATATAAATAAATTTGCGCTAGAAAAATTCCGATAAAGCAAATGAAGGGGAATTTGAAGACGAGTTTTCTATTTGATATAAATGAAAGAATGGAAATTTCGTATATTTTCATGCATCTGCAGCATTCCTGAGAGAGGGTAGTGTGTCGGGACGGGTCGCGGCGTCGCGCATATTTATATATAGAGATCCAATCCATCCGTTGAACGCCATGGCCATGGCTATTTTGGGCGCTCTGCTATCTCACCTGGTTGTCTAGCTTTTACACCAGTGGTCCATGGAAACATAAAATTTCCGCGCACAACCGCTAAGTTACCAAGAAATATCGCAAATTGGGTCAGGAATTTCGTTTCTCGTAAATCTAAATATAGGGGAGAATTTTCGCAAAGTAAATAATTAAAATTCGCCGACGGAATTCGTTTCGAATATGGCCCACTTTAAATGCGTATTGTCCCAATTTTAATTTTCCACCTGGAATATTCCTATACGCAAAGGCAAATAGAATAAATAAAGAACGTTATCAGCACGACATATCATAATCAGATTAGCCCGACGTAAAATAATTACTGTTATCGGTGTTATAAAACATAAAAAAGGTCTAATATATACACTAGAACCACCAGTACCAAACAAATGAAAAGCAACGGATTCTTTTTTTGCAGCGTGATCACATTGAGCTTGTATTATGGGAAGGATTCCACCACTCGGGAAAATAAGTATTAATGTAAAACAGAGCTAAGTGTGTCATTCTTTCTAACAGTGACAAACAAACAAAACGAAACGAAAAATGTGTGCAAAAGAAAAACATAACACAAAACAATGATTAATGATTTATTAAAAAACAAAATATCACAGGTAGAACAGCGGCTATTCTAATAACACAGCAAGCAGCAGCAGCAGCAGCAGGAGCATCATCATCAGCGGGAGCACAAACATTTAGCATGGTGATGCGACAGTCTCGGTGAGGTGCTAAAGGTGCCACACGTTACCTGGTAGGGTAGGAGTTCTCTAGCCTCGTCCATATTGGTGATCTCGAACGTGGGAGGCTGAGGAAAGGGTCCTTTTCCAGGGTATGAAGTGCTACGGCGAAACTTGACCGGGGAGATAACTTGTTGGTGGTTAAAAGTGGGACTAGGCTTGCGACCTCCGACACCCATTTGTTGGAGTGGAGTAAGATTAGGTACACTTCGTCCGCGATTCCAAGCTGAAGAACTACCAGACCAACTTTGACCGGGATTAGCCCAAGAACCGTAACTTTTATATAAGGGATGGCTCGGTTGTTGCCTGCCGATATTGTGGGGAAAATTGTGAGTAGCTGTGATCGCACGTCGGCCTTGATTTTGATTCACGCTGTTTCCAAACAGCTGGGGTTGCGTGGGGGAAGGGAAGTTCTGAAATCCCATTCCCCCGTTAACGTTGGCAAGGTTAGGAACGTAACCATCTTCGATTGCGGTGGACCACAGCGTGCCAGAAGGAGTGCTTGGTTCACTAGGATGGAACAGCTGAAGACCACTACCTGGTTTCGTACTTTGGGCCACCTGTTCGTTCAATTTATCTGACAAGTCCGTCGTGTTTGAATTCGAATCGCACTCCTTTGGTTTATCCACAGTGGTCACACCCACCTCATCTCCATTCGGTCCGCTGACAGCTGTTTTGTCAACGAGTTCATCTTGCATTGCTGGGCGAGATTGCGCTTGAAGTATACTCGTGTCGGTCGTCGACGTAGGTGTGGTGTAGAAAATCGTATTTGGGTTACTTTTCGACGTGTTCACTGAGATTTCGACTGCACTCAAACTTATGTTAGTGTTTCCACTTAAACTAAATTCCCCCATTAGTAAAGTCTCACAGAGTTAAAGAGCCGCCCGTTATGTCATACACCCCGCAGAGCACTCCACCTACCCACCACTTTCCTGTCACTATTGCGCGAGCAAAACCTACGAAAGATTGCATTGAGCGAGTCTGCGTACTGATGCACTCCCGCAGCTGATGACTTCAAAACCAAAGTTCACGAAGTCAATATAGATGTCACACCAAAAGTTATTATTCATACAAATTCGCCATCAAAAATTATATATCCACTTCCGATATGTTTGAGCCCTACCCTGTACGCATCATTTGCAGACACTTGTAAAATACGATCGTAAAATATTCGATAGGTAGATTCTTGGTAAACTTGGGCAATAACAGTGACCGACACGGCGCGCGCGCCATCTCTCACGCAATTCCTCGCATTAAAGCAACGAACGCTTTAGATTACTACAACCGCGGACTTGAAACCACTACCACTACCACTGTCCAAGTTTTCCTGCCTTTGAAATTGAATGAAAAAGGTCCTTCATTCTACTACACTCACCGATTATGTCGTTTAATAGCGGCATATATCAAGTGCTCCAATTTAAAGACATCCTCAGAAGGTCATGAAATTGAAAACTAGATCTTATCTAGGCTTAGGGAAATCAAATTTGCTTAAATATCAAAATACTTGGACCTCAAATTTCGTATATAGTTAATTCCGTACGCTCCTAAAGGTGACTAGACATTTACATGAAATGAAAAGACGCACCAAATATCTACCAGATCGATAATTTTATTACAAGATTGAAGTATACATGTATCATTTAAAACAAAATACAAAATTAAGTTAACGTTTAATAATTTACTTACTTGGTAACAAAACTTATTAATTAGATAAAGTAATATAAATTTAAGTACACATTTACAAAACAGCGTTGATTAGCTATGCAATCGAATCGAAACATGCGCGTTTGAATAACGAAAAAGAGGAAAGGGCATGATGCTAAAGATTGTTCACACTGATAATCTGGTTTATCCAGCCAATAAACGACGACACTTTCACATATACCCCGGGTACGTCTATCCTTCCGCATCCGAACCCCCAGGATACCAGACCGGCTAATTCGTAGAACCCGTCGTCTTGACATACCAAAGGGCCTCCCCCATCGCCCTTGAAACAAATTCAAAATTAACGGCACAATTTCAGTTGTGGATTTTTTTAATGCTACCTGACATGCGTCGTGACCTTCTTCACCCCCAGCGCAGAAACTACTTGCGGGAAGAATGAAGATCTTTTCGGTTACCGCGTTTACTTTTCTGATACATTCAGCATCACTCACGATTGGTATTTCTGCCTCTCGCACTCTTAAAGGAATGGGCCCAGCTGGAATTAGTAAACAAAATCGTAATACTCAATTGAAATAATCGAGATTCAATCATATACCTTCCCCCATATACCCATAACCGGTGACGGTGCATCTTTTCCCAGCCGCGTGATTTACACCCCTTGCTGGCAAGCAAACCAAACACACGCCTTCTTTAAGCTCAGCTTGTCCGTGTAATTTCAACAGAGCAATATCATTATCTAGAGTCTGACTGTTGTGGTTGTGGTGGATATATGTAGTTGCCACCCTTAATGTTTGAGCGCCAGGACTGCCGTATTTTCTAGTCAAATCATGGTCGCCAACTCTTACGTAAATCGCATCCCCCGATCGTACGATACTGCAAGCGCAGGGTTTGTATTCAACAAAACAAGTGCAGTATAAGACTTACTTGGTGACGCAATGGGCGGCAGTTAGCACCCACTGAGTTCCAATGAGGGCAGCTCCGCATAAATATTGATTTAGGGAATTAATCAGGGCGACCTGCCAACACCACTCACCCCGTTCGCCGTTTTCTCCACCGACTACCCTAGCTGTACGTGAGGTTCCTTTGACGCCACAAACATACTTGCCATAAACTGGCGGTCTAGTCGTACTAGTACCTAACTTTACAGAATCTGAAAGGGCAAAAGATATAAGAAAATAGGGAGGATTGTAAGGTACATACCGGTGGTGGTCGATTCGTTCAAGGGTTTCCACACGGTCGTGTCTGTAGTTGGTGGGCGAGGTGACGTCGTCGTCTTTTGATTGCCGTCTTCACTTTTCTCAATCGCCTCTTGGATCAGTGTCTTCAACGCACAACAACTAGTTCCGGGTTTTCGACATTTAAATACTTCCGTCATTTCTGCATTTCCTGTGAAGGCAAACTACTCGATTATATCGCAAGACAAATTTCGTCTTGAACTCACTGAAACAAGTGAAACCCAAATATGAGACTATGCACGATCCGGGACATTCTGGCCTGGGATCTACTGTTGTCGAGGTCGTCGTAGTTTGTACTTGTTGTGGTCGAGGTCTCGGTTTTGGTTGACTCGTGACCACCCTTGTATTATCGCAGCAAATTGATCTACGTTTGCAGGTTGAAGTGTGGGGGATTAAAACTGCAGGTCTTTCGCAAAATGCCGCCATTATATTTAGCAGACAAAATCCGGGACAACGAGGGCCCGGATCTGTTTTCTCTGGTGGAGGTGCTGGTGTGGTCGTTGTCGTTATCGGTCGAATTTCTTCCGTTTGCTAAAAAGTTCAAGTGAAACCTTTGCGTTTTCATTTAAATATGACTTACGGGGGCCGTAATGCAACAACTTCCCTCATCTGGACAATCAGCTTCCAAATCAATGTCATCGCAGAATAAAGCGAAGAGCCCGCTGACGCATTCTCCTCGACACTGCTTTTTGATTGTTGGAGGAGTCTGCGTTGTTGGCGATGTTTTATAATGAGATTCTGTCGTTGTTGCGACGTAGGGTTTAGGGGTTGTTCTAACTTCATTCTTTGTATAGTTGGTCTTGGTCTGATTTGGAATTATGACATTCGGTGGAAGTTTATCTCCGTATGTATTTAAAGACACACAGCACGTCAGTTCAGGTTTACAGAGGTCTTTTGTCGTTATGATAGCTTCGCAATAATTGGCGACCCTGTTTGCAACACAGTAACCCGTGCATGCAGTGACTATTGAAAAACAATTTTGTAACAGTTTTGGTACCAAGGAAGAAACAAGAAAATGAAAGATGCGCGAAGAGAAGAGGAAACACAGATCTAAATAATAGTGAAGAGTATTCACCTGTGCTGTTCGTGTCTTGTGGCGTGTCTTTCGCAATTACTTCTGTAGTATTTGGTCCTTGCTGTAATCAAAATTGATAAAAAAAATTGTCTAAATAATTAGACAAAAAATACTTGTGAGGTAGTTTCTGTTGTCGGATTCGTAGTGGTCGTTGTAGCCATTGTGGTGGTGATCGTGGTGGTATGTTTCTTTATTGGTGTGGTTTTCACGCTCGTCGTTTCCGCAGGCGTCGTGCTACTAGTGGTATTGTCTTTGTCTGTAGAATTTGCGGGTGGTTGATCTATGCAACATTTCATGGAATCGGGGCATTGGGAATTGTCTAATACATCGTAGCATATTATTGTAGTCAATGCATGGACGCATTCTCCTGGACAATCCTTCGCTTTTGCAGTATTCGTTATGGTGTCTAAAAGACCTAAACATAAAAGAATTATTATAATAAATTAAATCTAGAAAGTAGGTACGAGAAAAAAAAAGTTAAATGAAACTATTCATTTGAATTTCTTTAATATTTACATCTAAAATATGGACGACAACCCTTCAAATTGTTACAGGAAAACTGTACCCGCGTAAATTAACTACTAGTCTCGTAGTAAAGACGGCGCTGTTGTTTTAAAGTTTTCTTTTTCTAAGAATTACGTCAAATTTATTTATTTCTCAATTGAAGTTTAATTCACAGAAAACCTTAGCGAGGAAGTAATTTCTTAAACGTGAAATATGCGTAAAAAAGTAGTTGATTCGACTTGTTTCATATAGGTGGCACTCATGGGGTTATTCCTTTTCAGCTCTTATTAGAATTAAAAAATGGAATGGAATTTCGTCAAACAGTTGTAATCAGATAGTATCGTGAAATAATTATTCGAATTTAGTTTGTCAAATGAAAATTGTTTGTACATTATTGAAGTTTACTTCTTGTTTAGGTAACATTAAGTTAACATTAAATTTGGCTTGTTTTGTAAAGGTGGCGCTTTACTGGCGGTTCTTTTTCAATTCGAATTGACTCTTTCATAAAAATTGCTGCAAGTAGTCAAACGGCGAACGGGCTTAAAAAAAGGAACCTGAATTGGGCGTTAACCTGGAAGTTTCCATTGTTGAAATTTATCGCAAGATTAACGGAGTTGTTGAAGAACAAAAGAGGCGAATTTTGCTACGTAATGTACAGTTACAGAAAAACAATGTGAAATACCAGCATGGTTTTCTAATTTGCATACAAATGTAGCAACTTCCGTAATTGTCTAAAACACGAACGCAGTCGGTCAATAATCGATTAGAAGCTTGAAACGCGCAAAATACAATACAAAACCCCGTTTTTTTCCGAATCAGGTCGAAGATGGATGTACGCGCACGTTCGCTGGGAATAGCCCAATTTTTAGAAATTATTGACAGTAAACTTTCTAATTTACAGAAGATAAATGTTTGAGTACGGCTTTCGGTTGACCTATAAACCGTCCACAAAATTTAATCTCTCGCCGATTAATAATTTCATATGCAAACACGACTGCCATTAACCGAACATTATTAACACGTTAATTTGATTCGTCACTTGCAGGGACCAAAAAAATTACGAGGGGTAAACTAGTTTAAAAAGAACTAAAATCGAACGCGTTTAAATTGTTCGTAAGTAGGGCGTTTGTGGTATGTATTTCTATAGGTACTGACAAGTGTGCCTTTCAATTTCTTTACATTTGTAAGCACCGCTTGAGAAAAGGATTTAGTGAAATTCAAAAGTGTATATAAATTGAACCTGAAAAACAGGTAGGTAGGTATCTAACTAACAGTAAATTTAAATTCTCGTCTATGTTTAGCCACAGATATAACGGGCGAGTATGTACTTACCAGACAAGAAACTTCCAGCAAGCGAGTCTTCCTGCGTGAGGACCACCCCAGTCAGCGCACCAAGACAAAAGATGAGGGTGAATTGCCCTCTTTTAAGCATAGTAGCGTAAATAATCACTAGAAACACTGTAAACAAGAGCGCATCGCCGTCTGACTAGAGGAATACCCAGTGACGTTCTAGAAGCTCTTTCATTCATACGCGTGTTAAATTAACGTACAATATAGAATTATTTCTTGATGCCCGCTAAAATTTACCGTTGGTAGCTCAAGGTTCTCGACGGTATTACTCGGACAACGATGATGTCGACAGTGAATACAGTTATTTGATGCAGTATTCCACACTGTCCGAGCCTACATACATCGATGGGCCTTATAAGAATACATACAACTACTACCGCATTATTTACTAAACTCTTCGTCAAAGAGATTCTTGCAAAACTGGTTAGACCATTGTTCTCACCTACCCAACGTAGATTGTTTAAAAAGCGTAACGAATCTTGATTTGTTCAAACATTAATGTTCCTAAAATTATAATTTGATCGAAACTTGACATGAAACTTAAAAATCAAGTTAAAAAAATCCAAAATACTTGACATTAATTTCATCTCGTACAAATGTTAAAATAATTGATTAATTAATTTAGCAACGCGTCATCTATAACTACAATTCTTTTTTAATATCTGACGAGGTGGGCGTCATAGTTTCCCATGTGGAAAAATCTAATTAGAATTCAATTTTAAACCAAGTCTAACAAAACTCGCATTATTTAAAAACGAAATGAATCTTAAATCGAAAGATAATTTTATTTTCGTTTATACTATGTAAAAATATTGTTATTTTTGTATACGTTTGCCTAGAAAAAATTTGAAAAATTATAAAATATGATATCATTTTTAGGTTAAATAATATGGAGCCCAGCCGTCTTTTCGTAGGCTGGAGTGTCGCAAAGAAGCCATGGCCTTGAACACATTTAACCATTGGTCATCGACCTTATATCACTCGTTGCGCATTACCTACCTTAAGCTACATGTGAGGGTGTTTCGGAGAACCTCTCGCCGTTGAGTTTTTGCGTTTCCTTTTTTTAGGCGTGCCCAAATCAGGCGTGTCCGGGTCTGGGTAGAGAAATTCAAATTTTTTTTTTGTGACTCCAGAAACAATTGTCTTTATTTGTCAAACAAGAAAGACATCATAAGATATAATCCATCTCATATATATTTTAATTTACAACGATTGTCAAAATTGATTTTAACATGAAAATTGAAATTACTCTGATATGTAAAACATCATCTTGCTATACGCAAATCTCTATATCAAAGATAAAATTTTTGAAACTTAATTAGTTCCTGCTCAGAGGAAGTTGTCCCAACGTTGCGCTGCTCAATCTTGAAGTCCTCGGTTCAATTTCAAGGGACAACCTGTACAATTCATCATCATCTAACAACAAAGAGGTATCTAACAGGTAACCGGTTACTTTGGGGATTAATTCTATTTTGTAAGAAGTTTGCTGGAAATGACGAATTTCACGAATAACATGTGCAATCTGAAATTGAAAAAGAAAACCATATTTAACACAAGTGTTTTCTTTTAAAGACTTGAACTTGCCATCCTCATCTTGGAGAAATTAAGCAGCCCATCTTGAGTAAAATTGGGCGTTCCTTCTTCAATAAACGACAAATCGGTCAGATAAATACCGAGATATGGGATACAAGGGGGGTCACATCGATGTAAAGCATCACGTAGAGATCTAAAACGTCCGTCAGATGACACAATATTTTGTAGTTTTTCGATAGTTTGTTTCGTCTGGAAAAACGCGCGCAATTGTTACAGCGGAAACTTTATCGATTCGAACTTACGGTTTTGGAGACTTTTTCCCAAGTTTTCTTTAATCGATACACGGCGCTGTTGGTAAAAGCGGAGCAAATCTGCAAGACGCCGTTAAAATTGTGCAGACATCTAGAAATATCTGCGACTGCGGCCCATTTTTCTATAGCAGCAACCCGACCAGATAAATTGGGCCTTTTGAGTATTTCAGAAGCAATCAATCGCGAGACTTCGTTAAAACGTCTCGTCATTAGAAGTATATTAGGAGCCTTGCTACTTTTATCAGTTTTCATCCAGGCTTGTCCTAAAAATTCCCTGTAAACATTAAAAGCTTGTTAAAGAGATATCGACCCTCCAATCGCGGTAGCTTTTCCCCTCAGTAGATGTCAGCAGCGATCCTAAACTATCCAGTACTTACTCGCTCGAAATCGAAATGAATATTTGATGGTCTAGATACGTCATTTGTTCAGCAATCTCAAGTGCAGACAACGTTTCGATGCTTTCTTTCGTCGACGCCTGCAAAGAGCGAATCCTTGTTTAGTTTTTTTTTTTTAATCGAATTTTCAAACTCGAAAAATCTTACAGCAGGAGGGGATAGTAAATGCATTATATCGACTTTCGGGCTTTCAGGTTCTTCCTTAGTCAGGAGCCTCAGTAATTGGGCCGCAGCTTTATGTTCGGCCGGAAGCAAATTCGGGCTGTAGATGATGTCGTCCAGAAACTCGATCGTCATGCATTTCAATCTCGGATCGTTCTCGAAATCTTGAGCGTGTTTCGATATCCAGTGCCTTCGCGTGCAACAAAATTTATCAACATTTCAGGCCCACTCTAATTAATACGTGCTATCAAAGCGATCGATTTTTCAATGTTGACGATGACATAAAAATTAATTACGAGCTCGCTTAATTAATTGATTTATTTCATTACTGTTTCGGGACACTCTTTTACATAATCGAACAGAAAAAAGCAACTTTAAAGATTTTTGCGGTAATTACAACTTGACCGAAAAAATCGAATTAAAAATTTTTACATTTGCAAACTGAGATCTTCCATCGGTCAAACTCATACAAGGTTAGTAAGGAAAGTAAATAATTTCTTAATTTATAAAAAAAAAGTTTATTTCATCGTTTTTAATAAATAAATAAATAATGAGCTTCATTTCGTGTCATTTTCCATTAAGATAAATGCCGAAAGGTTCGATTCTTACATCAATATAAACGAAACGAGAAGTACTATTACTTTTTTTTTAGTCTTTCCAAAGCAGTTTCTAAATATATTTTTTTTAATCTTGAGAGGCGTATGTGTAACGTTACGTTACAGTTAAGACAAGTAACAGTTACATTACGTAATTATTAATCAAACAGATTTATAATAATGATAATTATTCATCGAAATTTTTAATACGCTTGGAATGTCTACGTTTATAAATGGAATGTCTATATTTATAAATAATAAATTGTACCTACATTAAGCTGAAGAGTCAGAATTAGAAGTAATGGCTTCTCAGCAAAATGTAAATGCGTTGTCTTATCCATTCCGATCACCAAAACAAGCAGACGACCAAGCAATCATTGATAAGAATTTGATGCTTGCCGTCTACCCCTTATAGCTGTCAGAAGTGATAAGGTCGCAATTTAACTGCTTATTGGGGAGACATTACTTTTATTTCTGACTGTACGTCGGCAGCTTTCTCAAAATAAATAATAAGCAACGCTTGGAATATCTGTAAATAATAAATAACTAGTTATTCACTGTTTGTCCTAGGCTGCGCTCACACTGATGAAGCAAAACGTTTTCGGATAAAAAAAAAACAAGTTACTGTTTTAGCGTGCTTTAAACTTTACAGTAATTGTTTAAGCGTGTTTTTGATATATCAGTGTGTGCCTGATCCTATTTAAAGCATTAAAGAAAACGCTTTCTAACAAAATTAGTCAAAAATGTTTTATCCGAAAACGTTTTTGCTTGATCAGTGTGAGCGCAGCCTTAGGAAGCTGTCGACGTAAGTACAGCGAAACGTTTTATATTAATTATAAAATTTTTGAATAAATTTTCAAGGGACAAGGCACGTGTAATTGTAAATATTAATAAAATGTGAACTGTTTTTTTTTTAGCTTACAGAACTTTTTCCCAACTTAACGACGACTTAAACCCCTCTGGATTTTGCAGCAATTTTTTTTATTATACTGCACAAGCTTGAAAGAATTCCTTAATCAATTTAACCATTTTAATACCCTGGAATAATCGAATAATCGTTTTCTCTCAAACTCTTTCCTTTCATCACATTCTAAACCCCAATCAACAGAGTTTGCCAATCTAGTTTTTTGTTAATGATCGGACATCCCACTCTTTTTCATCGAATTGCTCATGACTGTTTACATAATTTTTTTTTTTTTTGGAATTACATACAGTGTGTCCCAAAAAGTTTTATACAAATGGAGAAAAAGTTTACCTTACATTTCACAAAAAAAACTATTCTTTATAAAAAGCTCTGCATGACTTGTAGATCCATAATCAGGTACAAAAGTTTTAAAAAATTGGCTGGAACACAGAGAAAATAGAAAATAATGATTCGGACGGAGAGCAAAATACGTTCAAACTGTAGTGGAGAAGCAAAATGTTCATTGAAATTGTGATTAAATAGGAAAAAATTATGCACACTTGTAGATTATTGATATTCCCAGATAAAAATTGATAAAGGTTATCAATGTTTTATAAAAATAAATTATCTAACAATTGCTGAAATGTTTATTTTTTAATTTTTATCTGGGAATATCAATAATCTACAAGTGTGCATAATTTTTTGCTATTTAATCACAATTTCAATGAACATTTTGCTTCTCCACTACAGTTTGAACGTATTTTGCTCTCCGTCCGAATCATTATTTTCTATTTTCTCTGTATTCCAGCCAATTTTTTAAAAATTTTGTACCTGATTATGGATCTACAAGTCATGCAGAGCTTTTTATAAAGAATAGTTTTTTTTTGTGAAATGTAAGATAAACTTTTTCTCCATTTGTATAAAACTTTTTGGGACACACTGTATATGAAATACTTTTAGTGTTTACCTCAAAACGTTTAAAACACGCATGGTGCAAGCAGTAGAAATGACGTTTTCCTTAAGCCTGGCCCTTTCAGATTCTTCAGAATCCATTTTGCCGTCGGCACGTGAACTTGGAGAAAGATCTCTGGGATTACTCGATCCTGAGGTGGCGATTGCGAAAGCTGCGGCTGCGCTGGACGTGCTGCTCCTGATATTTAACGACGCTAATTTCTCCACGTTCGTTATAATCGCGAGCTTACCTTCTTTTGGATTGTCTGGACGAAGTGATAACAACTCCTGCCTTGCTGGGTTTCTGCGGCGATTCATGCTGGAAACTCGACCTTGCACTCTCTCCTTCTTGCATGGACTTCCTCGAACCGTAATACGCCTATGTACATTTTTTGAAACACGCTAAATTTTCTCAAAATTTTGGAATATACTTACTCTGAACAAGCTGCTATCCAAATGTCAACTCGTGTAACGAGACGCCAATTTGATCGAGGTCTGTATAGAAAATAGAAATGATTTTGATGCTAGCCTGGATCGTAATTGGACATACCTGTAAGACTGAGCTGGTCGAGATTGAAGCAGATCTGGAGGAACTGCAGCTTGCTCTGTGGGTCGTAGTGTAGAACAAACTCGTATCTTCGCTATGTTCTAAAATATAACCGTAGATTTCGTTCTTTATTTCACTTGATATTTACCTTCAGTTTCTTCTGATGTGGTACGTTCAACTGGCTTTTCCTTTCCTTTGTCCATTTGCTCTTGCTTGGCAAGATGGGCTCTGGGTGGAGCCCCGATTGTAGGTGCTGTTGGAGTCACGCTCTCAGATTTAGTTTCTTCTTCGGCTTTCGCTGGTGCATCTTCGGCACGATCTTCGTTTGTATCGGATGTAGCAGATCCAACTAGTGTTACAGAGCTCAGATTACTCGGTGAACAAGGAGCGCTTAGGACAGTCACATCTAAAACATTTTCACTTCTGGTTTCGACTTCAAAATCCAAAGTTTCTCAAGTACCTGTTAGAGTTTCGCTACTACTCGACGCAGCCACCTTTGGTATGGCCAAATAATTATTTTCACCAGCATCTTGACTTTCTTCAACCGTAATCGAGATGTTTTGGGTCTGAAGCGAAGTTTCTTGCGTTTTCTGTTGTTTGGTCGGACTCGTCTTGTGCGCATGAGGACGCAAACGCTCAGTTTTTATTTCACGAGTTTCTTCTTCATCTTGAAAGATCGTTAACACTTATAATTATACTTTGAAACGCGGGAAACCAGGTCCAGAAAGAAATTTCTGAGTTTGATTCCCCATGAAAGCAAATACGCCGCTGAGGATTTATGAGAGAAAACTTTCCCTGGTCTACTTCGGATGAAATTTCATCTCTAGTTGCCCGTGAAAGAGCAAACAAATAGTTTAAATCCGCGGAGGTATATATTATATATTAGGTATATATTTTCCTCGATGCTGTTTTTATTAAGAGTAGCATTTTCCACATTTCGAGCATGATTCGCTTTCATACATACTAGCCTTTCGATTGTGTTTCATATTCATGACGTATAAATTGCTTTACCTCAAAGACTCTCTTGCATGCCGGGAGTTTCACGTAGGCTACGCTTGACAATGGAACAATACCCAAGTAACTAAATTATTAATTTCATTTTAAACATTTCACCCTTGCGTTTTGAAGAGCGGCGCGGATAAGTTTCATTTTCGGAATCATTTAGTATGCAACTTGTGAAATAATTTAATGAAATAAAAACAAATCACTCCTTCCCGGTTGCAAATCGTAAATGAGACTTTCTTTTTCCGATACTCATTTTACGGACAGTAGCAATTCCATTTACCTTTTTTTTTAATGCAATACAATAGTCTTCATTTACAAATTCCACTCAATTTTTCGGATGTCTGCGCGAAACTGTCAAAAAAAAAGATTTGACGAAAGTAAACGTCTCTAAATGAAATTCACACCGGCCAAGAGGAATTTATTTCGCTCTGTATGTTTCTCCTCCTGCATTTAATTGTTTTAATTTGAACGCGTAGGGCGCACGGTCAACGTAAAATAAATTAAAATAATTTTGAAGTTGAACGAAATGCCAAAGGTCACAAAAAACAACTACGTCTTGAAACGTATTATATTTTCTTCAACTAAATGTTTATGGTTAACATGTTTCGGTTAAATTTTAACCATTCTCAAATCTTTAACAAAAAAGTTACTTAGCACGTGGCCATTTTAAAGTGAAATGACAGTCGAACACTTCACTTTAAAATGGCCATGTGCTAAGTAACTTCTTTGTTAAAGATTTGAGAATGGTTAAGTTTTAACCGAAACATGTTATCCACAAACATTTAGTTCTTGTACACCGTTTCACGATGTAGTTGTTTTTTGTGACCTTTGGCATTTCGTTCAACTTCAACAGTCACAAATCTCATGGATAATCCAATAGTATTTTATAAATTAAAATAACGTCTTGGCGCTGAATCTCAGAACAATAAGGTTCTTTTTTTCGCAGGAACAATTAGCTTACATTTATGTAATGTGGTTTTCCAGTGTCTGTGCCCTTGAGAATCGTAACTGTGTGATCTGTCTCTTTCGCTGAGTTCTGAACCATAACCGGACACTGAGCTTGCTCCACTTGTACGTCTTGGTGAGACGCTGCTTCTTCTTCGATCGTCATAAAGATGTAACGTGTTATCGTCTTTGATGGGGTCCAGAGACATGAGAGAGCCTTGATGGTCTCCGTCGGCATTGTAAAAAACTTTTTTAAGTGCTTCCAAGACGGTGACTCCGTCTGTGAAAACTCGATAGGTGAGTAGAAATGTGTTCAAAAAATCTATCGATAGAAACCTTAGATCTGAAAAGAACTCATTTGCTTATCGAAAATCCAACTGCGCCATAACAACATATACCTTAAATGATTATGTAGAAAGTTGATCAGGATTAGAGGACAACATGCATAGTTAAGGTAAGAATTGAAATGATAACGAAAGAACCTTCGTTTTTTTTATATGGTAACGATGTAAGAACATAAATATCATTGTCCAACTTTGTGAGAATTACCAGTTAGTCGTTGAAGAAGCCTTTCTGGAGTAGCATAACGTATCTGCGGAACCTTACACGAATTCAACGTGCGACTAAATCGTATGTCCGCTTCGTCTTTAAATAATTTCGGGTCATTCTTGATCGACTGCGGAAGAGTTATAGAACTGTTGTCCGAAATCGACGGTCTCATCAAATCGTTAAACTGTACGTTATCTAAGCATTGGCTTATATCCGATATCCAAGCCGCTTTCTCTTGCAAAGTTGGAGCCAACAAGTGTACACATACCTAAACGATTACTTCCGTTTATGTACTTTCGAATAAATTCAGACGGCCCTTACCTGTTCGTGACGATGCGGCTTGTATTGATGCGACGCATAAAGAAAAAAAAAAGAATCATGATAAAATAAGAAATTCCACGGGTGCAATGTTATTAAGAAGTAGTTTCATAACTTGTCACTTTTGTTGAAAAGAAACAGACAAGTTCAAATATAACAGTGACGTGTCATGCAACCGCTCAACCAAGTGATGGTCAAAGCTCATTTAAAATGTCTTACTTGAGGTTCTTCAGTGTTTTTTAATTCGACAATGATTTTGAAGTCTCGATTGTGTAAATTAGATAACGTTCCAGAAGGCTCGCTAACAGCTGAAGAGTGGCTGGAAGTTGAGCAGATGGACGTTTCTCCGTCGTCGTCGGCGGTCTCACTCGGGTCTTCTATGAGCAGGGCATCTGAAAGTGGAATTTTGCCAATATCCTGGGCCAAGTGTAATTTCCCGCTGGAAGTTCTGCGCAAAAATTTTTTCCGTTTTCATTTTCTAATATGTGCTGGGTGAATTTTTACCTCGTTGCTATAATGAGGTGATTAGAAAACAAGAAGCACTGTCTGAGGCATTCCTTTTCGCTCTTGAAATTCAGCTTGCTTTTTGGAGTTTTTGGTTTCTCTGAGGGAAGCTGGATTAGGCTTCCTAGAAGACGACGGAACAAGATTTGCAGTTTTCGCAAAGTGCAAGTGCGAGTTTACCTTGCCTAACAAATACCTGGTTAACATCTAAGAGGATGTCGCATCCTTCGACGATCATCCTTTCAACAGATAAATTCTTGCGCAGATTTTCCGTTTCGGATACCTAAATTATTATAACGTTTCAGGTTAAAAACAAGAGCAAGTCAGTGCGCATAAATTAACTCCAGCTATTAATTATGGAGCTTAGCTCCGCTAGGAGTAAATCTTTGAATTAATTATGCATCCGGTTCGATGACGTTGTATTACGCTAATCAGCTCAACCGACTCGTAACTAGATAATAAATACGAATACCTCATCGTGCATCTGTCTAGACAAATCTTCTAATTGCTGCCTCGCATTCTGCAAGCTCTTCCTTTCCACGTGATCGTGAGGAGTGTGCGCCAATAATTCATGTAACGTTATTATGTATCGAGGTACCTGAAACGTCAAACTTCCACGCTAGTGCTTCACCTCTTTCACCCTCCCGACCCCCTAAATTTCGTATGTATTATGTAGCTTCCTAAGCTCTGTTATAATTACTTGGCAAAATATGTTTAAAGTTGGATATCACTTTTTGGTACTCAACGTGAAAATTAGGGTTACGTTTAAACCTAAATTATTTTCTATTAATTAATTTGATCGTCTTAATAATTAATTATCCCTGATTTATGTCGTAACTGATACGACTACTGTACAATATAACAGCAGAAAATCACGATCACGTTATTAATAACATAATATAATTAATATAAAGATATTAGTGTCAATTATAGGTACTTGTACCTGATATTATCATATACATACATTTGTGTATTACAAAAACGTACGTACATCAAACCCATTAGCGTAACAATATCGAAGCGAGTTACTTCATAATAATAAATAAATTTGCTTCCCTGTCAATGTGAATGCTTTTCATGTTTGAAATGGACGGCAAACATTAATACGGATTTCGCCCGGTTACCGAATACTTTCCATTATACTTTTGTACGTGTGTGCTTTTACGGTAAAAAGATAATCCCATTATGACTCGTAAAATTACGAAAATTACACGACAAAATGGAGAGTTGTGATTTTTGCAAAACTTTATTAGTATAATCTCATCAACGTGATTTTTTTTTCATTCGTTTCAACGTATGTACATCAACTTTAACATCCAATTTTAAACATGTAGTAAAACGCTTGAAATTTAGAAGATTGGAGATTGGCTTCACTGTATATAACGACTTACCTGATGCATAGGATAAGTCAAAAAAGTTTCAAGTGATCTTCCACGACATAACGGTTTATTTTCCAAACGCTTCAGTAAATTAGAAAAAGGAGTAGATTGTTTACACTCGGTAAGTACTTGCAAAGAATAATGGTGATTCCTTACGTATTCTTGATAGATGCTCAGCATAGGTAATAACATCGAGAATAAATCGCCTGAGAATCACACGGATTAGTTTTAGCAAAGCAGAAGTTTCAATTTTTACCTAAAACTAGCGTAGGCCAACTTTCGAGTCTAGAAGTGAGACCCTTCAGAAAGATCTGATGAAGAAAAAGGACAGTTTCACTGTTCAAAAATATAGAGTTAACGTCTTCGTGTGTGCACGGTGGCTTCTTGGAGGAAGCCGCCATTTTGAACGGCCTGAGAAAGCAAGACACCAGCACTTCCATTTGCTCCATGTATTCCTCCTCGCTTTCGACCATGCGAAACACTAAACTATTACGTTTCCTCATGCTCTCTGCATGAGGGCTCTTGATATACTGCTCAACGATTTGCTTCCAACGCCTCCTACACAACCAACCCCTGAAGAAACTCTGCACCTTTTTAATCTTACGCAGTTCAGTTGGATCCTGCTCGAATCTAGAATATGGACCTGAAGAACTTGAACTCGTTCCATCTTTTGATGATAAGCTCGAGGTAGAATGATGCGATTGCATCGGTTTGTATTCTTTCTTAAGAGCGAACAGCTAGAAAAGCGCACTGGCTCTCATTCGAATTTGATATTCTTTTTGACTTACCTCCGCCCTTAACTTTTTAATTTCCGAAGCAAGTTCTTCACATTGTTGGGTGTACTGCCATTTAGCGGTTTTCTCAGATTCGACGATTTGCAAAAGATGCAAGTGTTTCTGTTCCAATTCCTCTTTCTGAAGTAAGAGCTTATTAAAGCTGCGAACGGAAAAAGAAACGATAATACGTGAATTGGAAAATTTCTGCGAGTTATAAACGTCCACGTGCGAAAAGGTTTTCCGTCTTAAATTATCAGAGTGAAATCTGTAGGTGAGCTGATGGCCTCTGGAGCTGCGTAAGGGCGTGACATGAACTCTCAGGAGCCTGAAAGCCGGCCGTTATCCAATTACAGATGGGAAACCGTGAACGAAGTAACCGGGTGCGCGATATTTGGAAACCCGAGTTTCCCGGAGACGAGCTATATTTCAAACAGAATATTAAATATGACGTTACATCGCGAAAATCCACGATAATTATTTTCCCCCTCATTGGAGAGGCGTTAAAATAAATCGCTTGAAAAACTCAAGAGGGCAGCCGTTGACGTCATCAGTTCTAGAGAAAAGCTCTCAATGACTTACCTTGCTTCTCGTATGGCTTCGATCCAATTTTTACAATCTGTTTCGTTTAATGCTCGAAGTTCGTATTGTCTCAGGTTTTCTTTCCTATACGAAATGGCGAAGCAATGCTAAAGTACAAATCAAATATAAAAACTTTCAGTTCAGATTCACACATACATAATAAGCTTTATAAAGATAAAACGAATTAATTCCGATACATTTTAAAATGAAGTGCGAATTCTTTTTTAGAATATCAGAAATATGCTTTCAAGATAATAACTCGCGTGTTTATTTTTTCTTTTAGATTTCGACTCGTATATTTCGCGTGTAATTAGGATGAAAACGGTTAAATTGTCGAAATAATTACCACGATAGCCTGGAGGCGGCGTGGTCCGAGAATAATTAAATTTTAGAAAGAAAGGAAAAACAAAAAATAATGATTCCGTCAAAAAACGAGTACGCTGGAAGTTATTTACTTCATAAAACTCATCCGCAGCTTCGGCTTTATCGCGTTCGAGGTTTACATTAAACTAAATAACACGTGCACTTTTAATTCGGTACTAGCAGGGAAAAAGTACAAACAAAGGCGCTTGATATTTCACGAAAACACCTCGCGGCTTTCTTTTTCATCATTATTATTTTTATTATTATTTACGAAGCTGGTCCGGCGGTGGTAGAATTAGTATGATAGAAATCATCGTGCGAGTTTAACTTTCTTTGGGGATCGAGAATATTTTATGAGTTCGAGAGGAATTCCGCATTTGACAGTATTTATTTTGAATGACATAAAAGTAAAGTTTCCCTCTGACGCATATCTTCTGGTGTTATTTTTAGCTCCGTATCGATCGCCCTACAGAATCCCTTAGAACGTTCGGTCCTGTCGTGATTTCGTAAATTTACTACAACGATACGCTTTTTTTTAATCGAATTAAAACAGTTGCTCGCATTTATAAACACTCACGCTCACGTAACACCACGTCCCATAAAAGCAAACCCTCAAAGGGAAGAAAGTCAATTGAAATTTTAATGGCGGAAATATTCGGAGAAATATAAAAAGACGCATCCGTTTAATTCGATGGGGACTAACTTAAAGAACCATCCCCTCAAATAACTTTTAATCGAACTCAACGTAACGTAAATTGTAAATAAAATTTATCTCAAACAATCAAGGGAATTAAATTTATATCAAATTAACTAATTGAATTTTATAATTAACTTTCTGGTTCTCTTATTTATTACCGCCCCCGTACCTCACTTTCACTTACTTTCAATTATAGAATAATATCTCAAATGAAACACTATCGAGCTTGTTGTCAATAGGGTGCTTAATGAATAGGTATTCTGATTGGCAAATTGTTTATTCCACGCCGGTACTCATTTTAATTACCGCACCGCTGTTATTGTTATTTTTACTTGTTGGTTCAAAATCGTAACAACAAAAAAAAAAACTTAAATTCATCTCTTCAAATTCAAATTTCACGCAGAACAGTTAATCCTCGTTGGCGAATATAATGAAAACGTAATTAAACTCACGAAATGCCTCCGCGTAAACATAATTATTTATACATTCCTTGTTTAATAGAACGTTAATTTTTTATACGATGGAACGAGATCTCAGATTTTATTCAGAATTTACTCAAAAACATAGGCGAAGAATATGAGACGAATTTTTCATAAAACGCAACGAAATTCAATTTTGATTGAAATTAAAAGCGCATCCACCTGCGTTTCACAATAGAAATTCATTAAGAAACTGTACTTTTGAGCGTAATAAAACATGTATCGCGAAATTTAATTACACATCCTAAATACACCAATGTAAATAATATAAGTAATGATTATTCATTCTACGTTAAGCAAAACGTTCAAGAAGCAATGAGACTCAATAAAAAAAAAAAATCACCGGCGCATCCACCAATCAGGTATTTAAAATATAATACCTGTACTTTCCTTTGAAATGTTAAAGCGAATGAGGTGAAGTGAAAATATTATCGAATAAATGGAAACATCTCTCACATAATATTATTCGAAAGAGGAGAGGATGAGTCAGTTTCGGTCCTCTGAACTATGGCATTTAGTTCTACGCATTTAAATTTACAATAACAGCTTTTGTTTTCTTAAATACAGAACTCAAACAATTAGCTAAAAGTAAACATGTATTTTTAACAAAAACAGGCCCGGGGAATATAACGACCGTATTCCAGAATAATTAATTTAACCTTAGGAGTAGGTAAAGAGAAACGGAACAAAAACACAAAGAAATACCGGCCAGAATTTCTACAAATAAAAGAAAATATCGGCTATTAATTAATTGCTTTCTTCATTATTGGAATGACGCTGTTAACGACATCAAAGCAAAATCGACTACGAAGCAGTTGTAAAGTATTTTTTCACGAATTTGATTTAAAAAGAAGAGTGACATATTCAATGCCTTCCCTTAATTAATTTCTCTTTCTTTAAAGGCAAACAAGTGTAACTTTTTAAACATTTTATATTTTTAATAAAGCAAAAAAAAAATATTATATTTACTTTCATGTCCAAGTTGAAATGTGTATTATGTAATAACACTAGTAACCAATGGCGTAGCAAGAAGGGAATAGGTCCATATGCACAGTGGCGTAAATAGAAATTTGTTTCGGGGGAGGGGAAGGGGCGAACAAGAAAGAATCTAATGAGCACGAACTACTTAACATTTTATAAATAAGGCAAAAAATTTGTATAGTCCTTTTATTTCTACACAACGTTTTGGTCAATTATATAATTAAAACCCGACTAGTTTCGACCAATAGGTCATCTTCAGGGGTAAAGTAACTGGAGAAGTAAACAGCGACAAACACATTAAACACATTAAAATAATATTATCACAGATGCATGGTTGTTTGCTCGGCCAGGTTCGAAGGCGACATTATATATGAAATTTAAAACAGTGAACAAAATATAACACCATACGAGAAACCACCTTTGTATGAATATGAATTACGCAGAACATAATATTTCAGAAAAATTTGGGGGTATCCGAGCCCCGAGCCCCTCCACCCTATCTACGCCACTGCGTGTGCAAATAAAGATAATGGGCCCTTCATCTTTATGCAAAAGCCAAATATTTTTGAAACGGGTTTTCAGGTGTAGTTGCACAATTCGAGAAATCGCCGTTGGCGTCGAGTCAAAACTCTTTTAGTTGTCATATTACGAGCATTTTTTTTTCCTGGCCTGCCCTGAACTAGCAGTAACAATATATATTAACTCAAGACATACTCTAATCTTTTAGTGTCTGGGATCTTTCTTACGGCGATAAACCTACACACACATACTCGTACTTATTATACGTATAGTCGGGAAGTCTTAAGAGAAAACGAAATGCTATAAAGCTGAAGTATACATTTCAGGCAAAAGAGTTTATTTTTATAAATGTTTAGTATTACGTTTTATGCCCATTTATTTAATATACTTATCCGTGAAATCACATAATAAATAATCAATTGTAAATGATAAATTGTAAATGTAGACAATTATCTCCTGCATTTTATACGGAAGCGTTAATATTAATGAAATAAATGTATAACAGAAAAAGCAACAAAAGCATTTTTTTTGCTTAAAAATATATAAATGGTTTTTATTAAAAAAATTGCTTATATTGAAACTGTACACTTTTATGAAAAATAATTAAAAAAAAGTGTGTCTGTGGGTGCAATTTTACCTCAAATTTATACTTATTTATGGTTTGTTAATAAAGCAAGTGAGTAACATCACTAGCTTTTTTATTTAAATCATTACGAAATCTACTTTCTGAATTACTTGGTTAAGTTTTATCAGAAATGGCTAAAATAGCTTTCTTATTTAATATTTCACATCGTTAGTTAAATTTTAAAAAGATCATATTCTTTCCTAATCAACTATAAGGAGTGATTTTTTAAAAATTTTATCAACTCTTGCCATGAGATCAGCTATGGGATTCTCGTTTCATGATTCAATCGTATCGTTCGATACGATATCGTGAACGCTGCAACGGTAGAAGTGATTCAGAAATCAAATCGTCGGCAATCTGCGGAAATCGATAAGAATTAAATCAAATGGCATGAAATTATAACTTTAGGAATAAAAAGTTGATGTTCGAATGGAATAAGTTCTTATATTACAGTCAACGAAAATACGTGGTATCGTTAAAACTCGATCGACAGGTGTCGTATCGTCAAACTAGAATCCGGCCACTGGACGGCATGTCTTAGCTTATGTGAGAAGTACAGTCCCTGGCCAAAATATTAGGAACATTACCGAATTTGAACATTCAATGCATATATTGTGAATAACTTGTAGATTTTCATGAAAATTTTATTAAAGTCTCGTAAATAAGAACACATACATACAATACAAAAGCTTTTTATTAATATTTTGTGATACCTCCCTTCTAACAATGCAGAAATTTTTATCTTTTTTTCTACTGTTATGTCTTTTGTACGACCCACCGTATAAAATTGTTTATAAAAATAACAACGTAAAATAAATCAATGTATGAATAACAACTGACCGATAATACAAATAAACCGATCCGGTATGGTAGAAGATTTAATAACTATTCAATTACTGTATTCATAAATGCGTATACTTCTAAGTACTCCCTTAAGTCACATATTTCGTTAATATTATTAAAAAAATTATGATTTCTTTTCAGAGTAAAAACTATTTCAAGTTTTCATAGTGTTTCTAATATTTTGGCTGGGGACTGTACATCATTGCACTCCTTTATGCTGTTTTACAGCAAAGCTAAGACATGTCGTTCAAATTCCATGACAAGTATTGATCATTTTTTTTTAATCACGCGGTATAATAATATCGGAAAAACAAATGTGACCGTTTCGTTTTCAAAATTTCCAAACGTTTTCAAACTTAATGAATGGAATGATTTATCATTTAATATCGCATCGCATTCAACATGTAGAATTACAAATTAAATCTCGAGACAGTCGTATATTTCCCTAACAATATATAGCATCTAGCGAGGAAAGACGAGCAATTTTCTTAACCCACTTCATGAAAATTCAAATAAAAAAGATATAGTACACGTCTTGTGCCTTTGGAACAATCACAGTTTGGTTGCATTTTACTTATTGAGTTACAGCTTCTTTCATGAAAAATCGTAGACTTAATTAAATTTTTAATTCTGAAAAAATAAAAGAAGTTGCTTCGTTTCTGTCCAAGAAATAAATGCATCTCTTAAATCTTAATTTGACAAGTTATTTATATTATTAGATTAATAAAAACGAGATAATAATAATAATATACATGAGAATTATTCATTATGAATGTGAGTTATAGTCGAATCAATTAAATTTAAACAACTAAAATAGTTCAACTATTTTTAATTCTTAATTAGTTTTTATTGTAACTTTGTGACACATGTATCTGTATTGCGCGTATCCTACGGGTTCCCCTGATGCCTGTCGCTGCACCCCCGACTGTTACGCTATCGTTAATAGAAACAAATGTTTCATTTTGATTTTTTTAACTTTATTTAATAGTTTTAACAAAATAGAAGAAATTCGTTTAGAATACTTTTCTCGCAGCAAAAATCACTATTGTGAAATGTAAATGTGAATTTTGAATATCCTTTAAATGATGTTTAAATATTCGATTCGATGTTTATTGCTCAAGAGAAATATTTTATTTTTGTACGTAATCGTAAGGTACGCAGAATAAATCGTGCATGAAAAGGAATATTCCGTCTGCACTTTGTGATTTTCGCATTTCTTGACTTTACGTCTTTCTGTATCGCAGAGGGCAAAGAACATCTCACACCTGCGTCTATTCACATACTAGTTCGTACGCGTTCGAATTCTGAAATCAAAGGCAAGACACAATTTTTGTCGCCCGTCAAAGCGAAGTTTTCGTTCGATGCCGGATTTGTCACACGTATTTGCTTCGACGACCAATTAATTCCGTCGAATTTTCCGACTTTTTCCGAGCCGCAAAAGCGCTCTCTTTTCACGTTTCACGCTTTTGAGGTGGGACAAATGAGACTTGAACGGAAAAGCGCGCGCCTATTTCCATATTTGCGCTCACAAAGCAGGATGAAATATTTGTTGCGACAAAGCGACATTTTCTCGTGGGCGGGAATTGCTGCGTGTGCATTCGAAAAACGCCCTTCGAGAAACTTTTCAAATTTAAATTAAACGCTGACGAGTAAAGTAAATCAAAGCACGAATCGATATCCCCGTTCGACGCGACAAGGGAGAACGAATAATCGTCGACGGGGTAAATATTTGGGATGTTGTGCGGATTGTATAAAAAGACCAGACGACGATGTTACGTGTTCAGTTAGGTGGTAGAGCGCAATTACGGTCCTAAATAAACATAAATAAACATTACTTGATAATACACACACACACACACACACACGCGCGCCAGCGTTCAAACTCTTTGCTCGGACGTCCAATTTTCCAAACGGTAATTCACATGTGTATACATACATACATGGAAACGTTCGCATTTGTCCCTACCGACAGGAATTTATTATAAACAAAACAATCGTTCTTTGTTATTTACGTTCAGAATTAACTAGCTTCGAGTTACGTCTTATTTTCTTGTCATAATTTTGATGACTGTGTTTTTCTTTGCGCGCGTTTCTTTATTTACCCTCATCTCCTGAAATATTGTTTGTGTAACATCTTCAGGATATTTTTTCCTCTAACTTCGTTATTTTCTACTTTAATAAAATTCGAATAAAACGGAATTAAATATAGAAAAAGCAATCTTAAAACGATCGAATTATAGATTAAAAACCATCGAATTCAGAACGTGTTATTACAAATGTATTATGGGGCACCGACAAAAATAGAATAACTTAATTGTATAAAATTTCCGTTATATTAACCGTGTGGTCCTGACGTCTCATATTTTTCCGGAAAATTGATTTTCACTGATTGAGTGATCGCGTCGGCCGTAAAAAGAAATAAATTACTGCCGCCTGGCTCTGTTGAAATATATTCAACGTGTAATTGTAAATGCGGAATGCGACGACAATATCGACTCATTCCTTCATCCCCCTCGGAATGACTTCCTTGTTTCGAGACAGATATTAAAAGCGTTTTTAATCGAAACGACTTATCTAACTTTTAATTCGGCCTCCTCGTAATTCCAAGTCCAAATTGACTTTCGAGTTTTTGATGGAAACGTTATTATAATTAAGTAGATTCTTTTTAACTCTTTCGATGCTTGTTTACTCCTGACAAACTCTCCGACACGGTCGAATCTAATTTGTTTTTAACGAAGGCGACCTTATTTATTTATTTATTTATTTATTTTAGAGAGTCGCCCTTTCGGAAAACAAGCCGGTTCAAATCGCACAACAAACTTACTTGTTTATCCGTGCCATCTTTGAGCTTTGACGAATTTCCAGTCGTTATAAGTCTCTCGCAGTAGCAACCTTCCAACAACAGAACGCCACTCGGTCTGTGACAGTTTTCCGAATCGTAATAGAATAACAAGTTCTGGAAAAAGAATATTGTCTTTACAACTTGAAGGCTTTTTATTTTCTTCTGATTATAATAAAGGGACGTATGTAGAGGAAAATCTCGTGTTTTCTTCGCAATTATTTTTTTTATAACAACCGCATTAGCTGAATTTATTTTACGTAATTAATCGCAGCCTAGAGGGTGTTTTAACGAAACGTAAAAATTGCTTGAACAAAATAAAAATGGAAAAGAATTTTTTTGTTCCGTTAAAGTAATGTGGGGGTGGGGGTGAATGGGAAATTTTTACACGTAGTTAATTCGGTAAATAAGTGGGTAATGAAATGGCGTGTTAAAGTCGAAGTGAAATGAAAGGACGAAGGACTAAAAACTTAATTAGCAGCAAACGTAACGAAGGAAAGCATTTCTTTGTTCGTTTGACGACGAACGTTAAAATATACATAGAATTAGAAGTGACATGTATAGAGTTACAAAGTAAATAAAAAGAAACGGCGCTCGCTGTTAGTAATTAAGGAAGAGAATAAACAATTTTAGCGATTGAATTTCAAACGTAGGCGACTTTGTGATGTTAATAAGAAAGAAGGCGAAGGGGAATGTTTTAAAACACGTTTTAATTTACTGATGCGATCACACAGATTAGAAAACGAGTTTCTCTTACCTGATACAAAACAAACCATCGCAGCTGCCATTTGCTACTATCTGAAGAACGTTTATGTAAATAGCCAGATTGCGAGTGATCGTAATGTGCCCTTTCTGATAACATAAGCAGCTGGTTTTCATTTACGCGAATCGTCCTCTGCATCTTGGGGCTTAACATCTTCTAGCACTTTTTCCCCTCTGCGCTCAAGTCCTGTAATGAAAAACCGTATCAGGAGTTGCGTCGCGTTTCACCTCGTTTTTCACGTTCCCCCGGGACGCACCGACTCTGAATATTTTATTCTAGAACACGTTCACATGGCAAATTGCCTCACTAATCATTCCTAAAGTGTAATTAAATATTTAAATATGAATCCGTTAATTTTAGATTACCTACGCAACACATTTATTTATCCATTTCATTAAACAATCATCAGTACTAGCAGGTACTTGCAAATCATATTTTCCTATCCACACACGTCACACAAAATACATAAATCCATTAGACGTAATTGGGCGTAATTATTTTCAGGTAAAGAAGAAGAAGAAATCCATCGAAACGTAATTTTGCTTCAAAGGCAAATTGTTTATGATTGTGTTCTTTTAAAATATTTTGCTTTAGAGGAAAGTTGTCGCATCACCAGTAATGATACAAGATTTTTATTTAAGGAATTTATTTATAAGTTCTTTAAATAATCATAAATGTCAACAGTACATTAAGAAAAATCGACCGAAACTAAATTTCTGTTTAGTTATTGGACGAACTAAATAATTCGTTTGGATTGATTTTTGTGAGGTTATATCTTTATTATCTTGTTCAAGGTTAACCCAATCAAACTAATATTGTACCGAAAAAAGAAAAGACGAAGTAAAAGTAAAAATTTCTTCGTTGAATATCTTGTTATTACGAAAGACCATTGTAAAGACTCTTTTTCAAATGACATGACATGAAAAAGAGAAATACGTACAGACGTGAACAGTTTTCTTCTTTTTCTCAACTAATTCTCCAAGCTCAGAGCTTATCGGGGAGGTGCGGCGGCTGCGAGCAACTTAGATGTTAATTTTTCCTCCTGCCTTCGCCTTACAAACTGGACAAACGCAGAAAACCTAGTTCGAAGGAGTCGCTATGAATCCGAAACACAATCCGACACATAAATCGAACCCACACCTAATAGTTGCCCGGCCAAGTGTCAAGCCCGTTGCCAGCGGACTCAACCAGCTCGGCTAACAACTATCTCAAATTCACTTAAAATATCTAAAAGTTAAAAAGAGAAACAGTGCTCAAAAGGAAAACGTTTTATTTAATATTTCGCCCAAACGCGAAATAAAATTCCAAAACGAAGTTTTCGCAAAGTGAGTATGAATTCATAAATTTTTAAACATCGCAAGGTAATAATTAGTTTTATAATATGTAAATGTATTCTTCTGTTTTAAGATTTAAAACGAGTGCATGCTTTGTTACATGTGAAGCGGAGCGTGTTAAAGACACGTCGTGTATGATATTAAAATAACAGTCAAACGTAACCGTATTTAATAATTTAAGTATGTATTCACAAAAGCCTTGCCCGGTGATGTTTTGCGCTAATAAAATCCAGATTGTGAAACGCACGGTGATCATTTCGTTTTGATTTTAAACAAATTTAACGCGCAATTGAACGCGCTTTTGATAACACCACTGAAAAGTTACATATTTAATCGAATTTTCTCTACACATTAAACGCGCCTGTACAAAATTAATTTTCCCGTTATTCGTTTACTCTTCTAAACGGATTCCGTATAAAGTTTCTCGCCGTGAAATTGAAATACTCCACGTATTAGAACCCCCCGCCCCCCGATTTGTTTTTGAGTTTTTTTTTCAGTTTGCTGGATAATCCACAGGAAAATGATGCTTCTTCCTTTAGGACGGGCCACAGTAAAACAAGCTATACTTAGGCCCGGTTTATTCATCTTTGAGTAAGTGGCCAGTAAAATACTTGATGATTAAAGATAGGGCAACGCATTGTGCTAATCCGTCAAGTTATAACTTGGCACTTACTTAGAGATGAATAAATCGGGCCTTAATCTATTTATTTTTATCATAAATTTAGTTACCCGATATTTCATAGACCTTCAGAAGCTATATAGAAACACAAGAACAAATTTTGCAACGTAGTTATCTCTTTAGTCTAAACTATGTTTCCGTTTCCGTTAAATACGATAAAAACAAGTCAATATATAGACATACAAATTATGTATTGTGGACGCTTTTTTATTTTGCCCCACGTTGGGCGCCAATTTCTTACTGTATTGCAAGTTTTATCTGACGTTTCTTTTGTTGTTTTTCTTTGTTCATTGCTGTTGCACTCCTTGAGGTTAATACCCGTGCAGTAGGAAACAGAGAGGGTCGTAGGGCTGCGTTTCTCAACCGAGATCTAAGTCAGTCCAGTATGAAAAGTTCGCCACATTGGCCCTAATTGTCATCATTTCGAACGAAATTTAAATAAACTTTTCAGTTTAAAGATCTGCGAATCAAAAAAATTGAATCTACTGTATAATTAATTAATTACATTTGTTGACTTGGCTCAACAGTGTGATGACATTGCATTTATCTCAAAGTGTTCCATAATTAGATGTTTGAAAAGACATCAAAGATGTGGGCGCACTATGCCCACAAAAGTTTCTACGACTTAATCATTAATTCAAATTCTATTGCGCAGGCAGTTTACTTCCACGTCATTTATCGCAATTCTTTCTGGACTCAGAAAGCTGAGTTTGATTTTAATTGGCATCGGAGACATCGTTTCTCTCCAGGTCTCCAACCTACACGTTCTGTATTTCCGTTTTACTTTGACATGCCTGCCAGCTCGTTATTATCAATTACGAAGTGTACAATTGATAACTAAAAGGTTGATAATTTAATGCGAAGCACGTCAAATCATACGAATCTGGCAAATTAAATCGGACGTGAACGTGTGAATAACTTTTAATTGGGATACTTTCGAATCCTCTTCTTTCACGAACAAGAAGTCGAGAACAAATTTTATATTTTTACTTTGAAGAGTGCGTCCAATTAAAACAAGAAACTTTTGATTTCCCTTTTAAATATAATGAAGAGCGGAATAAGTATTCTCGCCTTATTACTTACAATAAAGTCAATTCCTGACTTTCTAACTTTATAATTTCCTTAATTTTTTTCTGTTCGGAATTATTTTTCATTCTTTTTTTTCTTTAAATATTTTCACAAGCTTCTCAATATTTTTTCTCAATAATTTTTAATTCTTTCTCTCTCTTATTTTCACGAACTTTTAATAGTTAATAATAATTGATAATAAAAATTTTCTCCAAATATTTTCACCATCTTTTGATATTTTTTCCTTATCTTGCAAATATACTTTGAAAATTTGAATGTTACAATTTGTCTTGCTTAAGAGGGTTGTACACCAGGCCAGATAGAGTATTTTACCAATAATTCCCGAGTGCGTTCATATTTTTTTATTGCGATTCTTTTCTGGCTTGAAAAATATACGTTCATACGTGGAAAGTGTATTTTTTATCTTTTAAATACAAAACATTTGTTTTTTAATTAAATGAAACATTTTTTCGGACTATTATTAACTTTCCACGAATTTATTTTAGGTATTTTAAGCATATCATAATTTTAAAACTGCGTAATTTAATATTTTTGATTAGTAAAATACGTTTTATTTCAAATATGGAAACCATACAACGTATGAAAGTTTTTAAGAGTCCTGTGGACTAGAAAAAAAAACGTAGTAATAAACGTACGTCTGTACTAAATCGGATATATGCGAGAAGCGCTGGGAAAGGTACTTACTGTATGTCGAAGTAAATTTTTGATAAAGGTAGGCCATAGAAGAGAAATTACTACATTATTTACAATAAAATACTGACTAGTTCTTGAGTAATTAAGTAAAATTGAAGTTTAATTTACCTTTATCAAAAATTTATTTGAACATATGATATGTGTACGCTGTTCAAAGTCACGTGGGGAAACAGTCCTCTTAATAACTACCTACTTTCATTTCTATTTATCTATGTACATTGTGTTCAATTTGAACGGTTCACCATTGCCAACTTTTTTTATTTTTAAAGATGGAAATTCGGTTAAATCAGTAAAGATTAAAAAAAAAAAAAAAACGGTTGCACAAATATTTTGACAATTAACACTGCAAATGTTTTTTTTTATTAGAAATTCAGAAAGAGTATGAAAATCGGAGAATCTTTGCTAGTTTAACCGAATTTCTATCTTTAAAAATAAAAAAAAGCTAGCAATGGTGAATGGTTCAAATTGAACACCCGATATGTATTGGGATTATCGCCATAGGAGCATACTCTTGATTCGGAACTTTATTAATGTAATATCGAGTGTTTTTTTAAATTTGACGTCGAAGTTGGCCATATCAAAGTATTTTTCTGCACACACCACAAGTTTTGAAACCTCTGTCACTGTCTGGTGCTTTGTTTTGAAAATAAAATTGGATTTCTTTTCGAATAAAATCGTTTTTTCGTCATTTTGATATTTTGATGGTTCACAATAAAATGTTCATGGCCAACTTCGACGTCAGATTTAAAAAAACACCGTTTACAAATTATACAATAATCGTTACAGATTATACGTCGATGATATCAAAAAACTGTTTCTACTTACTTACTCTTTGCATACTTTGGAGTGCGTTCCTCAACAGCTTCTTTTTGATTTGCCTCATTATTATGATGGAAAATTATTCAGTATTATTATTTGTGTTCCAATTTTTTTGTTAGTTTATTATTTGGATACATTTTTTGCTTACATACTTAATTTGGTAAATAAATAATTTGAAGTCACATATCCGCTCTAGTTCACAAGAAAAAAATCAGAATTTTTAAGAAAAATTTTTTATTTATTACTGGAGTGTACATCACATATTGCCTAGAACAGTTGCCTAGAATATTGCCTAGAATTGGTAACAAGTGAAGAGAAATATTTACAGGAAAATACTTCAATAAATTGTAGTTTGTTTATAAATGACATTCACCTATATCAAAAGTTTGTTGTTACACAAAAATAAATTTTAAAAACGTCGTGAAATCAAGAACAAATTACAAAAATTGACTGATATGTTTTATACTAATTTTTTTTCGAATGAATAAAATATTTTCATTCGAATTTTATAAGAGCTTTGTATTATTTTGTAAGAGGTTTTAATAATGTTTTTAACTGAAAGAAAGTTCCCCTCGAATAAATTTAAAAAGAGATAATTGTACTAAGTTTAAAGTTTAAAGTTTTAATGAAGTTTTAATAAGTAATAAAATTTTAATTTCGATATTTTACAGACGGATAGATCGAGGCTTTGATAAAAGATCACTGTTAAAAAAAATCAACAAATTTCATTGAATTGCATTACAATCAAAAAAATAAAACAAAAATATCACCGTTGTTGATGTAACCACAAACAACGCGTATTTCTTTTACAATATAACACGTGCGAAAATGAAAACGTTCACTTTGAGTGACAGGCTGTTAAGACTCTCGTCAACCCCAAAACTACTGTCCAGAATTCACGGCTTTCATTTAAAAGATCACGTCCCTCCAGAATTCAATGTGTATTATTTTCTTTTTGTAAGCTCTTTACATTGCAATTCCTCTACGATGTATCAATCTACAGCTTAAAACAAACAATTGCTCTTTGAGAAAAGAATTTCTTCTGTATTTATGTGTCTCTCAGCACTTTCATGTCATCGAGCTGTAACATCGTTTTGGTAATATAAGAAGATCACACGGTACATCAAGTTTACACAAAGCTCTCTTTTCTCAATTTTTTTTTTTGACTGCACGGCAATACATTAATTTGAAAGAGGAAGTAAAATTTTGAGTTGTTACTTTAAGTAGGTGTAAAATTGAGATCACCTTTTTATTGCGTGCTTAATAAAATAAGAGTAAAACTTTATAAGAGCATTTCAAAGTTGTAACAACGTCTCGCCTGAAGTTTGCTTGTAAACGATCGCCAGCCGTTTTGAAAATCGAACTTTCAGCATAATTCAGCGACGCGATTAAACATTAAAAGAGGGCGATGGCGTCTACGAGAACAAAATCGGGCAGATTAATTACTGTAATTGGTTTTCTTTTAGATCAATTTTTTTATCGTTAACGTCGGAGGGATGGAGGCTATTTGCTTCAAATGCGAGTGCAAGTGACAGGCTGCTTTCGTGTATAATCTTTTCTTTGTAATTGAACTGATTGCGAGATGCAATTTCGCAGCGCACCCCCGAGGTCTTATCTCTCAAACGCAGGGGTTCCGAAAAACGTACAAAACAAGCCAGGTTTGAGCTTCGCAACCATTCAACTGTGCAACATGATATCCTATTAGAAACTTTACTAATTACGATACACAACGAGAAGAATAAAGCAAACACTTCGTTATTAATTTTAAATCGGAAGACTTGAGATTTTTTTTATTATTGCCCGGGATCAGATCAAATTTGCAATTTCCGAGAGAATTGTTTCCAATTTTCTAGTCTCGTGGGCGACGTCAATATTTGACCTTTGCACGTACGTTCTACAAAATTCACCTGTGTACGTGTGTACATTCCATTATTTTATGAAACATTTTTAAGCTTTCAAAAATTTACGCGTAAATTACACGACGTGAATCAACTTTTTAGGCAACTCAACTAACAATGTTTAATTTTAGGACCCTTTTAAATATTAGGGGCTGTATGACGCGGACAATAAACCTAACGATCTTGTAACATTTTTAAAACAAAAAAAAATAATAATAATTTTCTTAGTAACATTGGCAAAAATAAAAGTGTGCATCACTAGCACTAGGCTAATTTTTTTTATATCACTTCTGCATGGACTTGGACAGCACAGAAGTGACTAACATCAAATTTGAATGACTGTTTAATTTTAAAACGTATAAATAAATAGCGACAGATTTCAAAATATATTTTTGGTAACAACATTTCACCTCATTTCTTAACCTTGAATTCCAGTCTCGTTTATTCATTTATAAATAATCTTCGTAACAAATTAACAATTATGTTAATATGCGATCACATGTAATAACAGATTTGTTATAAAAGATGTGACCGTGTCTCACAGCCTTTAAGTACACAGAGCATTATATTGTCTGACATTGAAAATAACAAGTGTAGGGCAGATTTTTAGGACCGTCATTATGAATTACTTGTATTAATGAAAATTAAAATCCGTGTTACATAAAAGGCATACAATTTTCAGAATCGATTTGATTTCTCTGACTAAATACATTCGTAAATTGCGTTGAATTACTCTGTTAATATTTTTAATGAAAACACTCTTTGAAATGAACATAGAGATTGCGTCGTTTTATTTCCTTTTGAAGTGGCAAGAACGTGCGAGCAATATTCTTAAATAAACCTCTTCGACGACGTCAGATCTAGAAATGTTTTATTATTATAACATAAAAGCGCCCGCGTTCTTTGATTTCGAAAAGGCAATGTGTGTCTATATTTACAATCCGCAGAAACAGCCATTTATTAGGGGTGGAAAATCTCTCTGCTGGAATTGTTAAGGGCTTTTCAGGTTTTCCAAAAGTCGAATTTATTATTTATAGGTACGAAGTTTTATATCTACTAAACGAAATCAAAAATCGGGGTTGTTCATTCGCATTTGGAGATCTTGAATTACCATACGTCGAACTTGGGCCTTGACACGCATCACATAAAATGAATAATGACATCTAGGTAAATAAAAAATACTATTTAAGAACTCCACTACATAATTTACGTAAGACATACTTGTAATCCCTGGTAGGCTGTTTCTGGACGGCGTAATTCAACTCCGGCTTATCCAGTATTTCCTGAATACGGACCAAAATATCTTTGATGGTCACTGTGACGGTCCACTCATCAAAATCCAACAGTGACATATAAAGTCGACCTACAGGACAAACATTGGGGTGGTACAAAACCGGATCGAAGAGACAAATCGGTGGAGTCAGCGGATAACACTGATTAAAAATCATCTTTATTCTGCAGCGAGCACCCTGCCAAATAGTACCATTTTTTCCAGGAACAAAGCACTCCCATCTCATCAAGTTAAAATCACCGTACATATCTCGGTAAGGAAAAGCCACAAAACCCTTTTGAACAAAACAGAAATGCCGATATGAATTTTTCTCGAATGTAGAAATTTGTCTTACGTGGGTTGGATTTTGCGACCACTGCAGTCTCTCTTCCGTTAACCTTTTCAGAGCAGCATCCAAAGACATTTTCCGCACAATAATAAACCAAATGTAACACTTTAATAATCACTTTACCGACTACGAAAGTATTTAAAACGTCAAAACAATGGCGTTTAAGACCGGTTCACACTTTGTTCACATAACTTGCACTGTATTTTTACATAGATGACAGACACAATTAATTTGGAAAAATGCTTCAAAAACTAAGAAGAAGGTAATCCTGCAGTTTCTGACGTATAGCGATATCTGTATTGCGTTGTTAGAGAATTCATATACATATTTTATGAATTTGTTCAGCTTGTTATTTAAGTCAAATTTTTTGTATGTGTGTATAAATGAAAGCACACAACTAAAAAGCTGGAATAATTTAACGAATAACACAAGCCGATCTACAATAACGTGCCAACCATGTGCACACGTTTCTGCGCACGCGCTAAATTTGACAACCTAAACTGCAGGATTACCTTAATCAGCCTTCACTCTTCCTGTCACGTTACTTTTGTTTTTAGTACGAAATTTTACCGTCTCTGAATGCAGAGGTCGCACTGATCACAATTTCAATTAATTTGGAATTAAAACGAGAATGCTTTAATAATTATTGCATTTTCTGTTCAGATTGAAGCATGGAAAAACTGGTAAAAAAAAAGTCAGGGTTTTTTTTAAGGGAAATTATTTCGAAAGTAATAAAATTCGATATGAAATAATAATTTCTATAAAAATACATCAACTTGGATGACTTAGACGACAAAGATGGAAGATTGTGATTACCACATGCATAATTTCCATTCTGTGATTGGCTGATGTCGAAATATGCATGTACTTTCGTCCCTTTTGAAAATTGCTTTACCCTGAGGGGTGTGGATACTTGATTAAACAAAATATAAACAAAATATACTTTACTTACCTTATACTTTTCACTCAATTCACTTATATCGTTCTGTAGGAAAATTTAGGTTATGGGCGCAAATCACAATTATTTATGCCCTTAAAAAATCGCTATATGTATAGTAGGCTACGCTCTTGGTTCAGAAACTGTAGACAAATATTCTCATTCTGTACGTAGGGAAAAATTGTTTGATTTTAGAGAATTCTAAAATACCTATTTTTTACATTATTTAAAGTCTTGTTTTTATAATAAAAACTAAAAGCAAAATTTTAAGAATAACGGATTTCTTCGTCCCTTCAAGTTTTTCATGTTTCTAAATACCTATAATCTTTATTAACTCGAATGAAGAACGAAATAAACGTCATTCCTTATTACGCAATAATGTGACAGATGAAATGTTTCATGCAATAGGCGGACATTCCGCTGCTCCATATTATTAAAATACTAAATTTAATTTTAATATACATGCAGTTTTATTAAGAAAAATAATGTTCTCTTGTTGCTGGAAATACTATGTTAAGCCGATGGGTCAACCACCGGTGGGAATCATTGTACATTTTCATGGCAAAAACTTGGCAGTCCTAGCAACACTTATAGTAATATAAGCAACACTAGCAGTACTAAAGCAATCCGGAGAAATACATAGATAATATGTTATAATTTCTGACAAATATTGGGCAGTACAAGCAATCAAAGGTAGAATTCAAATTTCCCGCCAAAAACTCAATGTTATTGGCTGTTCGACATCCAGCTTCACATCATCGGCACCATGCTATAAATATTTACCGACATGTTTCTAACCTAGAAGTATCCCTTAAAACGTGTAATTCTAAAAATGGTTTTAACAATGCAACAGGAAATACATATCTTCATTAAATTTGTGTATTATTTTAGGTTAATGTCAAATTAATAGGTCAGCCGTATGATTTAATCCACGACATGACTTTAACAGTTCCAACGGTCACCAGAGTAAACCACAAATTCAAATGAACACACGTTACGTATAAGGTAGGTTTATGCGCATGCACGCGTGGAGGATATCTTCATATTTGTATCATGAATGGCACCATACTTTAACATGAATTTATGGCGCCAATTTTACTTTCCCTGGTTTAAAAACAAATAATTCCATTTCCATTCGTTTGACTTTGAGAAGCGATAATTAGTAATTTTTTTAAGAAACAAGGGACTACCTTAAATTTTTTTTTATTGGTTGCTGTATAGGTACATGACGTATTGACTTTTATGCATTTTATTTAATACAATGTGGAAAGCTGTAATATGTAGAATTTGAATACGTTTATCGATCACATACATCGATTTAAGGCAACAATATAACATGAAATCTCCTCATACCTCATAGCTGAGTAGAATTCTAAAAGTATTCTATTTTGAGTTCTGAAGTTTAGTTTCAAAACTTAATCATTGTAAATTTTTCTTTATTATCTGAGTTTATCTGGGTTTTCTGAGAGCATCCTTAAATTAATTTAGATTGATTTAAAAACGTGCGGCTGCAGATATTCAGCAAGCAAGAATGCGGTAATTGAATTCACCTGTCGTGTTGCTGAAATCAGAGGCTGCAGTTGCATTGAAATCGAGCTAAGCTTGATTCAAGATTTTTTCCAAATTTTGAATTACGCTTACACTTTTTTGCAATTTATCGAAACTCTGTCCAATGCTTTTAATCTGTTTTAATTTTCGATCAAAGAAAATACCGTTTTCATTAAAAACCGCCGAGCGCGGGAGACGAAATCGATTCCAACCTTCCGGGCATTTGAACGACAATTATTTTAAAATTTGCACTCACCGCCGTACCGTTTTGGACAAATCCCCGTCGAAACGACCCCCGTCTCGCAAAAGGACAAAAAACAACTCGAAGCGAAATGTTTTTTGTTCTTTCTGAAGGAAAGTTTTTCAATGTCTATGAAAATATTGGATCCTGTGCGAAAGCGCTGCTTAACATCTGTATGGGGAATCGAAAGCTACTTTTAACATAAAAGAAAATATGCGAACGTGGGGGTCGCAACAAGAAAAAAACAACATATAAAGCAACTTTTGTCAAGTTACAGAACGCTTCGCAAAAAGATTTGATAATATTTTCAGAAATTACATTTTTTCTTTTTGTTTATTTTGAGGCACTGCAGAACAAAGAAAAAGTTATGTAGGAAATACAAATAGGTTTTAATACCAACAGTCTACGTAAAAATATACTCACAACGTGACATGAAATTTGCAACACCGCCGTGAACAATTTTTAATTAAATTTAGTAGGAATGTTTGGCTGTCTAAAAGTATTAAGTGATTAAATTTTGGATTAAATTTATCTTGCTGAGTTTGTCGACAATTTCAACAATTGTTCTTTAGTTACATCAGTATTGTGATTGCCGTCATGTCTGAGATAGTACCAAAATAAAATGAACATCAAGTTTCAAAAAATAAATAACTCGCTACAAATAATTCTTAAGTTTTTACAGTACAGTCAGGGTTGGAAAGTTTAAAACAAACTGTTTAAAACATTGTGTTTAAAACATGTTTAAAACACCCAATTAAAAACAAACACTTTGTTTAAAACAAAGGGTTTGTTTTTAATTGGGTTTTAAACATGTTTTTAAACATGTTTTTTTTTACTTGATGTTTTAAATTAATTTTTGTGGTTTTAAGCGTAGAAGAAACACTTCTGATGTAAGCGTTTTGTATTATTGATACATATAATATGTATTTAATAATAAAAAATTAGTTGTCTTATTAAGGGCTAGTTTATGGGGATTTAAAAGAGACTTTAAAATTAAAGTCACATTCGTGTAAACATCTTTCAGCATTTATTATTTAATTATTATTGTAAATTAGATGCACAGTATATAAATATACTTGGTGGTCTAATAATCAAAATAAATAACTATAAAATTATTAACAATACATAAAATTTGCTTTTAGAAAGTTACATCTTAACTTTTACTTTCTTTCCACATTTCCTATTAATTTTATCAAATTTATTTCATTTAAATTATTTCATTCTTGAATTGTTCTAGGAAAAAAAATTTATGAGTATTTGTTTTCGAAAATGGTATTTTATATGTAAATTTATGATATTTTCTAGTACTTGAATCATTTACTTTTTATTTTTTTATATTTTGAAACATAATATGTCGTTTGCATTTATTAAACATCAACAGATCAACATAAATAAATTTAGGCAGCCTGTAGAAAATTGCCTGTAGCAAATGGCAACATGAGTTCGAATATTTGTATTTTTATTGTCGCAATAACACAATCAAGTGTTCAGATATACAAATAAGTACAACTAATTGAGAAAGTAATAGGGTGGCCATAAGAAAAAACATGCGTGTGTTTCAAAAATTCTGAAAATTCGTCAGTAGAATAGAATGCATCATCATCTTTTAAAAATGACATTAATTTCATTTTAAATGTTTTGTAAGACCACTGTTTTACTATTATTGGTAATTGAATATAGAGTTTGGTCCGTTTCTCGATTTGCTTAACCTGAAAAATTGAGGACGTTTTTGAAACGTCATACCTTAGAACGTCTATTTAATGCATTTAATTTTGTATATTCTAAATTAAAATATCCATTAGAAGTAGAAAAAGCTGGTAAACTAGTTACAAGGACGTAAATAAGAAATAAAAAATAAAATTGAAATTAGAAATTGCAGATGTAGAAAACATTTTTAGACGAAAATTGAAAGCCCACAACTGTTTTCTACTTTTTTCTATTTTCAACCCTAAAAACTGCAAAATGTATCTCTAGAATTTTTATCGTAAATATTTTTAAACTTTTATCATTTCGCAATACAACTAATAACTACTTTTTCCTTTTTAAATACTATGTAATTTAGGTTGTGAGAGTATTTGAAGCAATTAAAAAAAGTGTAATAAATTTAAACAAAATATTTGTTTTATTTAATTTTAAACAGTTTTTTTTTGTTTAAAACATTATTAATTTTAAGTCAATTTTAAACATGTTTTAAACAAAAAAAACTGTTTAAAATCAAATAAAACAAATGTTTTGTTTATTTTTTTTTAAACAGTTTTTTTCCAACCTTGAGTACAGTTGTTAATAAAGCTCAAAAATGTTTTGTTGTGTTTTGCTCTAAGGTTCTACATTATCAATTTGAGTGATGCAAGCCTCCCTTTATTGGATCAAAATATATTTTCTTGTTTCAAATGATAAACGCAGGGCGAGGTACCGTTCGCCTTATTTTCTTATTATCGTTTCTTAAATTTTCATCATCCGGCTTAAAGAAATAGAAGTTCGGTCGTCTCTAAGTGTAATATACAATTTTAATATACTGCGAGTCGTCGAGATAAATTTAAGTCTCTTTCCACACTCTAATTTGATATTTAGAAAAATAACAATTCGTAAGAAAACTATAGAGAAGCACTCGTAAAACTATTTCAATTTTTGTTATTTGAGTATCATTCCCTGACCTTTCGTTTATTGCGCCATTAATTATTAAATGAATGAAACAAAATTGTATTTTAAAATAACGTAACGTTTAAACGTTTCTTTAAAGGTACATATTTTGATTATTAAATTATTATTATTTACAAAAATGTTTTTTATTCTTTAAAAACATACATTTTATTAAATTTTATCCATTAAAAAAGGAAGTTAATTGCGTGGCTAATCAGGCGAGTGAAGTGCGCGCACGATAATCGGTAAATTTGCAAACAATTTTCCGTAATTAATTAACGGAATAAATATGTCCGAGCGATTAATGCACCTAAAATTTCCTGACTTTACGGCATGATTGATGAACTTAATAATAGCCATTATGGGTACGTTTTTTTTTTTTTTGTAAGGGCGCGGCCCATGGTCGTACCTTTAATTATCATGAAATCCGGAATCCTGAAGAAAATTTTAAGAAACGAATTCGAATGTGCTTTGCGTGAGCGTAAGAAAACTTTTTCGAAAATCTCTTCGCGAGCGTAAAGAAGGAACGTCGAATGAGGAGATGCAATTTCAATAATTAGTTGGGTTTATTTGGTCAACGAGACTTAATTAAATTTTAGCAAAATTAATTACAGAACCGCTGGTAGCAACCGCACAAAGCCGGTCTGATTAATTAATATCTAAATTAATTACTGAATGAAACTGTTGTTTACGAGTAAAGTAATCGTAGTTGCAAGTGGAAAACTTGAATTTATTGAAGCACTTACCTTATGAAGTTGTTATCTTTGCTCTTGTTAGTTTGTAAACAAACGGACGATGAGCATGGCCTCTTGCGGATGTGAGTGGGCCGTGCGTGCAACACTGAGCTACTTCTCGTGTACTACTGTGAAATTGTGATAACGTACATTAGGGTGTTTTACGCTTGCGTACTTGTTGCATATTTAACAAACCCTACGTTAATCGATAAAAGTTCCTACACTTTGAAAGCAACAAGTAGTATCATATAATAAATCCTGCATAAAGGAAAAGCTAAATTAATTCATGAGAGTTCAGCCAATATATATTTAAGCGCCGAACTTAATCTTCATTGATAAGCAACCCCATACAGCTCCAAGATCTGGAAAGCTTCCACCGTCTCTCATTCTACTCGCTTCACACTCACGACGCGAGCCTCTGACTCTAACAACAAATACTTTCACAAAATTTCAATTCAACTATTTCAATTCAAATCACACACCTTTTTTAAATTCCATGCCCTCCACCCGACAGCAAATTCAACGATTCTAATAACTGCAACAGAAAAACTATCGAATTACAACTAAAAACAATCCAATATCGAATAACACAAATAATTGAAACCAAAGCTAATTAGCACGCCTGTATGTCAGAGCCGGTTTCCAACTATTTTCTTTCTTTTTACAAAATAGAACGCAACTGTTACCAACGCTCAATGCAATTTCTCAATATCTACGAAAATCCGGCGCATCCACCAAAAATATTTCTCTCGTGTAACCTTACTTGCCATAAATAACTTTTACACGTTGAAACTCAAAATACGAGGAAATCATTGTGTGTCTTTATTTTAGATTAAAACACGACAAACAGTAAATCCAATTAATAATTTTAATTGCAATACAAATTCGGCTACTGTTTTTGGACACTCCTTAGTTTTACGTAAGAACACAACAGATTTACGGTAGAATTCTACTTTCCCCAAAAAAAAATAAAAAATTCTTTATGTCTGTTGAACAGTAAACTAAAAAAAAAGCAAGGAGAAATTTAATGTAGACAGTAGGTTTTATAACCTGTTTTATCCTTGTGTTAAAGATATCGTTTTGTATTTTAAACTAATGACTTCTCAGAATTGTCAAACTATAAGAGAAAAATAAATTTTGCGATTTATTCTTAACATATTTATTCAACTCTGACTATTTAAATTAGTTTTCTTTTTCTATGCTATATTGCGCTCTTAATGTGTAGCAATGACTTTTGTAGTAGAGGATCTACACTTTTGGGTACGATGTAAGTGTTACACGCAAATACTTTGAGCAAAGTTCGATTTAAAATCGTATTTTCGAGGACGATTTGTAAATAAATATCCGCAAGTTTCGCTCTAAATTCCTTGAAATCCTGCGAAATTCTTTCATTGCGCACGACGCTGCACTGTTTTAAAAACAATCTTTCAAAAAACGTCGTTCTTAAAAACGATTTATAAATAAATACCACGATGATTTTATTTGTGATAACTTTAGCAGCACCCTTCGTTCGAAGTTCTTTGAAATCCGACGAAATACCTTTATTAAAAGCTCAACTTTTATTTCGTTCGATTTAAGTTATTTTTGATTCTGACATTTTATACGTAATATGATTTTATTGCATGGCAATGTTGATACAAAGATACAAGAAGCTTGAGACTAAGAACTGTACATAGCGAATCAAAAATTAGACTAGAAAGTCAGAAAATAAGTTGTAAAATTAGATTTATAACTAACTACACATGGTGGTAATAGGGATGAAGGAACAGAGAAGTGGATATAAAGATATGGAGGAAAAACAAAAATCTAACGTAAAAAGAATAATTAAAGCTGGTTCTTGTCCGATGAAAATTGTATCACAAACTCTTTTAAACGGACACTAAATGGCGCACAAACACTTAACGTTTCGCAGTCGTTCGATAGCTTTGTCGACGAAGCTGTCGAACGACTGCGAAACGTTAAGTGTTTGTGCGCCATTTACTGTCCGTTTAAAAAAGTTTGTGATAACAATGTAAAAAGAATAGTAGTGGAGTTTAACAAAGAACAAGAATTACTATCAGGAACATCTTCTTTAAGCATAAAAATATAATATAGTCTTTGCAAATGCGGTAGAAGCGTAAAAGAAGTGTCGGCAAAATGTAAAGACCTTAACTTCTTTTTACAGTTTGTGGAATAAATAATACACGTCTTTTCGTTACGTAATTCGGCCTAACGATATTACTTAATAATTTGTTATATTTAATCAGACAAACTTAGGAGGATAATATTAGAGACACTAATCTCTAGTCACTAGTCTCAGTTACCGCGATAAGAACTTTTGAAAAGCGACCAGCATCGTTTGAGAGCTGCTGTGTAATAACATTAGGTCTGTTCGTTTGTTCTGCACTTTCTACACTTTTAACTTCTTTACTCTACTTTTCTCACTCTCTCTTATGGTTGGTGTAAAAAGTGTAGAAAAGTGCAGAACAAACGAACAGACCTATTCACTTCGCTTACTCATTAGCTCTCCTTGCTTGCTATGCTCCGACACTTGCTTATAAGCAGTTAGCGGACGAATTATATTATTTAAGGTTATCGGTGGGGGTGGGAGAAGTCCATCTCATTTCCATTACCCACAAATCAGTTGATTTTTTCTCGCATCCTAACGACTAATTTTTACGACGCCGCTGACTGACACGATATATTCCAATTTGCACGCATTTTGCTCACTGATAACCTTGAATAATATAATTCGTCCGCTGCATACTTATAAGTAACATTTAAATATGTATCGCGTCTACTCTCAGCAGTTCCTAGCCGTTTGGGTCAGATTCGTTAAAACAAAATCTAAGTTTCCAAGCCAAAAATGGAATCACCTCCTGCGATTTCCCGGAAATGTCGTGAAAGACTTTGTATTTAAAATGCAAATTCTGAAATAAAAAGTACTCGAATAATCGACAGAAAAAATTTAAAAAATGAGAAAAGAAGCAAAATGCGTAGAAAGAATTTAAATGGAAAATAACCAAAACATTTACAGAGAATCGGGAACTAATTTTCGGCAAAATAAAGTACCTGAACCAAAATTGTTAAAAAATACATAAGTAAGGATAGAAAAAAAAGTTAATAATAGAAAGGCCATGTGAAGGGAATGCCGAAGGAGAAAGTATAAAAAGTGTCAAGTTCTACAGAAAGAAGTGATAGAAGAAATTGGGAAAAGCAATTCAGGTGGTATTAAATAGAAGAGGGACAAAAATTGTGAAAAGAAAATACAGGAACTCTTTCTAAAGCCTTAGGTACGGACAGCTGTATGGACATTAATTAAGTGCTGATATGATAATTTTAAAGACATTTAAAAATCGAATAAATTCGTTTTTATTACTGACACAGAGCACTATAACTTGAATTATTTATTAACGTTTATCTATCGAAATACACGGAAGATTCTATCAGGAGCATAAACTTTTTACACGACAGATTTTCGCGTTGACATGTAGAAAGAGTAAATTAAATTTATGTTTACACCCTCGCTTTGCTTATCAGGTAGCAGGTCTTTTTGCCCACTGATTTATTGACTTGCGCGACTCATCCATTTTAAAGCAAAAACAAAAATCCTTTATCATTTTTAGTCGCCGTCCATGTCCGGTCATAATCGTCGATATTAAAAAAAAAGTTTTTGCGCCTGTAAATTAATCTTCGGTGACGTGACAGTTAAATTATGTTGCCAGCCGCCCTTGAAACCACTTAGGGCGGCCATTTTTAACTCTTCATCACATTATTTGCATTGTGAATTTTTTTTTTTAACTAAAATAGAAAGTCCTTAGCTATACCATTATTTTTAATTCCTCATATAAAAGATAATAACTAAAATTTTATGTTACTGTAACTACAAAATTTAGTCAGTTTTATTATCCAAATATTTATTTAAAGTAGTGCAGAATTAATTGGGCCAATTTATTGTGTTCTTTGCTAATGGATTGCTTCATCAACTGCAGATGTGGATTATATTCTTTTAGTATGTACATGTGAGCTGCCCGTGAGAAACAATTTCTCCTGTCGTGTTGTACATATTCGGATTCACACCGGCTCTTTCAAATTAGATTCTCTACATCTCCTGCTGGAAAATATCGAAGGAAAAATACGTAGTAAATCGGTGGCAGCCGCAGCAGACAATATTGAATAATCAGTCAGATGCCTCTTAAATAAGTTTTGAATCCCTTAAGTTAACTTCAAAAAATTACATTTGAACTGTAACAAAAGTAAATTAAGTTTTAAGTATATTCAAAAACTGCAAACAAGTTCACATAGCTTTAAAACGCCACCTATTGAGTAATAAAATTCACAAATTTTTCGAGCAGATAGATATTTTTCTAAAAAATAAATTACCAAATTCTAATTAATTTTATATACATTTTCTAAAATCATTTCATTAATACAAGAAGATATATGTAACTAAAAATATTTTACAATAATTTCCACTTTTATTAGTGTCAAGGTATATGCATCCTCTCCCTGGTTATGTAATTCTAAAAGAACTTTAAAAAGGAGAAACTATAATGTTGAATGTGAAGTTGAAAAATAATAATTCCTAATTTTGTTTTATATATATACTTGCTACCGGTTTCGACAATATAATCAGGCCTAAATCGTAAGGAAAAGATTTTTTAACAATTTTGTATGTAAACCACATATAAAAATAAATTAATTACATGTTAACTTTAATTTTACATACAAAATTGTTAAAAAATTTTTCCTTTACGATTTAGGCCTGATTATATTGTCGAAACCGGTAGCAAGTAAATATGTAAAACAAAATTAGGAATTAGGAAAAGGTAATTTTATGCTCTTTTTAAAAATGCAAAAATATACAGGGTGTTCCATATAAAAATTGGGAAGTTAAGCTTATATCTCGAAAACTATGCGCTTCAGAAAATTGTAATTAAGAGCAATGAATTCTACGCTAAAAATTGCCTCAAGAATGTTTTTATAGAAATCGGAAATTTTCATAAACAAAAGAGGTACGATGGTTTATAGGAATCGCAGAATTTTGAAAAACACCTTGTAGCTCCGAAACGGTGCAAGATATCAAAATGCGGTCTTCACCATTGAGTTTTTAATAAAAATCGAGCTGCAGGCACCGGGGTCAGTTTTTGCCTAACTCTTCTAAAAACAGGTGTTTCCTATTAAAAGTGTGAAATTTGGCCCACCCTGTACATACATGGCTCCACATTTCTAAAACGAATTTTATTATTATGTGTGACAAAAAATTAGCATCGGATTATAATTATATTATTATACATTGTGGAACGAAAGTATGGAAACCTTTAAATATCTCAACAACGGCTAGGGCTATCGAAGCGAAATTTGGAATAGTTAATTTAGGTGATAGCACAGATTATTTCAGATTTTTCGCCAGAGCTGCCAACTTTGTAATTGTAGATGAGACACCCAGTATTTTTTTATTTGTTTAAGTTGCTTAAATAATTATTAACATAAAATGTGTAACATGTCCTGTACCTAATCTTTACTGTTTTAGAAATATTTCAACATTTGTATGTCCGTAACATTAAAACGCGCACGTTTTTTTAAAAAGCAAAGTTTTTAAGTCAGTGTGAAAGTTCTGACTTGTTGAGATATTTAGAGGTTTCCATACTTTTGTTCCACAGTGTATATTTAATCATAATCATTAATCACGTAACGTCGGTTTCAATTTCTTTTAATGTTATAATAATTTTTTTATGATTTTGATGACAACTTCCCTATTTTTTTTTTATAAAAAAATTAAAATGTACCTTCCAATCGGGCCGCTAGCTCTCGAGAGGTTTTTCGATTTTTCATCACCGAGTACGAGTAGTAAAGTGAAGATAGCTAGAAGGTAATAAAATAATAAAAATAAACTACTTAGAAGCATTCTACAATAAAAAAGAAAAATTATTTGAAAAATATCAACCAAGAAATGTATTATCCGCTTATAGGGAACGTTAATTGAAAAGAAGAATGAAGCGTATACACAAACCAAGCCGGTAAACCGAAGTACAGTCACAGTACAGTTACAGGCAGCGGCATGTAGTGGCCATAGTGAAAACCATTTCTGTCCATTCTTCCGAGAGTTTTCAAATACACTGTAATCAACAATTGAAGGTTTGCGTATGGAATATTCAAATCCGCGCTGGTATAAGAAGTAATAAAACGCTTTAAAAAACTCCAAGAAGCAAATAAATTAACGCACGGCGAGCGCTATGTAGAAATTATTACAGACATGCTAGTAAAATGCGATTCATTAAATCTCCATTCTAGACAAGCCATGAAATTTGAACGTACGCTGTGAATTGGTTAATCCGCTGGCTGTCATTTTACCATTTTACATTTCTAATTTAGGTATAATCAAAGACATGACTCTTTTTTCCACAGCCATTGGTCATGTGTTCAAATGACCACAGCAATTGAGAAATTTCAAGCATAGGCTTGTTTTTAGGACGTTAAGTTCAAGCTAAGCTATGATTTAGTAAATGACATTTACACGTAGCGAAAGCTACCCGTTCAGGAATCACTTCGTTCTCTTTCTGTGGTTGGAGCAGAGTCCTTTAACTTGGAGTAATGAAGTGGGACATCTATTTTTAGTAGCGATGTAATAACTCGTGTCAGAAAATACAGGGCTCGACGAAAAGTCGATGAAGGCATTGCTTGCTAGATGGCAAGAAAAGTCAAAGTTGAAATTAAGAAATGTAAACCAAGTTTGAAAATAACCATCACAAACGTACAAGCAGCAAGCGGTGGGGTTTTGTAGCGTGTATGTGTGTGTATCGTATACGTTTCTATGTTACAAGTGAATGCTGAAATAACGTAATTCGCAGGCAACGTCGTACGATCACAAAAGCGAAATAAAACAGCAGTTGGTCTTCCAACGTCTTGGAGCAATATTTTGAAAATGCTTCGTGGTTAAAAAAAATCAGTGTGCATTAAAATGTGAAAGTAGTTATTTTTATTTTACGGAACCGTTTTAGATTCGTTGTTGTGATAAGTGATTTTAATTTTATTTCACACCGGTCGAAGATATGGACGAGAACGAGCAAGAACTTAAATCTCCCATCAAGCGACTAGGATCTACGAGGAAATTGCTCGTTTTTAATAGTAAGTATCGCGAGGGACATTTTCGTTGATTCTTCAAGAGATTCTATTCCTTCATCATCTACTATTTCTTTCTTTCGTCAACGCATTCGCGTCTTATTTTATTTCAAATCGACTTACCGTACGATTTCGATTGTTGTGTGCACATATTTCATATCCAAGGACGAGCTACTTACTACTTTTATGTTCTCAACTGTAATCAAAGTACGTTAGATTTTACTGTGTTCAATTTATTCATAAGTACCTACTATGACTATAATCATATCCTGTTTGTCTATTCCTAAAAATTCAAAGTACACGCTTACAGTCGTTCTCCATAAAACAAATACTTGGTACGTTTTAACATCTGACCCGTTCGCCTAATATTTACATTAAAAAAAAATCTCTAACAATTAGATACGGCCGTTGAATATTTTAAATACACAAACCAAAACTGTTGCTCTTACCGATAAATAAACAACTGCAATTTATTCGACGGTAAATATCTAAAATCGATTATTGACTGGAAAACAACGTGTGGATGTGAGCCTGGCCTTAAAAGTAAATATTCGTTTTATTTCGGTTAACAAACCACGAATCCGTTGCTGTGCAAATACAAAATGTTTCGGCGCTTAATTAAATTTAATTTAAGCCTGCACCGCAGCAGCAACAGTAACAAAGGAACCTCGAATGAACTTTGAGATTTTTTATTTTTTTGACTAATCTGTTTAAATTAATAATGACTTCAAAAATCAATTCACTTGTTCATATATTAAATTGAGTAAAATTAAGGTCGAACACACACGTATATTTTAAGTCGTCTTCTGCATTACATATTACATTTTTAAGCAAAACAAAACAAATTTTGAAATGTCTGCAAGTTAATTTCCTTATACTACCGCGATGACATTTCCTGTTTGACGAAGCTACAGTGTTTACCCGGCTTCACATACATTTAAATTTAGATCTTATATGTATTATTGAATCGACTGACAAACGCTTCAAAGTAATTTTTGTTTTATTTGAATTTAATCTGTTCTGGCAGTACACAAGGAGAACGTTAAATTGCTGTCAAATTTTTGGTTCACCCTTGCCTTGGAATTTGGACGGCATGTCGTAGCTTTACCGTAAAACAGTATAAAGGGGTGCATTGACGTACTTCTCACTTAAGCTAAGACATGCCGTCCAGATTTCATGGCAAGAGTTGATAAAAAAATTTAAAAATCACTCGCTACAATGTTCACTCGTCCTTACACACATAGATATGTATAATTTAATTTAAATGTATTGATGAAATTTATTGACAAACGTTGTAAATACATTTTGTTTTTTATTTTACTGCGTGATTTTTAAAAATTATTATCAACTCTTGCCATGGAATTTGAACGGAATGTCTTAACATTACTGTAAAACAGCATCAAGAAATAACCTGTGAGCAACTAAAAATCAGATTAGAGCAGGCGGTGCAAAGAAAATGTATGTCTATGATTAATCGAAAAGTCAATAAATGTGACAGCGCACGAATGTTTTACATTAATTAATTCAGTTAATCACAGACATACATTTTCTTTGCACCGCCTGCTCTAATCTGATTTTTAGTTGCTCACTTTTTACAACGTCGTACTTTTCACTTGAGCTAGGACATGTCGTCCAGATTTCATGACAACAGTTGATGACTCTGTATGTTTTAACAGTAAATTTTTATTTTAATTACTTTTACCCCCCTACGAGATGTTTATTCGACCTTACAGACGATAGCTCAGATTTATGGAGGAAATCTATCGACAATTGTTTAAGGGCCAGTTGTACAGAGGAGGTTTAAACTGACGCTCAACTGAACCAGGTTCAAAGTGAACAAAATCGCATCAAATTTTATTTATGAATGCATTAATTACTATGTGTTATTAAGATCCTATGCGAATTTGTTTACTTTGAACCTGGTTCAGTTGAGCGTCAGTTTAAACCTACTTTGTACAACTGGCTCTACGAGTATTTTTCCTTTTAATTGGCAATGTAAATATTTCATCACACAAAGAGGTGCTTTAGATTATTGATCCATGATTTAACGTCGCTGTAAAACTATTTTTTCCATGAAATAAGATTTTTAGATGTTCAAAATATAAAAATAAACAAACGAAATGTGTTTTGTGGCAACATGACGAGATTTATCGTCACATGTTATACAGCGACTACATAAGCAGTGTTTTTATGCATGAAACCGGCGCTTATCTTTGAACAATCGTCCGCTGTTTCAATTAAATTAATTCAATTCTTTTCACATTAAAGAAAGCTATTTTTATTAATTTTATTATGAACGTTTGTTAAGTTTTCGAAATTGCGCTCTATACCTATTCACTTTTTGAGTAAACTCAAATTTTCTTTTTTTATAGTAATTCTTGAGTACTACTCATTAATTTCTGTAAATTAATAGTAATAACTAATAATAAATACTAATTCCTGATATTAATCTTGTATTAGGGGAGACGGTGGAATGAAAGCCACTTAAGGAAAAATCAATATATTTTGAAGAATAGAAAATGTATTCTCTCAACAATTTTCTGCTGTTTCATATAAAGAAAAAACCATTAAAATGACGTAACTACATGTGTGTATCAGAAATTATAATACAGTCGCAGCTCTATAACTTGAACTGTAAGTCGAAATTGATGTCCCTGCACATTCTGTATAACTGAAATCTCATTCTTTAACTCGAAATTTCTATAACTCGGAAGTAATTTTCCGGTCCTTTGAGATTCGAGTTATGGAGCTTCGACTGTATATTCATTTAAAATAAAAATGGAATTGGCTCTTATTGTCCACTTGTTGGGATGATGAAAACCATGAAAGAAGGCAAACCGACTGCTGCCTAAATAAACTTGTTTTAACAAATAACTGCTACAGTTAATAAAATAAATAATACACTTTTCTTTCATAACATAACATAAAGTGTAATCCTGAGAAAAATACGAAAACAATAATAACAAACCATATTTGGTAAAAATGGCACATAATCTAGGTCTGCTCTAGAGGGACGATGTACAGAATGGTCAGAGAACATTTAAATCTTTGAGAAGGATAATCTGAGCCGTATCTACAGATTGATATCTTCTCATATTATGTCGATTAATATATCTCTCATTGAAGTATTTCCAATTACATATTATTTCATACCACCCAAAGGCCACTGACAGAAGAACACAAAGTATTCGGGAGATTAAACTACACCAAAAAGCCTTATAAATATAAGTTCAATCAGTAACTGTTAGAGATACAAGTTGTTAAAGTTCGCAGGGTATCTATTTCTGGTCTAGTTTGGCATAGGAAACCATATTATGTTGATTGATACACAGATAGAGAAAGTACCGGCAGCGATATAGTATACAAAATGAAAAAGTGGGATTTAAATTCGATACGACTGATAGTTTCTTAAGTCATATAGTTTTTTTTTACTTGAAGTTTTTCGAACAAACTTCGTATATAAGATACCTTATATCCTTCTGAAAACTTTATATTACCTAAACAATTCCTTCTTGTGTATTACCTACGGATGTTATAGTAATTCCCAATATTTTCCAAGTAATTTGTGGTATTACCCATGTAATACCTATGCACCATATTTTCTTTTAGGTACATTAATCACCGTTAGGTGCAACCAGTCGATGTCCTAAAACAAGAGAGCCTATAGTTCGTGTTTTTTGACGATTTTGGCTTATCAGTATATTATAATGGGCGCAATGTGCCAAACAAGTATGTAAATGTAAATAGGTTTTAATAAAATAAAACTTTTGCTTATAGATATGCCATTAAAAGAATGTATGACTACTAACGGATTTAATTTCAAATTAATGTGTTTTACATTTCAATGGATATATAGATTGGTAAAATGACTTTTAGGCCCACTTTTATAAACGTAGAATACGTCACGTTATTCCAAGAATACTGTTATACCTAGTGTATATGACAATTGCAAAACCTTAAAGGGCCTTAAAGAGTTAAAATATTTCAGAATAAAGTAAATGTTCCAACAGTCCATGATATTGACCCTAGACTTTAATGACGTTAGGTACCACATATACATATGCGTATGCAAAAGACGTAACGTATATAAATAGCGATGTAAAAATTTGCGAGGCTGCAAATTGCGCTTGATTGGTTAAACGCTTGGTTGCTCTACCAAAAATTTCGTTTAAATACAGTAAGGACGAAATCCCCAATTCTGTATACGTTCGTAAACACGCACCATGTGTAAACCTTTTTTTTTGTTTGATGTCGCTGCTTAAACCATCACGCATGGTTGTTCGTTCATGTGGAACAAAATCCCGGTTTTTTTTTGGGTCTGCGGCGCGGAAGCCGACGTGAAGTCGGTTAGCCTGCATCCACTTTTATTTTCATGAACGCATGTGGCCCTCAACACGTTTCATTCATGACATTTCGTTTTACGACATTATGTGAAAACGGTCTGGCTCACGTTGTCGAAAATTAATTATTCAATTCTTAGACGTGACTATGGATTTTTCCCATCGGGGAGGGAGCATAATAGTCCCAAGCGACGATGACGTAGGCACTGCACCCTCAAAATTAAAGTCGTACTTAGAGCTTGATAAAGTTTCAATTCCATGCAAAATTTGAAATTAGGGAATAATCTTTACCAGGAATCATATGATGTATTTAATTAAAAGTATTCATTATTTATAAAGGATGTAAAGTCTGATATTCTTGCAGTAGAAATACTACTATAATTTCTATAAAAAAAAGCTTATAACAATAGAATGCCAACTGAAGAGGAAACGGCAGTACTCAAAATAATAATAATAACAATGAATAGCAACAACATATCTACTCAAACGGGATTACATTTTGCAAAACTATCCTGATAATGTAACCTTTTTTTTTCATATCTTTAAAAATAAATGTACAATGAATAATGAACAAAAGATTGGAAATGTATAAATCGAAAGCAAAAGATGATATATTCCAAACTAATGCTTCCTTGATTAAGTCGATCACGAAACTGTACCTTTTTATGTACAAGTGGACTTTTTTTATAGAAAATCCTGTTCCTCTACAAAGAGGATGCATAATTTTGCGACTGTACCAAAAAAAAAAGCATCACAATCGCACAAATTAGAGGTCTGTTCCAACAATAGTTCCCGACTATATTGAAACCGTCTAAAGCATACACTCATTCAAGTTGTGCATTTGATAAAGTTATCAAAACCGATCATTATTTCGGTGGGCAACTGATTCTGACGGTTTCGTCAGAAACTGCTGTTGGAACAGATGATTCTCAATTGAAATGTTTTGAAGAAACTAGTAAGTATATTAGATTTTTACATAACATGTCTTTTTAAAAATAAAAACGTCGAGTATTTTTTTCTGAAAAATAAAATGCCACATTAAGCAAAAATAATGAAAATAATTGTATCAACGGGACTCTTGTCCTGATAAAATATATTTGGTTAGATCAAAAGTACTTATAACATTGATAAAATTCATGGATTAATACCTAAAAGTATTTATTGAATTATTAAGAATTTTCGCGTCTATTACATATTAAATTTATGGAATCTAAAGCCGTGGCTAAACAACCGATAAGATACGGCATGCGTATGCAAAAATATATTGTATGTATTTCTCCAACTGTCGACTGTAATAAAAATAAAAACATAGCAAGCACAGCTATTTTACAAAATTACAAACTAAAATATGTAAAATAGAAGTACCCCAATACACAGCTGTTTTACAAAATTAATTTAAAATTTATTTACTCTTAAAATAAAAGAAGACTTTTTGTAATATTTTTAAATCTTTTAAATACGCCAACTACTAGACTTTAATTCTAATACAATAATTTTCACGAAATTATTTTCCAATCGCACTTTTTGAGAATTAGTATTATACAAAGAATTAACGTTTGGTGACTTGCTTGGTGGCATGTTGGACGAGATATATGTATGATCGCGTGACAAGAAACATTTTTACAGATAAACGACCTCTTATAAAATAAGTCGTTGTGCAGTTAAACGGAAAATACTATTATAAAAACATATCAGGTCAACAAGCGATCGAAAGATGTCGCTACTTTAATATAAAAACATGGTCATCTTCGGAAAAAATATACTCCTGTATCGCTGACGTTTAAATTCGGGCAGATGTAAACGGTTCCCGTTTCGTTTTTTCCCCACGTAATGTAAGTAAACACGATCAAATTTACGAATCGGAAAGACTGTTGGTTAGTCGCTGAAATGAATGACTGTCTGGCCGTTGCAAAAACAGCTGAAACACAAACAGGTTTTACTGATTCATAAAGCTAATGATACTGATACGTATTTATTTGCGTGAACAAGAAGTAGTTATATAATTAAGAAACTTTTGAGGATATAATGTATTGGATAAAGGCGCGTTTACACTTACGAATTTATCAAGTGTAAACCGTCCCTCAATTAAAATTATTATTGCGTTTTAAACAATGAGGTAATTGATCAAAAATTACAAAAAGAAATCTAAATTACATGTTCTGTGCGGTAATTATTTCATAATTTCTCGTTTAATTATCCGGCGTAATTATTGCAAATTTATAACTGTGTAACACAAAACTCAGGAACTTTCTGCAAGGTTGAAGTGCATATCTAATTCGCTCGCAAAAGACTCACGAAACTATTTTAAACAACAAATGTATTAGAAATTCTGTTTAATTGAATTTCTCTTTTGTTATCATAGTCCGTGCTGTTATATCACAGTATTATTGGAATCGTTTATGATTCACGGCGCGAAAGGATAAGAAACACCTGGTTTTAACGTTTTGGAATTTAACGTTCAATTTTTGTTATTGTTGTCAAACACGTATGGATATAAAATAATTTTGCACAGTCGTATCCTCAACGAGCGAAACTGAAAAAAATTGTTTACTAAATATCAGATGTTCGCACGATTATATCATCACTGTGTAACTGGATGATGCTAATAAATATTACAGCGAAACCAGACATTAATTAAACAAATGTTTTTAATTGGAAATAAAAAGTGTTAATCACATTGGAATGAATGTACTATTAAAAAGAAAATGATCATTTGTTCATTTGCTCTTACGTGTAAAAAATGTCGTATTGTTAATGAAATAAATAACTTATTTTAAATTAGAATTAATTGATCGTCGACAGCATTTTAAAACACTTAACAGTACTTTGTTACAAACTAATCTTTAAATAGTTAATCATTCTTGATTCATTATTTCAATTTCGCGATCGGTTTTACTTTCACAGACGGATTGTTTTCCTTTTCAAAAGAGAATTTCAATTATTTTCTATACTTTCTAAGGCACAATAGCAAGTTTTGAAGGCAATCCAATCGAATATTAAATCTTTCTCTTTATTCTGAATTTAGAAAAAAGTCTCAATCGAACAATGTACAGGGTCCGGACTAAAAATAACAGAGTTATGTATACCTTGAAGCGTTTTTATTTCACGCCCAATATTAGGGGTGCGCGATATCACATTTTCATTGTCGGTTATCGATAACTTAAAAATATCAATAATAATCGATATGTCGTTAATATAAAGTTGTTAAGTTAAGTAGCGAGGTTAAACGGCTGTGCCCTCGTTACTTAACTTACCAACTTTAAATTTCAACAAGTACGGCGTTACTCCCCAACAACTTTATATCGATAATATCGATATCCGAAATGGAAATATCGTTATTCAATATTTATCGATATTATCGATAAATCCGCAGCCTTAATTGCAGCACAGCGTTAAGTTGTAGCATTTAGCCCCAGTTTCATAAAACGTAGTTAACCACTCGATCAAGTTAATTGTGTGATTTGATTAAGCGATATCATTGGTGGAAATTTAAACTTCCCTCCAATGATATTGCTTAATATCACAATTAACTTGATCGAGGTGTTAACTACGTTTTATGAAACTGGGACCTTAATATTACCTGAACGTGTTTTTTGTTGTTGTAGAAGTAATACATTCGTTATGTTTGCAGTAGTGCAAAGCTGGAACTTAGCATATCTGTAATATCGACATTCGACATGGAAGTATCGTTAAATATCGACAAAGTTTTGCAGCCCTACATGATATGACTTAATTTTCCAAAAAAATAGCGTATAAATTATTGTTAATGTTTTCGCGAGATGCTTAGAAATCTTGTCGATATTGTTTCTTAATTATTTGAATTCCAAATTGATAGGGATCTTTATTTATTACTGTTAATGTTTCCGCGGGATATTTACAGATCGATAAGGTGTGTTTGTTATCCTGCACTATCGCACTATTTGCACTTTATCGCAAAATATGCTTTAATGCAGTCTGAAATTTCTATGTGGTGTTTTAGTATGAACGAGTATGAATCGTACACATATATTTAACAAAGGATTTAAGCTGCACAAAAGCAAATTTTGCAAAAAAAAATGTGCACTAGTGTACACCGATGCAAGATAATAAACAGGCCTATCATTTCTCAAAAATATAAATTTACATTCTAAGTGGGGATATATATTTGTTATTGTTGATATTATCATGTTAAATTAAAAACCGTTCAGATATTGGTTTTTAATTATTAAAAAAAAGATTTCTCAGCGTAAAATGTTCGTCTTTGATTTGATATAATTTAGTAAGGGAAACGCAATTTTAAACGCGTATAATAAACAGCCATAGTTTAACGTTAACTAGCAACGCGTTTTTTTCACTTTTTTACATACACTTGAGGATGTATGTATCAGCGCTTGACGCCTCACTTCCGCTATAATGGCGGCGGTACACGCATAGTAAATTACGACCAGCGTACGAGGATCAAAGCAAAAAATGCAAAGCGTTTTATCAGTTTGTTTTGAATTTCTTTCCCGTTTGAATTATTTGTATCATCATATTCATCATTTACAAGCTAGATTCGTTCCGAGATCCGAAATTAATTAATTGAATCGACAAGTCGTGCAACATCGCGTCGTTTCCGAAAAAAAAAACTCAAACAGAATACCTAATGAATTTTATGTAAATAAGGCTGTGAAAAAATAGATATAAACGCATACGTACACACATCGTTCCGTTTAAATTAACGTGTACGGGCAACACTTGACGTTCACTTCAACTTGTCAACGATCACAACTCACAACGTTCGTAATAGAACAAAGTCGGATGTGGTTTTCCCTGCAAATTATCGCGCAGAATTTGTCGTTTTAGTTTAGTCTCGAGTGTTCCAAACATAGTGTTCAACGATGAAATCAGCGCAAGAGAAAAAAATCACCAAGAAATACCTGGATTTTTTTCGAAACTCCGAAGGTAAACACGAGACATGTAATTATCTCGACTTATATCATTTAACAGCGCCGTCTTTCTTTTAACACGCATTCAGAAATGTTTATTTTGTTTCGTTGATACGAGACATGTTGAACCGCGCTGGCTAAAAATATTTTGCGAATTTTCGCTAGTTCTCTTGAAAGACAAAAATTCTTCTTTGCAAAGCGTTTTCGCAACTTACACTTCGCTAACAAATTCAGTATTTATATTTGCCAGTTTGCCGGAGTAAACGCGAATAACTTGTATACTGTTCACACCTCTGTACGTTTGGAAATATTTACGTTAGCCCAAACGAATAGTAGCTACAAGAATTCCAGAATTTATTTAAATAATACATCATTTAGTACTATACTATTGGAAAATTACGTTAATGGCTTACAAATTTATTCAATTTTCTTTCTACACCGCTGTTTTATGGAGAGCACTATACCGCCTGTAAACTGATCTGTGATACATAATAATCCTGCAATTGACAAGGCAAAGGAGGAAATACATTGTATTCAGCGTGTAAAAGGCAAATACTGCAGATTACTAGGCAACATTTATTGGCAAAGACTTCAGCAAATAGTACCAAATGCTTCCCTACGCGCATGGAGAAAACCTACACCGGTCGAAATAGGACAAGTTAAACGTTATTACTCCATCTGGCGAAGGGAAAGTTTAACAATGTATTTAATGAGAAAAGTGGGCGAAGAAAATTAAAAGATTCTATACTTGAATCAATTTTGAATCATTTTGTGTTGTTATTCGCTGTGTTCTTCGATTTTTAATATGATCAGTAACGTCATTTAATTTTTTTGCAATTGAAAATCATTAACAATTCGGATAAGTCGAATATAAACTGTAAACAACATTAATTATATTTTGAAAAACACTTCTAACAAGTGGCGAGTGGGTCGACCATTTTCGCATTTTAAAGATTTTCTCGTTGAAATAATAATAATAATAACAAAATGAAAATAATACATTACAGAAAAAAATTTGGGAAATTTATGAAAGAAAATTAATATTATTAATATGTTATCTTGAAATTATACTAATTTCTAAATGTTTCTCATATTCAAAAAGCTAGGTATATGTACATTCTTTTTTTTTCTAGAAAAACCTTTGCACCTTTGATATATTTTTTATTTATGTTAAAAGACCATTAAAATAAACCATTAAAATAGTTTTAAATTGTTATCCTGTAGTATGCTTTCATGAAAGTCTGTAAAATTCTAATTTTTATTTCGATTCATCACCTCTAAATCCTGAAATGTGCAATGAGCATCTGTCTAATTTATTGCAAAAAGACGCAAAGAAACGCCGGCGCCGGTTCTGTCCTTCATTTACGAGTCGTCCCCCAAAACAACCAAGTAAAACAGGACACGTCAACGGAAACATCCTCTTCTCTAAGCCAGAATTCCGCGAATATCCTATATCAGTCGTATACGCTCGTTAACCAGCGCAGGCTTGATTTTATATCTTCGCTTTCGCCGACAACAAACTCAGTAACCACATTGCCGAATAATAACTCGGGGGTGTTTACGCAAACGAAAGAAAATAAATTTTATTTCTATTATTATGCGACAAACAAATTCACCGAACGAATCGACGAAGAAGAAACGATAGAATGCTTCGTTTTTTGATATACAGTGTGATAAAGTTATTCACAGTTGCAGCACGTGAAACAATCGAAAATAGTCCATTGATTTGTCGGCGAGCTCAGCAGTCAATAGCTTTGTTTTGGTTCCAACTTGGAACTGTTCTGAAACTGTTCGCACATGCGTATTATGCTTTTAGTGTTTTGGTTCGTTCAGAATCAGTTCCGAACTAACAATTCACTGTTTTGGTTAATTTCTGGAACTGTTCCAGAACCATTCTAGAACAGTTACAGCAGTTCCTACCTTTTAGTAGGAACTGATATGGAATTCCGAGTTCGTACGTGCGCAAATCTTATGCAGTCAGTATTGCTGTATTATATTAATCAAAATAAGCTTCATGTAATTAAGAAAAAATAATAGAAATATTTTTATAAAATACTTTTTCCTAAAATATAATTTTGAATTAGGTACTGATTATAGATGGATTATTCACTAATCCAGTATATGTGAGTAGAGTTAAAATTAACATAGTATTTTTATTTAGAAGGTAGTTTATTACAAGTAGCTAGAATGTACTCTTAACTTCTGTTTTGGTTCATGCAGTACCAGAACTATCACAGAACTGTTCTAGAATTGAACGCTCAAGCGCAACCAGTTCTGCACAGTTCGGGAATCGTTCTGAAATAATAACAAAAACAAAGCTAATACGAAGGAGAACTATGGGAGGGGTTAAAATTTCCAACACTTACTTTTTCTTAAATAATTATTTGTGCACTAAAGTTATAAATTCAAATATCTTTTCGTACATATTATCTGTTATTGTAACAAATTATTGCAACTTTATGACCCCAGTGTACCGAAAACGAAGCATTTTAGTCTACAGGTTTACGAAAACTATGTTTACTTAAAATTAGCTCAGAAATTACCTCCTCGAATTTTTTACAATCATTAAGTTACATCCTGTACAGGATAAACGACACAGATTTTATTGAAGAAAAATGCCGCTTAATATTTTCTACACAATTACGCTCCTTTCAAACTATACGGTTTTGATCGTACGGTAAAAAACCGTACGCCGTACAGTGGTGTACATGACCAAACGCACACTTTCACATTAGACGGTTTTAAATCGTAAGGTCAGTTGCCCTCGAGCCATTGTAGTGGTACGGCAAAAAGCCGTACGGTTTTTTACCGTACGACCAAAACCGTATAGTGTGAAAGGAGCCTAATGGTTTAATTAATTACACGAGGGATTGTGAATGAAACTACACAACAAATCGTATTAATCATTTATTGCCTGCATTGGTGAAAGCATTAAGGATTTTATTTTCTACAATGTCTTTTGTCTTAGGAGACTTTCACTTGCATGTTTTACAACACGGGCGATTTGCAGTTGCAGTGTTTGTTTGTCCGAGATCAACAATTTTGTTTGTTTATTATGCAATCAAAAGTGACTTTTAAAAATCTCACAACATTGTATGTATTACTCTTTTTGTGGGGGGGGGAAGGGTTATTAATTTGCCCTTTAGTAATAACGGTTTCATTTCACCTCCATTTTGGTGTAAACAAACTCCTTAAATTCCACCAAAATTGCCACCAAAACATTGAAGTTATTTATCAGCTGTTCAAGTGGCTAGTCGTCCTTTGTTTTCGACGAGTCTCAAACATCCCTATTATTTTCCCCGAATAACCTCTCATGATATCGACTTCGTTTTATTGAGCGTGAAAAAGTGGAGGCGACGGTGCGTAATGTTAGCTTTGAACGGTCAGGAAGACACCTGTGTTTCGATCTTGCTTATTTTTATCTTCTTTCTGGCGTGGAATAACATGAATTGAGTTTGAAGTATTTGAGTTATTTTTTTCCACGTGAATGTATAAATGTAAATGCTGGTAACTATGAAGTACAGTATTATTCACAAGAGAAGACCGTTGCGTCATTGTTTGGTGTTGCATCAACAGACTTATGAATCATAACTCCGTCCTTTTTTCTCATTCACCGTTAACGAAGAAATAAAACCGAAATAATTGTCGGTTCTTGCTTCGGCAATTGATTACGCAGCACTCAAGTTCCGTGATTTTCATTGTATACCTACTTTTAGTTCACATTTGAATGATGTCTATGTATGTCTATATATTGCCTCGAAATTTAAAATACTGTCTTTTATTTATCTGAACAGGTAACTGGGATTAAGGATAAAAAGATTACTCGAAGACGTCTACCACGCAGGTTCCTTCAAACGAAAGAAATGTGGAACTGACTTGAAGGCTGTACACTGAATTGGCCTGTGAAACTAGAAATAAGCGAAACTTAAAAATTAGAATAACAGGGGTGACTGACGGGAAGTTTACATGAGCGGAGTTGATCATTTATTTATCTGAACTCATAACTAGGGTTTGAAGATACAAGAATTTGTGTAAAAAAGATCGAATCACGAAAATATCATCTACTAGATTCGTTTAAATGAACGGTAGTACTAATACGGATGGCAGATAGTAGTGTCGCCATGATCATTTCATCTCGAATCGATCAAATAAACCTAATATGTACAGCTTGAGTGAAGCAAGTAGGTTGGCGACGCGTGCCTCGGATGTATTCGGACGGCCGGCCTTGTCTCGCATTTTATTTTAACCAGGATTTCAATAATTCATGTAAAATATTATTATATATGCATATAATTATTATTGTTTGTAATATAATAATGTAGCTAAAAAGCAGCTCTGAAGACTGCATGCTTCGACCTGAAGGCGTGAGCTGATACACGCTAGAACTCCCTCTACTCCTACACGACTTCGTCCGAATTTACTTATATCCACCTAGTTTGAAAATTCAACCTGTATAAATCTAAAGCACAACTGATCTCGTCGTCGTTCCTAATCACTTGAGTTGCATTTACACGTTCATTTTTACTCGTATGGATAAAATTGTAACGAACCATGAGCGTGTCAAGAAGTCTTATTACGTGATTCCAAAAACCTATTTGCACTTGTTTTTCGAAATGCTTCTTTCCGTAGGTATCTTAAGTATAAATGCACAATACTTTACCGGCGTATTCTTGAGTCAAAATCAAACAGAAAAGTTCTAATAGACATAACTATATCCAGAAGTGCAAATTGCTAAATAAGCTGTATTTCTTGTTTGTCATTAAGTCAAAATTTATTCGACCTCAGACGTTCATTGTCATATTTTTAGGTTTTAGAGCGTTTGTTATTATGTCCTCGTAGAAGAGTTACCTAGTTGATATACTTTTCATTTATTAAATAGATAGTAACTGACGTTAGTAGCTACAGCGAAAGATTTCTACCTCAAATATTTTCAAGAATTTACTAACGTTTACGAGAGACAGGAAATATGGAAGTAAAGAGCAATTATTAGATCACCGAAATTGGAAGAAGCAGTTTTAAACATGGTCGAAGAAGATCCAATAACCAGTGCAAGGCGAGTTTGTGCCACGAACAATATCAGAAAAGCAATTTTTTGTTGAAAGATATTAGCTTTGTTCCTAGACAGTTCTAAATCAGTTCGGAACTGTACTGCTCATGCGCTCTTGTTACAGGTCATGCGCTCTTACTAAAAATGCTGTGTATTTAGCAAGAGCGCATGAGCAGTACAGTTCCGAACTGATTTAGAACTGTCTAGCTATATCAAAGACGTTTCTCTGATGCGTTTAATCGGGTTAGACAAAATTTTGGGGACTTTTGAACAAGGGAAGAGTTCTTCTCTGCATTCAAACAAGGTTTTCGTAGAAGTTTAATTTAATTTATTATAGCTTACACTAGTATTTGAGATTATGTTTCCTGTGAATATCTTAGCAATTATAAATGAAAAGGGGAGCTTTGGTTTATTCGAGAAGTACACTGAGCATTAAAAGTAATATCTCCTCGATAAAATTTTCAGTCGCGATCTAAAAGGTAAACGAACGCGAGTGGAATTTTATTTTGTGTTCGTTTATCTGCTTGTCCGTCTACTTATTATAACATTTATGATTCTGCCTGTACAAGGAAACTGGTTGATTTTGTTTTGAGAACAACAAAGTGGTTTCTAACCTTGTGAACAGCATAATTCTCTAAATATTTTCACTGAATGGAGGTCGAAGCACTGTAAAATCAAATTTAATTAAAACGAAGTGTTTTCCTTGGGGAAAACGGAAGGAGTGCTGGGGGGGGGGGGGGTTAATTTTCGACGTGCAGCATAATAATAACGAGTTAATTAATTTTTTACGTTCGCGTAGCGTCGTACTCGAGACGGAGTATCGCTTTAATTCCAGGAAGGGTGTTTAATTCTTGGCGTATTAATTTTTGAAAGGGAAGTTATTGATGACGTTGAGGAGAAAGAGGGAGATTTCAGACTCCCCTACTACTACGCTGCTTGCCTGCTTGTAGTACGAAAGTAGTAAATACAAAATCGAGCGCGTGCTGGATGATGATGTTGTTGCTGAGGAAACGGTGCGTGGTCGCGTTGAATTACGAAAACTTTTGGTAGTGGAATGTTTTTAGTTCTGGTGTTGTATGAAAGTGTATTTTTGCCCTCGAGGAGTTAGGTGTGACTTTAGCTTGTAGGGGTGTCTGATCGTCTGGTAGCTCGGTGGGTGTGCGCAGGCGCCATTCTTCCTGTTCTGTCGTCCCTCGTCTCGGCCCAACATATCCGTGGGGCCGATTCACAATACCTTGCCAAGAGCACGGTGAGGCCTAAGTCGTAAACGTTTGACGATAGAGAATCAACACACTTTAGATTATATTTAGATCCCACGTGCATTGGACTTATGTGTTTTATTTATACGTGAGTTTCCGTTCGCCGTCGGTGAAAGTTTGTTTATAGTAAATAATTGACTATTTATTGTTCGTTTATAATGTAAGTTACCTAGTGCGCAGCATCCTCAGGAGATGTTCCAGTGCATCATTCAACAAAGAAACGGGTGGATTCATCCTCACAATACCGAAACCAAAGACGTGTTCCCAGGTTAGTGTCTGAATCTGATGCAGGCTGGCAATCGCCCTTTTGCCTTTCCCAGAGTTCAAGCCAACCGGTCTCATCGATTTTTCGACTTTTAATGATCGAAACTTGCGAAAAAATAAAGCAGCTGTGAAGAAGGCGCTTTCTTAGTCGCCAGAAGACCCAAGCGACTCGCCGTTATCATGTAACCAGGAGCACCAGCATCCGGTGAAACAACCGGAATACAATAATCATGCCGTTAATTAATGCGCGTTTACAAATCTTCCTGTCGTCCTCGACTTTACCAGTCAGTCATTACTTGTTGATAAATTCGACACGTTGCTGCACATGTCCTGCGAGATAATTTACAGAAAAAAAAAATGTAACGACAATAGCATCCATTCATCCGCAGACTACTTAAGACCGCCGCATTTACTCTTCCTATTACAAACATAAACATCCTACAAACTTATCACGAAATTCTCCAAGTTACGAACAATAAAATTAACACCTCGAGTTGCCCAACTTTCTGTTTATTTTATCAACCAAATCGCAAAAAACGCTATTTATTACAGGGAAATCAAATATTTGCTGCGGATTATATTTATTAATTTAGTGGCGTTGATAAGAGCGTCATTCGGAACAATGAATCGCCTCTTTATTCCCGATCAAATCGATAAAAAGGGCAAACGTCTTACAAACAAAACGCGTGTAAAACTATGACTCACTGCTCTAAGTTTGGAGACTTACCCCGAGATTTTGCGGCATTAATGAAATTATTAATCGATAATGTGCCTAATTTTTCATCTGTTTTGTTCATTCATGTTTTTAAATTCAACAGATGAATCAGACTTTAAATTAAATGCGTTCACATACTTAAATGAACGGCGAAATGTGGAAGCTGTCAATTTACAATAAAATGTACAGTTGCTTCTTGTTTAACACAGTCGAACTTGTTCATTAAAAGTGTAATTTGAAAGTGAGTTCGTTTACATATTGTTGTGTTGTTGGTGTGCCGAATTTTATGCTGTGTTCTCATGGTTTTTGGAAATATTTGTAATTTTTCTTTTCATTTATCTACTTATCTCTCTCTTTGTAAAACCAGTTTATTATTGTTTCTTCTTTTGAGGAATTCGGTAGAGGATCTTGTAGACCAATTTCTTCGTTGTGGAGTGTGTTATGCGATGATTTTGAATGTTCTGGCACTCGCGAGCCTTTCCATTCAAAATATCTAGTGTCGCACTTAACGTGTGAGTGTGTGTGTATACATATGTATGTAAATAATAAAAGTATCGTCGAAATCGTAAGAATTTTATTGTAAAGCGGCGGGGACTTTGTGGGATTGTAGTGTGAACGACCTAATTAGAGCGCAAAAACTCTACAAAATACGTAAACAACAGCCAATGGCGGAAGTCACCTTACGTTCGCTAGCTGAATTAAAATAAATATCCACACGTAACTTGAGTAGGCGTTCCGACTTTGAATCCCACAACTCTCCCGCGGCTTGATTATAATACACGCTTTTATGGGTTACAATTCCGCGCAATTCCTCACTCGGTTACCTTCTCAACTTGTTGCTATTTTACCTGCAGTTTCCTTTACTATTCTAAATTTTTTTTCTTTGTATTGCAATTCTAATTCTAATTTCTAGGTATTTACACCTTAAAAAATCTAAATAATTTATTTGCAATAACTAGTATATTTGAAATTAAGAATTTCTAAATAAATTTGAAAAAGAAAAGTACGTTTGGCGGAATACAGGGTGTTTAAAATAACGTTCGGATACTGTAACCATGAATAGTACTCATCAAGAGCAACAAAAAAGTCTTAGTAAGTATAGGTCCGCAAATAATTTTTTTCAAGGATAGAGTTAATTTTGCATTGAAGTTAAAAAATTGTATTATTATAAAGAAATAAACAGTAAACGTATGATTATGTAGACAGAAAATATTTAAAGAAAATGTTCTACATGTCCACCTCCCGCTTGCACACAGGCTTCACATCTTCGACGAAAAGAAGCTCTTATTCTTTCGAATAGTCCTTGATTTTCTTGAATGGTTTGGCAGTTATGTTCTTTCGCTGCTGCAGCTCATTTACGTTATTTTTTAACTTCAATGCAAAATCAACTCTATCCTTGAAAAAGATTATTTGCGGACCTATACTTATAAGACTTTTTTGTTTCTCTTGGCGAGTACTATTCATGGTTACAGTATCCGAACGTTTTTTTTTTAACACCCTGTATATCTTCACTTGGCACGTCCCTACTTTTAAGTTTCGTCCAGCTGTTCCCAGGCTTGTTGATATTATTTTTCGAATGTTCTCTCACCCACTGTTCTTCTTTATTCGTATTTTTTATTGCCACGGTTTGCTTGTCACGATGATGGTAACCTTTTTATGCAGGGTTTTGTGTTTGAAGACAACATTTTGTGCTTGTTGTCTTGTTTTCAGGTGAGTGTATTTTTGTGTATATGTATTTGTTTGTTTTTTGTGTTTAATTGTGTGTATGTGTCTAGGTCTGGTCCATTAACACCGCAAGATGGATTAGCTAACTCTAAGATAAACATAAAAAAAATCTTCCTTCTGAAATTTAGCAGTAAAATGTACTGTGCGAATTTTAAAATCTTTTATCAACTCTTGCTATGAATTCAAAAAGCATGCCAGAACCTAACTGGAAAGTAAGTCATTGCACTTCTTGCGGTTATGTAACATTGACACTGTAGTAAAACTAAGACATGCCGTCTAAATTCATAGCAAGAGTTAAAAAAATATTTTTTAATAATTCAATTATACAATAGGCTTAATATAGCCCAATTTTTTCATTAAAGTGCAATTTTAAAGTGGTTCTTCACATATGGATTAGGTAGGTAACTCTAAAGGAAATATAAAATACCTAAAATGAGCAGAAACTAGTCCAATTTGATAATCAACGGTGAAATCTGTATACCGTCAGTTCTTTACTTCTCTCTAAGTAGTTTGTCTTCAGAGTCCCCGGTAAAAAATGACCCAAATCTACATAAAGTTTGCCTTATTAATGGTTCATTGCAACTTGATGTCATAATTATGTGTGTATATGTACATATGGATGAAACAAATCTGAAGTGAATACTTCTTGATTAATACATATACAGTGTGTCCCAAAAAGTTTTATACAAATGGAGAAAAAGTTTATCTTACATTTCACAAAAAAAACTATTCTTTATAAAAAGCTCTGCATGACTTGTAGATCCATAATCAGGTACAAAATTTTAAAAAAAATTGGCTGGAATACAGGGAAATAAAAAATAATGATTTGGACGGAGAGTAAAATACGTTCAAACTGTAGTGGAGAGCAAAATGTTCAATGAAATTGTGATTAAATAGCCAAAAATTATGCACACTTGTAGATTATTGATATTTCCAGATAAAAATTAAAAAATAAACACTTCAGCAATTGTTAGATAATTTATTTTTATAAAACATTGATAACCTTCTTTATCTTATTCTTTTATCTGGGAATATCAATAATCTACAAGTGTGCATAATTTTTTGCTATTTAATCACAATTTCATTGAACATTTTGCTCTCCACCACAGTTTGAACGTATTTTGCTCTCCGTCCAATCATTATTTTTTATTTTCCCTATATTCCAGCCAATTTTTTAAAAATTTTGTACCTGATTATGGATCTACAAGTCATGCAGAGCTTTTTATAAAGAATAGTTTTTTTGTGAAATGTAAGATAAACTTTTTCTCCATTTGTATAAAACTTTTTAGGACACACTGTATATTTGAGTCTATTCAAACTAAATTGACACTAAGTTCAGCACGAACACCGACAAGTTGCATAATAATTAAAAGAACGGTAATGGAAATTAAATATTTATAGAGAATTAATAAAAAAAAATATTAAGTAACTGAAACGTACTTTTATTTTCGTGTTAGAACGAAATAATTTTCGTACCGGAAGGAAACTCATTTTCGTACTAGATAAATCTTGAACAGTTATTACGTATCAAAATGTTCACATCAGATTTAAAATGAATTCAGAATAAGCAGGTAAGAATTGAATAAATAAATAAAAATTTCTGAGCGGGTCATTCACTGTAAAATGCCAATTTTTGGGTCTTTAAATTACAAAGCGGTTCAGTATTAATACAAGAATTGACAACACAATCACTTCATTTCAGATCTAGTATAAACAAACAATCCAGAATCAAAATCACAACGTGAAAAAAACGGCGCCGCTTAGAAGTACATATTTTCAATTAAATAATTTAAGTTGAAAAAAAGAACGGGGAAGAGTTGAATAAATAAATAAAAATTCTGAGTGGGTCGTTCACTATAAAATGAATGGTGAATTATCTGTCTATTTTTGAGTCTATTTAAATGAAAACTATCTTGAAACAGCATTTAAATTTACTTCAATCCAAATCTATGTACAAGTTTCACATAAAACCAGAATGAGCAAAGTTGCGCCGAATGATTTTTAAAATAAATAATTGAGTTTGCTTTTCACTTGTTCTAAATCTCAAATCAATGAAGACATTTAAATCGGATTGTGTGGCATAAAATAGAGAGTTCTGCCAAATATGAACTAGTGTTTTGTTCACTTCAGTTAACAATAAAATAATAATGACTTTTAGGAAATAAAATAGATGTACATATTTATTTTTTTGGTATAACCAAAAAACTTAAATTTAGGGTGAAAGTAAAAATAGTCTGGGATGTGAACAAGTTAATACATTTAAACAAAATGATTATTGTGTTGTGTGGTTCGCTTAACTCCCAGACAGTTGGCAATTGTTGTTCCTCATCAAGTATTATTATTCTACGTACTACTTAATCAACTGTAATAGTACATAACATAAGTGTCTATTTATTGTTTAAGAGCAGAATTACCCCTCGTCTTTGGCGGCGCGATTTATTTTTGTAACACCTAGGGAATCCAGTTGGGCTTCTACTGAATAAATAATTCAAATTCCGTTGTATTTTCCGTCCTCGTTTTATTTTACAATGCCAAATTTATTTAACCGATCAAATTTCGGTTGCATTTTCAATTGAGAAGAGAGGATAAACAAGATTAATAAAAACGTGTTGTGTTACGAGTGTATTAACACAACATATTAAGAGTCAAGGTTTTGCGAAGTAAGGTCAATTCTAGTTATTAAACTATATTTTTGCCTTTTCCCTGCAAACGTATCGCAATACATACAACGTCCACGTTTTCACAATATATTAAAAAGAGTGGTGATTATCTGGGAATAAAATTGGAATTCGCTAATGATTATTTCGTGTAATTTGCAAGGATTAGATGATCTAAAATGGATTAGTAACGCCTAATCGTTTGATCATTTGAACACAAAGTAAAAACCGTACTTGCTTATGACGTAACGTTCGACTATATTTAAACATATTTTTATTGGCATAGTCGTTGTCCGTCGTACGAGGAAACCAGTTTACCTGTTATCAATATATTTCTGCGATAAAAATTCCAGGGATAACGCAATGCGAAATTTCGAGGAGAAACCTGAATTTATAGAGCGTGAAAAATTGTGAAAATTAACAAGCCGTGGCAGGGTAATAATTTATTTATTCTGCCTAATTGCACTGTTGTTGTTTAAACGACACATCATTCATTCCACTGCAAAAACAAATTGAAAGTCAATTTTAAAACAATTACCTCAACACGATCGTAACAAAGTTTTTAATGGTTTGTTAATTTTATTAATACTTTCCCTGCATCAAACACAAAAATCAAATATTTTTCTCCGGAACGATTAAAATCACTGTCTTCCAAAATTTTAAATAAATTCAAAAAATCTTCAATACTCTGCGTGTATGTTAGTGTTGTGAGTAAAAAATAGCAATTATAATATCCGGATATTTATCCGGATATATATCCACGGCTATAAATATTAATAGCCGAGTGGCCAATTATTTCAAATTTACCGCCAAATAATTCATTTAGGGTAAGTTTTTTGTGGCCAGTACCAGTAGTTGCAAAAGTAATTGGCAATTAAACGTAACATTGCTATGTGGTTTTTTAAATCTAAAGAGAAAGAAATTTAATTGAATAAAACAATTTACTTGCTTCTACCACATAACTAATTTTATTTTAGTGTTATTGTAAAGAAAAAAAAATTAACAAATAAAACCGGTTCTTCTGTTATAAATGTACTCGAAATTGAATAAAAAGTCAATAAATAGCCGATTATATTATTTATCTGCTACTTTTGTTTTTCTTTTATCCGAATAAATATCGGATATCTATCCAGATATATATCGGATATTTATCTTGATATATAGCAGGATATTTTCAAATGCAAAATATCCAGCTATTTTTGCTATTTATATAAATAGCTGGCTATTTTACAACACTAGTGTATGTATGTAGATACAATGCGAGCGAAAATGGTTCAAGACAGTTTGAATCTCCCACATCTCTTTCCAGTGTTTTTTATTGCTTGTGTCGCCTTCGTGAAAAATAATGATAACCAAGTCATAGTGGGCGCCTATGCATTTCATCAACTTTATGAAAGAAATGAAAGGCGGGAAATTTAAACTGTCATTTTCAAATCATTTTCGCTCATACTGCATAAATTTGTATTTTTGTTGTGAAGATGTAATATATAAACTTGGGCCTATTTAAAGTATACATTTTCTTCGACGAGCATAGGACAGCTTAATTAAAGAAAATCCTGCAGGAGTGCTTTTATTGATTCACAATACGTCATCTATCATCACTGTTATTTCTATTCACGTTTTCCATTTGACGCGCACACGTGAAGAACATATTTTAATATAAATATAAATGAATTCCTCAATATTTTTATTCATCACGTGCAAACGAGCTTTCTCTCTGAAATTTTATATACAGGGTGAGTCGGGAGGAATGAACCAAACTGCAGGAGTATATTCTACCAGTCAATATAAGAGAAAAAAACCCAAAAGTTGTAATCCGATTTTCATTCGTTTTCGAGTTGGAACGTTTTAACAAAATACCTTACATAATATTTTTTTCTCGATTGAAGTATTCAGATCAAAGATTCGCTAGTACACAAATGCAGCTTTTTACGAAATTTGAACATTTCAGCCACACCGTAACCCTTGTAATTCACGTAAGAATTAATTAATGTTCAAATTTCATAATAAAACTGCATTTGTGTACTAACGAATCTTTTGATCTGAATACTTCAATTGAGAAAAAAATATTATGTAAGGTATTTTGTTAAAACATTACAACTCGGAAACGAATGAAAATCGGATTACAATTTTTGGGTTTTTTCTCTTATATTGACGGGTAGAATATACTCCTGCAGTTTGGTTCATTTCTCCCGACTCACCCACTATATATAAAGCGTTCGCAGGCCGTTTAGGCCCATAGCTTGGTTATCGCGTTCCATCTTTTTCTGTTCTTCGTGATTTGCTTCCAATTAATAATTCCTTTTTCTTTTAAATCGTCTTTCACTGCTTCTTGTCATATTTTTCTTGGTCTACCCCTTTTTCTGCTTCCTCCTGGTGTCACCCGTCCACATTTCTTGACTTCCCTGTCATCCCCCATTCTCTCCAAGTATCATAACCATTGCAGACGTCGAGCTTCTATCACTTGTGATATTGCAGGTTCTCCATAGCTTTCATACACCTCTGCATTTGTACCCCCTTTCTTGCCTCAAAAAATTCTTTATATCTTTCCCTCCCATATTTCAATTGAAATTTTATAACTATAATTTTTTGTTATTCCTTTTCTTTCAGATATTCGCTTACAATTAAACGAGCAATTAAGATGCCTGGATATGCGAATGGAAGCTCAGGTTGCTCTAGTTACAGAGCTACAAGATTTTTTCCGCCGTAGAGGTGAACTAGAATTAGATTACTCAAAGAACCTCGATAAGCTGGCCAAAAGTTTACAACTTAGACACAAGGAACAAAAACAAAAGTAAGTAAATCCCCTAAATCGTGACCAACGCAAGAAAGATCTTACGGCTCTTACAGACGCGAACAGTGGCCATTATTTTCAAGTTACGCCTGTTGGCAGCAACTTGTAACACAAACCAGAAATTTATCTCGCGACCATGTGGCCCTTTCCGAAGTTTACTCGACCCACTTAGTTTCTAGATTAGCGCAGGTTATGGAGGACGTCCAACGAATATACAAACGGGTTAGTTTTTGTGCAAACCTTAAGAACAAAACTCATTCACGTCTTTTTTTATATAGTGCCGAGAAATAGGGTACGAAACTCACGAGGAAATACTTCGAGTGCTGCACGAGCTGCACACCACCATGAAGACATATCACAGTTATCAGGGTGAACTCAGACAGGCCGATGCAAAATTGCGCTCAGCTGAAAATCAGAGAAATAAATTAGAACAGACTTTATCACAGGATAAATTAGATCGATCCAAAAAGTATAAGTTAATGGAGAAAGAAGTTATGAAGGTAAAATAATATTCGCTGATGGAATGGTGAAAATTAATTTGGGCCACCACCACCACCGCCATTTTTTTGTTTACTGTTTCTACCATCAAAATCCTACTTATTTTTTAGCGTAAAAATAAACACACGGACGCAAAGTTAAAGGCCCTAAAAGCTCGCAATGAATACATACTATGTTTAGAGGCGTCCAATACCACCATTCATAAATACTTCGTCGATGACCTATCGGACCTCATTGATGTAAGTGGTTTAATTCTCATTAATTTATGTTTCAACAAAAAATATTATTAGTGTATGGATTTTGGTTTTCACAACTGTATATCCCGAGCATTATTAATGCACGTGTCGGCTGAGGAAGGCCGTCAGAGATCTGTGCAGAGCGGAATGGACACGTTGTCTTCGTGTATTAACTCTCTAGATTCTAGATTAGATAAACAACGGTTCCTCGAATACAATCACAGTGCATTTATGATTCCTAAAAAACTAGAATTTCAAGGGCAAAAGTGCGATGATGTAAGTTAACGCTCTTGGATTTGCATAAGTGGAGGAAAGAATTTTTTTTTTTATTTAGACACCCGAGCCAGAAATACAGAAAATTTTGCACCAAGAAATGGAGAGCCGTTTGAATCAACTGCAACAAAGAGTGACGAATTTGCGCGCGGAATCCGAAGAAGTTTGGAAAACTTTGGAGACGGCGGAAACCACTCTACTAGAAATGCTAAACGCAAAGGATTACGATTGCAGTCACTATTTCGGCGAAAACGCTATACCAGCAACAAAACCACCCGAAACCGTCTCGATAAAACTCAGAGCCGACAGGCAAGAGACCGAGGAATTTTATTTATCGGTAAATCCCAGAGTCATCAGCTCTAAATTCTCCTATACCAACCAATTTCTTTTGCAGAAATTCCGCGAGTATTTAATAGGTTCGACTAGGATAGCCAGATTAGATGCGAAACAAGAGTATATAAGGCAAAGTCTTTTGTCGGAAACGCCCGAATCAGGAAATACGTTAAAGGCCGTATCCAAAACTCCCAGGAGGAAGAGGATTGGTCGACTGCAGATGAGCGGGCAACCGAAATTATTTGGAGGCTCTTTGGAAGAATATTTAGAGGCTACCAATCAGGAAATTCCTTTGATCATTAAATCATGCGTTCGAGTTATTAATCTGTACGGTAAGTTTTTGTAATTTACAATACAATTGTACAATTTCATTATATAGTTTTTACAAAATGAAAAGCAACATCGTAATTAACTAAATGATTTTTCTTGTGGACTCCTTATTTTCCAGTTGAGCGCATTGGCTACAATGGAGATGAGTTCCAAAAAAAATTCATACATCAATTTTATTTATACACTTTTGCAAATTTCATTTTGTATGTATATTCGTTATAATTGTTTACATTAGGCATGTTGTGTTGTTCAAAAGAAAAATATACATACGAACACCCCATAGAACTATCAAATTAATTATTTATTATTTCTATCAAAAAATATCATAGTCTTATTTGAAGTAACCCAAGGCCGGACATATACAGATAACTGTCTTTAGCTAAATTAGACTTGACCTTGCAATTATCTACTATTTCTTTTGTTTAAAATCTCAGGTTTACATCATCAAGGAATATTCCGAGTATCTGGTTCGCAAGTGGAAATAAATAATTTCCGGGAATGGTTTGAACGTGGTGAAGATCCATTAGCGGACATGACGGATGCTTCCGACATAAACAGCGTAGCCGGAGTTTTGAAATTATATTTGCGCGAATTACGTGAACCGCTCTTTCCAATTATATATTTCGAGCAGTTTATGGAATTAGCTCGTAAGTTAGCGCAAAATTAACGCGCCCGTTCACTTACTAAATTAGTCTTTTTTTTTAGAACTGGAATCGAAGCGTGAATTCATCGTTAGAATGAGGGAATTGGTGTTGAGTTTACCTCGACCGGTCATGGTCGTGATGAGGTACCTTTTTGCATTTTTGAATCAGTAAGTGTACCAAGATTTACAAAAAAAAAATTGTAATAATTGAATTCGTAGTTTATCTGAATTTTCCGACGAAAACATGATGGATCCATATAACTTAGCGATTTGTTTCGGGCCCACTTTAGTTCCGGTTCCAGACGATAAGGACCAAGTTCAGTATCAGAACCAAGTTAACGAGCTTATCAAAAACATTATAATGTATAACGAAGAAATTTTTCCTAACGATGGCGGGTGTATTTATGAAAAATATATTTCTCTCGAACCAGACGATCAGTAAGTTTTTCTTTTCTTTTTAAACACAAAAGATCAAAGACCCTATCTGTTTTTTTCAATAGCGATGTAGGTGACTCACCATCCGACCACGCACCGGAAGACCTAGACTCCGAAGTCTATCCTTCCGAAGACGGTAAATTCTTAATTTCTTCTTCCCTCCTCAAATGAATTCGTAAATTATTTGGAAATTTCAGATTCAGAAAGTATGGAGGCAACTGCCCAATTTGATTTCGTTGCAAGATCCGATCGGGAATTGTCCTTAAAAAAGGGCGATAGTGTAACTTTGTATTCCCAAGTTTCAAGTGATTGGTGGCGAGGTGTGGTCAATGGAAATGAAGGCTTGATTCCCGATAAATACATTTCGCTAAAGATGAAGTATTATATTCAGTTTTGCTTGTAGGAAGCGAGTGTAAAACTTTTGCTCTTTTTAGGGATGATGATAGGGAAAAAATAGAAAATTTACGATCGAGTTCCTCAGAGGAGTCGATGCGAAGACGAGCGTCCAGTTCAAATGATTCGATCCTTTCGGAAAGTTCTATTTCTGCTACAAACTCTCCTTTAGTTCAGTGTGCTCCGATTACGTGGACTACAGTGTCAAATATGTCCGAAGATACGACAAACAATTCGTCCTCTGTGCTAATGACTCAACCAAGAGAGGTACTAGAAACTACTGTATAGTTTGCTCGAATTCTAATTTATTTTTTCTTTTTATTGATTGATTGCCATTGGTTTGCATTTATTGCAGTTTTCTTTCCTCCTGAAATGAAAAAATAATCAAGAAAATTCGCTCGCTTTCGACGATCATTTCTTTATTATTTTTCTTTTCGTTTTTTAAATGTGCTATGCTTACACTGTGCATTGCATTAAGTAACTATTTGTAAGTATTACGTTTTTTTTTTTTTTTAGATTTAATTTGTTTCTTAATTCATGTGTACACAGATCTCATTCAGTATACAAAATGGCGAACAGTTCTGAGCGACAACGTCTTTAACTTGGTAAGAAAACGAATTGTTAAATGTTGCCCGTCTTTCATATATGTTCATCGTTTAAATGTTTAAATAGCTCGAAAGTTAAAAGTAAAATCCTGCATCTCGATTAAATTAAGATAACAGTTAAAACTACGTGCTGAGTATTATCGCATGATTGTTTTTCTGAAACTCCCGTTTAAATAAGGAATTAAAAAAGAGTCGCAACAAACTTCCATTGCGTAATTTGTTGTTTAAATAAATAAAATATTCGCAAGAAACAAGGGAATGAAATAAAGTCAAACGGAGACTCTCATCTCAATCGTATTTTCCGCAAGCAAACAAAAACAAAGTTGAACATGAACGAACGCGTCCTCATCGAAATGCATTTGGTTCTTCATTTGGGAAACTCGAAAGTTTCACGCAATCAACTCTAATCCAACTAATCAATGAATTCGGGGTGAATGAGTTATCTTCTGTGTCTTTATTTTTCCATTCTACTCGGTGCTGATGACTAAAATAAGATAAGAAGATTTTGGGGCGCCAAGTTCTAGGACGTTTGCGCTTCGGTAAAGGTTCGCCATGTTGTTTTAAATATTGTTAAACTTAATGTAAGTCAAATTAGTTGTATTATATTTTATCTGATTAAACCGATTTACAAAATTAAAATAGTTCCCCGAGAAGTGCCAAGAAAAACAATATTTATTAACATCACGGCATTTGATAAAATTGAGAAAAAGAAATGGAAGTGTACAACGACTGTTACTCTTTGTGATAAGATTTTGATTTATGATGATGGTAACCCGGGAAATTCACGTGATACAATTTTTTTTTCTTTTCATTTTTCCTCGATGCATGTGTTTTGCATGCCTTTAAAATGTGAGCAAGTGTTTAAATAAACACGCCATAAATAATGTAAATACGGATTTAAAATTTGATGGTGCAGGTAATTCGCCTCAGATTTATTATATCGATGATAAATTAAAGAAAAGAGATGTATAATTTTTTTTATATCATATAGTAAGTATGCATGTTTGCTTTTTGCATTGTAGCGTTTTAACAATAAATGTTATGTTTGTGTATTTAATCTTCTTGTTGATTTTTTGCCAAGTCCTTTTTTTTTAATAATTACAAAAAGACATTTTGCAGCATGTAAACAAAGTGTTTTGTTACAAAAATTCAAAACAGCTTTATCTTAATAATACTAGAGTTTCTTTTTGTTGTATTTTTGGATTTTTGTTTAATAAAACACGGTGTTGTTGTCTAATAAAATTGTAGAAATATTATTTTGATTTTTCACTTTTTTTTGTTGATTTCATAGTACATTTGCTAGACCCATCCGAGACTTCAATTTGTTTTAAGGTGAGCACATTTGTTAGCATGTTGGGTTTCGTTTTTCCTTTTGTTTATTTATTTATTTCTATTCACGTTTATGTTTATGAGAAATTGTCGTGCACGTCTGTACTTTGTGTCTTTTCTACTCTTCTACACGTCTTTCGGATCGTACTTTTAACCAAATAGCTTTATAATTTCGTTTAATGCAAGTGCATTAAACAAAACTATACGTATGGCATATTAAATCGTCACGAGGAAAAAAGACATTTCATGTGTCATATACTGTACCTACTTGTTTATTATTAAAGTCTTCTGAACTAATACGTTGAAATACTAGTGTACAAAGGAAAAGAAAATGTTTCAGAAACATTGTTTTAGTCTTTTTTTTTTTAGTAAGAATTTACGATGTAGTATTTTTTTTTTGTGGAACTAGAAAAACAAAATCTATCTTGAACTTGCAAGAAAAAGGCAATGTTTGTGAAATACGCATTCCGATTCATTATATTTTTCCGCATGATTGATTCTTTTAAGGCCAGACACGCACTAACCTACAAACTCGCAGAGACGCAGCAATTTGTTTTTATTTCTCTGCGAACACGTATGTGCTTACTTCTTGTGCGTCTCGGTCTTAAACGATTCGATAATATGGTGAATCTTGTGTTTACGATAATGGGAGCATCATTGTATATCAAGAAAAATGATTGCTTTAGATACTGTGGTGTAAGAAATTAAAATTGGGTTTGCACTTGTTGCAGAGTATTTACGGACACAAAAGAAATAAATCGGCCGATGTGTCTTTAGAGTCTTACGTTTGCAAAATCGGACAGCAAGAGGATACAATGTCACAGCAAGTAAAACAAAGCGCTTTATTAAATGGATCGTCACAGTTAACGTTGCATAACAAAACGACATATGTGGAATCTAACCCGTCTAATATAAACGACGCAGAAAACGTAGATAATATTTTCAAGGAAAACGCAGAAATACAGGTAGATTTAAGTGAGAAATCTGAAGAGGTGGCCGAAGTAGATGAATCGAACGTTAATTTTAGTTTAAATAGGGAACAATGGCAGAGACGTGCCAGTTCACAGTCACATATCAAAGTTCCACAGACACTTAAAGCGAACAGACATTCAGAAAATTGGCTTCAAAGACAAAATCACACACCAGATTTAGTTATGGATCTTCCTCTGGTCGGAAATTCAAGTCCAAAGGAAGTCACAAAAAAGTCTATATCGGTTTCGGCAAATCTTTACGCTGATAGTTCATCTGAAGATGACTCCACCTGCGTACAAAATGTCGATACCCCGACGGGACCGGAGAGTCCCGACATGACCACCGCGGCAGAAAGATTTGCCAAACAGAATCAATGTACTCTTAAGAAAAACACCAAGATCCATATCGATTCGTCTCTTAAAACTCCGGTGGAATTAACGAAATCCGACCTAGTTGTGATCACCAGTCCGACTCCCGATCGAAAGTACTCCACAGTCAGTACTAACTCCAGTACAAGCACGTTTAAACCGCAAATCAAAGCCAAACCACCGGTGCTCAAAAAACCAGTATTTTCAGTTCCTTTACCGACAACGATTCCGAACGAATTCATAGGGAAAGACCAAGGAAGTCTTCCGACGTAAGCTCGCACTTTTTCCTCTTTCTCTTTTTCTTTCCATTTTTTTCAGCTAAGCAGAACGAATTTGTCACAGACAATAATGCAAATTGGTATACATATACTCACGTTTAACCAAATAAGAAATTGGATGTTTTTTTTTAAGAATTTGCATTTTGTAATTATATGTGTAAGTATCGTAATTCCAGTGAATGCAAAACTTTTACATTTTAAAAATAACGCATTCGAATGAATTTCATTTCATTTTAATAAATGTATTTAAAAAAACAAAGACATTTCTAGAAATTTTATTTGCGCTCCAGCTGTATCCATTCAGCTTTTGTGTTTTGTATTCACTGGTTCAAGAGGTACTAAAACTTGTTTTGTATTGTTTAAAATTTGAAAACGCAACGAGTTTATTTTTAAATATATGATAGATGTGTCAAATAAGGTGCTTGTTAAGTAAAGGCAAAAGTTTTCAACCTTTGTGTCCAAAAACGATATATACGCGTACATACATAAACGTAATACATGTGATTTTACTTAACCAAAGCAGTTTTTAACAAACCAATATTTTTTAGTGACTGTATTTACATACATACATATATTTACAATATCAGTATGACTATATTGTGTGTTTTTGGATGTGAAACTGTTCGTCACTGTCGCATTATTACTCAGACGTCGTTTCGTTGTTACGTTTCTTTTTCAACTTCGGTATACACCACGATGTAAACAATGATAACGAAATGTAAAAAGTATAGTTGTTTGTCCGGTTGTTAAAATTCTAGATCGAGCAAATTTAGGTGTTAAGTTTTAACGATTAACTTTTGAATATTATTCTAAAATCGTAGTTACTTTTAATGAGACTGATTGAGTAGATACTAAACAAAATACGTAGTAAAAGAATGTGTAATCAAAAAAGCAGGATGGTTTCAGAATGAGCGTCACTCATTAATTAACTCTATCCACACGTGTGCAAATATTCCAATTTAGCTCCCTCATTCAATTATGATGATAATAAATAAAATAGTTAGGTACTCTGCCATCATCTCTTAAACGATTGCTCAAAAAATATTGCCAAATTTTTCTTCTGCGGTGCGAATTGGAATACGTTGCAAACTAAACGTGTATGCTCAGCGAATCTAAAACTTTTTTTTTTGTTACACTTCGTTTCTTGAGATTAATTCACGTTAGACTGAGACTATTTATTATTATCTTTCACTTTAATGATCGATTTGTGTTTGTTTATATTTACGCCCGGTAATAAACCACCAGACTTCCGAAGTAAATCATAAACAAAGCAAGCGATTAAAAAAAATTATTGTATTACTCGCATCAAATTTAAGGGAAAAAATATTACTAGAAGGGTTTTAAGACCTTGCCTTATTCTGCAGAGTGAATATTGATAAGTTTCGATGCTATATAATTATTTTAGATCTTAAAAAATACTCTGTAAAAAATCAAGTAGGTATGCGCGTTTATTATTACGAGCGTGACTTTAACAGTCTTCATTTTTTTACAGAGTGCTTATGCATTTTCGTATTAATACACTTATTATATATATACTGTATTTATCCTACAATAAACGAAACTAATTAAATATGTAAACTGCTGTTGTGTGTTTTTTTTTGTGAAACTAAAAAGGAAACAAATTAAATTGTCATTTACATTTGAACTGCTCTTGTAATAATAGTTAAAGTTATACATCACTTGTTCAAACTAATTGGTAACAAAAATAGAACATTCATTTAGTTTTAAAAGGTAGAGCGGTTTCTTTATTTCTAACTCTCACTTTCAGTTTCCTTTCTATTAGGTATGCATGCTTGTTCTCTTTGAAATTTCCTCCATGTCATGTGTGTGAAAATTAATAAACCACCATCTGTTGGAATTGCCGCTTGTATCTACGAGGTTGGTGGTTTTTTTTGTGATATATACTGGGTGTAACAAAAATAGTGGGCTGACTATACACAAGCGACTTCTGAAAAAGTTTTTATAACATATGTCCTAAAATGGTTCGTTACTGAGTTACAGCAAAAAAATCACTGGTTATACTCATTTAAACTTTTTAAACCATTATCAAGTAAATATGAATGAAAACACTCACAGGTAAGTGAGCTGATGCAAAATAATCTTAATTTGACAAAAACAGAAACTTTTGATAACATCAAGAGGTAAGTCCTAGGCATTCTTGTTTATTGTAGGAGCAGTAGGAGAAAGGAACGATTAATTGAAAATATAATAGCCTTCTCGATTGATTGCACTAGTGTGCGCTCAGAGTATCTTCGTCTCGTATTATTTAAACAAGATGCAGATACTCTGAGGCAACCAGTGCAGGTGAATCGAAAGTACTGTAAGTAAATACCAATTTTTGGTATTTTATAATTAATCAGTATGATCTCCAAACAAAACAAAAAGCTTTTCTTACAGATACGAGATGGACTTCTATCCAGCAGTTAGTTGCAACAAAAATAATCGTACGAAGTATGTTTAAATCTAACAAATGACAGCACTGGTTTTACATAATTCCTCATATTCCAATATTTTTTCTTTGTATAAACTTGGAAAATCATTTTTAAGCAAATCTGAAAATCTTTGAATGCATTTATCTGTGGATTCTGATCACGTTCTAGAATCTGAAAAGAAGTGACGTGTGCATCACGTCGGTAAATTCGTCACAATCTAGATTTGAAGTAGAGCCATCAACTGTTAAGCCGGTTTTTCTGCTTTGGAGAATTGGGTATTTGGGAATTACTGTCATTGGTTTTCGTCGATCACGTGATCACTTCCCCTACTGGCGTGGGAGGCATTAGCAAAATTCCAAAAAGTATGTTCAAGTGTTTTCAACTTTTCTTCTCTTCAATTTACAACAACAATTTACGTCAAACATACATACTTCGTACGTCCTCTTTAATCGCCAATTCTCCAAAGCAGGAACACCAGCTCTACGTGATCAAGGCCCCGAATGCGTAAGATTAATGTAAAATGGAGCTTACATCACTGATAATAATAAATAAATAATTCAGATTCTAATGCTGAATTTGGCCCATATAGAATAAATCTTGATTGATTTACTATGACGTGAAAAAGCGGTAGTCAAATTTATAATTTCTTCGAAAACAATTTGGCCAGTATTTTGGATAAACAAAAAACATTTAGTATAGTATATGTATATACAAATGTTCGCTGAATTTTGATTACTTAAAACAGTGATCCCCAACCCTAGGGTATGAGCCAGGAGTACTCGCGCGAAGTATTGAAATTGAACAATAGCTGCTTTCTTGCGTTAACAAAATCATGATCCAATCGCAACATTACGCTTTTAGATTTAGATTCTAAGATAGATGTTCTCTTGCAAAAGAAAATTCATAAAATTTCAATCCCTTTTCCCTTTGAATCTCCCTATTATTACGATTTGTTCTGAGTTCAAATGCATTCAAATCTGGGGTGTTCCGTTGCAATAATTCGGATTCCGAGAAGGCATCATGATTTAAACTATTCGAATCGCGATTTAGATTTTTCAGCGAAAGAAAGCAGCTAATCTCAGACATCAATAAGCATTAGATACATCCCGTCTGTAAACTGATTTACGATGTGTCAATCCGTGTAATTGGTTAGACAAGAAAGGAAATAACAAAGTCTGCAATAGAATGAAGCTGGCTCGTGCTTCACGTGAGTTGTTGCAGTCTTTGTCTACCACGTACACCTACTGAAGTAGTAGAAATATACTTACGTTGAAATGTAAATATATCTCCTTTTGTCTTGATTTTTTACGGTCTTGTACGATACACATAGCGGTTTACATAAACCCGATAAACGGTAAGCCTAAATATGTCAGGGGAAATATTTTGCTAATAGGAAATGGAAATAGGCTGCGTAAATAAGGAAAAAATCTATTTTATTGAGCATTTTTGTTTTTCAAAGAGCATGTAATAAGTTGTTAAATCTTGAATGAAGATGTCTGCATCTGTTCTGTTGATTCCAATCACGTTTTCAAATTTAAAACGGAAAATGACGTGCCTGGAGTTTCGATACTACTTAGACAAGTGTTCCTGTGTTGTGAATACCACTTGGAACACATAAATTTCTTTTATACATGTTTGAAACAACATTTTGGACTGAATAACAACATTTGAGCAAGTTTTGTATCAAGTTTAAAAGTTTCAGAAAATATTTTTCTGTGTCCAAATTACTTGTACGAAGTCAGTTGATTGGGGAGACGTTTCCAGTGCTAATTTGGGGAATGCCAAGAGCATGAATGAGGAAATTAATGATTCCTTAGAGGATAATTTCTGTGGAGCGACGCCTGCGCTTATGACTCCAAATGATATTCAAATTGCAAAAGGACGTCCGTAAGCTCTGCAGTTGCGCGCTGAAGATAGCACACCAGTACATGCGTACATGCTGCTTAGGACGATATTCTCGAAAGTTGCAAAGCAAGGGGAAAATCAATACGAGCATTTTTCGAAGCACCCAATGCCCCACATTGCAAGCAGAACCTCTGTCGCTGTCGTACAGTATTTTTGCTGCCTCGGCATGGCAGCTTAGTGACATGACGATCTCTAACCGGTGTTGACTACCACCAAAAGTCGCTCTCGAAAGGGATGGGATAGCAACTAATAGTCACAGCACACGTTTCTAAAGGTCAGTAACACGAGTTTAACATCTGCAATTTGTAGTATATGTTCATTAATCGATAACGAGTGAAAGATTCGTCATGTGTTATTGTTTTCCTACTCTATCTTCGACGAGAATACACAGAAATGCATAACTATGGAAACCATTCATATCGAAATCTATTTTGGTACATACGTTCGATAAAATTTTTGCAGGGAAATCTTATGTTCTAAAAATCGCAATTTTATTCTTTTTGCTTGACACCAATAGAACAAAACGTAGCCCTAGAAAAAAAAAAAACGATCATTCGCGAAGTTATTTTCGTGTCACTGCCAGACAAAAAAGGGATCAATATATGCAAAATATTCTTTTTCTTAATCACCCTCGTTATTTATACGAGCACGTTTGTTTACGAAGCATTAATTTTTAAACGCGGTGGCAACCCCTAAATCACGTCGTCGGAATTTGTGACCGACGCTAATTCAATTTGCTCCTGCTAAAGGGATTAAATCATGTACCCTTTTTGTCTCTCAGATGGCAAAGTTACAAAACGTTTTTATAATAAGAAGCAAACACCTCAGTTACAAACACAACTTTATTCTTCCAACATTAAAAGGATTCCAGCGAAACGCTTTTATCGCCTTAGTGAATAAAAAACTCCCAGACTACTACAAATTTTTGCAGTCAACTACGTTTTGTTTTGGATCGCCGCCAAAATTTGTAGAGTTCAAAAGAAATAAAGAAGAAGGACCGATATTCTTATTGCCGGCGATGTAGCAACTAGTTTTGGAAAATAAAAAAAAAATTCCAAGTTATTCCACCAATGCGATCGTTATTGATGTGCTCATTGCAGCGTATAATCTGACATGTTCAAAACGTAAACATATGTGACCTACTAAAAGCGAAAAGCCGTACAAAGAGAGCAAGAAGAGAGCGATAATATTTTGGTAAACAATTTTCCCTATACGACTCCACGTACGTTTATAAATAGAAACACTGAAAGTAAATCTGAATTTTTCCTTCAGCCGAGTGAAAGTTTTACTAAACGAGACGGACGTTCTTGTTAACGTGGGATTTTCTCGAATACTACGTTTGTAACGTCGTTGTCTACGATTTTAACGGTGCGTAAACAAAATCGTAGCAAGTTACGATTTTGTCGAAGTCAACAAAGGAAAATATTGACAGTTCGTCGAATCAATAACGTTACATTTATAAACAACTTAATTCCTGACAGAGAACGAGTCTGACATACTGAAAGCAAAATATTCTACCTGGTGTACAACCTGGATTACAGAGACATGCAGGGTGTCACGCGGGAATTCCCATCCCCTTTAACTTTTTGTTTTTGAATTTAGAAACAAATGTTTCATATAAAACTTGTACGGACTAATCCAAAGTTTCTGCTGAACACTCGTTATATCTATACATTTAGGATTCTAAATTAAATTCTGTATTTTCGAAACATTCGTATTTAATAGTAAGTTCTGCTCTAAGCATGTAAAGATTTCCGAAGTTATAAAATGTGTAAAGTCGAATTTTTGGATAAAATTTATTTTTTTAATGTAAGTATGATACGGATCGCTTTTCAAATGGTTTCCAATCCACTAAATAATAATATTACTGTATATTTAATTTTTTTAAACTCTGCACAAATACGGCCCTTAAATTTTATCCACAAACGTCAGTTTTACACATTCTATAACTTATGATATTAAATACGAATACATTGTGCAAAACTTATTTTTCTGTGAACATCAGTAAAAATTTTAGATCAATTTACTATAAGTTTTGTGTGAAATATTTCTAAATTCAAAATTAAAAAAAGTTAAAGTGAGTGAGAATTCTCGCGTCGACACCCCAATTAAAAAATTAATAAAACTAATTTATTTTTTTCAAAAATAATTGAATGAATATATGAAGTTTCACAGATAAGCTCTTCAGGTTTGCTTTTTAACATGGCTTTTTACAGCGGCGAGCACAAAAAGCGAGATACTACATTTCCTTGATAGTATTCGGCTTTAAACGTTTTTCTTCTTACAACTTAGCTTGGTTATGATGTCATAAAATAACAATTTCGATAAACATTTAAAAAATACTTCGTAACATACGTACAACTGCACTTTATCAGATCTAGCAACTCCAATAAAAATTTAAAGAATAAATATATGGCAGATACAATATCATTTAAGTTGTTTTTATATTAAAATTTGGTTTTAGTTCATCTTTAAGGAACGAAATAAATATATAATTATATATATTTCGTTAGTATTTTAAAATCAAAGAAATGAATAAATTACTGGAATTAGATGTAAAAATGTAGACTAAAAATTCGAACAGAAAATCAATCTAAAAATTCAACATATTTATTTTTTCCGGGCGAAACTGGAAAGAACCGGATTAATTAATTACAAATCGATTATCGCACGTCAGCAGATTATTAGGAAAAAACGATATATTTGACTTTCGCAACACGAGTGGGAACCGTTTATCTTATTAAAAATTGATTACCCAAAATCATTTTCCCCCCAGAAAATTAAATTTAATTATAATTGGCTTAGAAATGAAACCGCGTTTTTAATTGGGAATCGAAGCAAAAGTCTTGGGGATGTAATTAATTTCTCTTGTTTGATTCGAAAAAATACATATCCTTTAAAAGTTTAACGAAAAATCTATATCTGAATGCGAGCAATGTAGTAATTATAATATCAGAATCAATCCCTGGTTGAGGAAGTGGGGGATTTTAACACTACATCGAGCGAACTTGACTGCTGGTAGTAGTACCTTAATTTAATCTGAAATCATTTGCATCGACGGTAATTGAGTCGCGAAAGGGCCGAGTTACTTATCACAAATTTCTCAATTAATTGTCTTCGAATTCACAATGTTATCGTCGAGCTATTAATAACCAGGTCCGTGCTAATTGCTCTCTTGTATGTAAGTAGATTTAATAAACAAGAGCCGGATACTCTCTCGCATAAAATTATCGACTAATAGAGAAGTGTCTCTCTATTGAATGGTTCTTGTCCGTACGATTTTTCAGATTGTGTTTAGAAAGGCGGAGAGAAGATGATCGACCCATCTTCGTCTGAAGAAGACAGCGAGGAAGAGCACGCAACCCCACATGTAGGACATCACACTGCAAGTCATCACCATGGAGGCCATCATCATCAACACCAGGTTATTTTATTTCAATACATTAAATTAAGCGATTCTTTTCTGTTCAAACAAATGCGATTCAAATCAGTCGAATAAAGCATGGCCATACATATACTACAATTCCCATTCCAACGATATAGCTTATCGTGGAATTCTTTCCCATGGTAACGCAATTAAGCTGGAGAAAATTGAATCGTCAGTATCGATTGCGTTTTTGTAAAAAACCTAATATAATCCTCGTTTTGTTCAAGTATCTGTTATAAGTACACCTACGTGTAACGTTGCTCCCAATCCAGGTATCCCAGCAACAGTAATAAAGACAGGAGCGTGCCTAGTGATGCGTAGAATCCTTCAATTACCTATTTGATGAGAATCGCAAAGAATTTCGTTTTTATCATCTTGAATTTTTCTCCGTCCCCTTTTATTTTCAGTTCATTTCGATAATGCCTCAGATATAAGATTTTTTTAAATAAAGTTGAAAATCATTGACTTGTGCTGGACGTAACGAATGCTCCACGCCCAACCTGATTTTCAGTCTTGAATTGAAGTACATGAAGTTTTGTTTTAAATTAGACGGATAGTTCTCCATATCATCATCACGTCCACCCTTCGGAAACGGGAAGCGGTAATTTAGAAGTTCCGAATAATACGGCGGCTTTAACGAGGTCGTTGTCACCATCTAGCGCTGTATCGGTCGAAACGTTAAACCATAGCGTAGGATCGTCCCGTGCGAATTCTCTGCCACGTCCCACGAGTCCCTCACCTTCCGTGGCCTCCGAGAAAACGGAAGTGGACTTACAGGAAAAGCAGGAACGAGAAGAGGAAGAGCGCAAACGTCGGCTACAATTGTACGTTTTCATTTCAAGATGCATCGCTTACCCCTTCAACGCTAAGCAGCCCACCGACATGACTAGACGTCAGACCAAGATAACGAAACACCAATTAGATACTATTAGCGCCAGATTTCAAGTAATTCGTTTTGATAGTACATCCTCGGCCGCCTGAATCAACTGATAATTTATTTTAGAGCTTCCTAAAAGGAGAGACGCAGATAATGGCAGATGAGGCTTTCCAAAACGCGGTACAAAGCTATTATGATGTGTTCCTCAAATCGGAGAGGGTCGTTAAAATGGTACAATCTGGTGCATGCTCACAGCACGACTTTAGAGAAGTATTTAGGAACAACATTGAGAAACGAGTTAGGTATAAAAATATGACGAAATAAAAGACCGCAAGCGTTCGATAAAACCCTTCCATGTCTTTAGGTCACTTCCAGAAATGGAAGGTTTAAGTAAGGAAACTGTTTTTACCTCGTGGATGGCGAAATTCGATTGTATATTGAAAGGTGTGTATTCCGTTATCCCGTTCGAATCAAAATGAAATTTTTACCTCGCTAGGTTTAGGCGATGAAGACTCAAAAAGACCATCTCGGATGCAACAGCAGTCGTTAAATTCGGAGCTTATTTTATCGAAAGAACAATTGTACGACATGTTTCAACACATCTTAGGAGTTAAGAAGTTCGAACACCAACTTTTATTTAACGCTTTGATGGTAGTAAAAATGCAAAAGGCTAAAAAAAAAAACTCGGTCGCCTTACTGACTTGCATGTTTTAGCTTGATTCGGCCGACGAGCAAGCAGCTGCGATTAGAAGAGAATTAGACGGTAGAATGCAAAAAGTTGCCGAAATGGAGAAGGTAAAGTTTGTGTCGATCGGATCTGTCGAATAGGTACAGTGTTCGTTTTTAGAATCGAAAGTTAATGCCGAAATTTGTATTAAAAGAAATGGAATCATTGTATATCGAGGAATTAAAATCGTCGATTAACCTATTGATGGCCAATTTAGAGTCGCTGCCCGTTTCGAAAGGATCGATGGACTCAAAATATGGCTTGCAAAAACTTAAACGCTATAACCACAGGTTGCATAACCATAACAAACCGTATACAATGAAGCATCTTTTGATGAATTATGTTACTTCTTTTAGATCCCAAGGATCTTTAGCAAAATTAGAAGGAGACTCGGCCGACAGCGATACGCAGTTAACAAAACTTGACGTCGTATTGACATTTCAACTAGAGGTAAAAAAGTGTATGACGATGACCGGAAGTTTTTTACACCCGCAAACGATTTTAGGTAGTCGTGATGGAAGTCAAAGGCTTGAAATCGTTAGCACCAAATAGAATCGTTTATTGCACTATGGAAGTAGAAAACGGGGAAAAATTACAAACCGATCAGGCTGAGGCTTCTAAACCGATGTGGGACACTCAGGGTGATTTTTGCACGACCCACCCTCTGCCCGCAGTCAAAGTAAAACTGTACACGGAAAATCCGGGAATGTTGGCACTGGAAGACAAAGAACTAGGAAAAGTCGTATTGAAACCCACACCCCTTTCATCAAAGGTTGACGTTGTGGTATCTTTCTGTTTCGCTTCCTAACAACGTGCTTTTTTCCGAATTTAGGCCCCTGAATGGCATAAAATGACAGTGCCTAAAAATTTACCCGATCAAGATCTGCGAATCAAAATTGCTTGCCGCATGGACAAACCTTTAAACATGAAACACTGTGGTTACCTATACGCGTTAGGAAAATCCGTTTGGAAAAAATGGAAAAAGAGGTACTACGTACTCGTTCAGGTTTCCCAATATACTTTTGCCATGTGCAGCTACAAGGAGAAGAAATCCGAGCCGTCTGAAATGATGCAGCTGGATGGGTACACGGTAGACTACATCGAAGCATCGAGTGGTAAGTAAATTTGCTTGAAGAAAAATTTCGACCGGAAAGTATACTAACGTGCGCTGTTTTTAAGCAAACTTGATGGTTGGAATGGGTAAGCGTAAGTTGCTCCTATTATTTTTCGAAAAACTATCTAAGATCGTGCTCACACAATGATTTTCTAGATTTGGAAGGTGGTCGATATTTCTTTAATGCGGTTCGAGAGGGTGATAGTATCTTATTTGCCAGCGACGACGAAGCTGAATGCCATCTATGGGTGACCGCGATGTATCGAGCGACGGGGCAATCTCACAAACCCACGCCCCCTTTAACCCTTCAGGACAAAAACTCGACGATATCGAAAATTCAAGGAGGTAAGCTCACGAACTCGACCCGTTCGGGGCTTTTTAGTTGAGTAAAATTTTAGATGCCGATCGGGCTCGTAAGCATGGAATGGAGGATTTTATATCAGCGGATCCCTGCACATTTGATCATGCTTCCCTGTTCAGGCTTTTACAAAATCTTACTTTAGAATATAGACTGAATGATCCCTATTGCTCCCTGGTATTACAAACATTTTGTCAATTTTCACCAGATTCCTGACGTTACTTCCTTACAGGGTTGGTTTAGCCCGGGCCAGGTCTTCGTTTTGGACGAATACTGCGCTAGATATGGCGTGAGAGGTTGCTATAGGCATTTATGTTACTTATCCGATCTCCTCGATCGGGCCGAGAAAAACATCATGATCGATCCAACATTAATCCATTACAGTTTCGCGTTCTGCGCGAGCCACGTTCACGGTAATAGGTGTGTATTTCTATAACTTAGAGTTAGAAATTCGCGATTAATTGATAACAACAGTAATGACTTCAGACCCGACGGGGTGGGTAGCGTAACGCACGAAGAGAAGGAGAAGTTTCAAGACGTCAAAGAAAGACTGCGCGTACTCCTTGAAAATCAAATCACTAACTTCAGGTATTTTCCCGTACGAAAAGCGATTTTTCCCTCTGAATTTGCCATCGCTTGCAGGTATTGCTTTCCATTTGGACGGCCCGAAGGAGCCTTAAAAGCGACTCTCTCGTTGTTAGAAAGAGTTCTAATGAAAGATATTGTGACCCCAGTGCCTCCCGAAGAAGTTCGCGGTATGATCAAAAAAAGTTTAGAAACTGCCGCGCTCGTTAATTACACTAGACTTTCTTCCGAAGCTAAAATCGAAGGTAAGTCTAAATTTATGCGTGCGAAACTTGACCTAATTTAAACACACATTTACTGCAAACAAACGTTTAAACATACAGGCCAAAACGGTAAGAATTTCAAAGCACACACTTTCACAAATCGGTAATTAAATACAAAAGCTGTCGATTTACGCAAATCGACAATCTTTGTGCACATTACCTGATCATCAGCTTTCTACCGCACATAAATCGAGAAACACATCACATCACTTTCAATTGAATTTCCGTGTACGATTCGTTCCGTTAAATTTTCAATTTTCAATGATGCAGATGATCTGAGAGGAGAAACTATGGTACCTCCCAGCAAGAAACTCGACGATTTGATACACTTAGCCGAGCTTTGCGTCGATCTTTTGCAACAGAACGAAGAACACTATGCCGAGGTGTGTATCGACGCTTACTATTGTTGTTCATTGAAAAATGAAATTTAGACCTGAATGTTTTAAGTGTACCATGCAGTGATTTCCTGTTTTTCTTAGAACATTACGGATTCTCGACCCTCTCGACCCCCTCAGGTCGTTCAAGTCCAAAGAGGTGTCGAGTAATTTGATGATGTTCCTGAGCAAAGTGTATTAATGTTTCTGTGTAATTTTGTGTGTATATGTATAGCAGCTGCGAAAGGCAGAGCGGCAACCGTCGCCCCAATCCTCAAGCTCGAACACGGGCACCCCGGTCCGCGACGCCAAGCAGCAAAGCTCTGTGTACCGCTATTGCATGCCACAGCATGCTACTTACACCCCACCAGATCCCACGGCACGTACTACTTACTATCTCTTTCTTTCTTACTATTCTTACATGTAGTTATTTCATTCTTTCCTGTACGACGAAATGATTGTACAGAAAAGACCATTGTTACATCAACAGGTTTCAATTTGGCAATAATGACAAACAACATAATCAACTTTAGACGAATGCGGTTTAGTTTCGCACAAGAATCTGTTGATGTACCTAATCAAGTATAAAAACTTAATGCTGTAATATCCGGAAAAGATTTCTGTGTTTAACGAGTTCGAGCTTGTTCCGTTAATTAACGTGCTACAAAATGAAACGACAAATTACATTACAACTATTATGAATGAACAAGTTTCAACTTGTTTTCTTATATTTACGATACGACACAGAAATCCATTGTAATCGTAAAAATAAGCAACATTGTAAGCAGGTGCCGACTGATAACACAACAAAATGTAAACACACAACAGACCAACACTTGTTTATGTGCGACCTCGCGCTTCCATTTCTTGACTTCTGTCGTGATTCCAGTGAGCTGATGTAAAAAATTACGTTTTTCTTCCGTCTTCTGTCGCTTTCGATGTGCCTAAATCGAACGGAATCTCGCCATGCTTGAATTGGTGTGTAGTTTATGTTATCGGCCCAAATTTATCGCCCACAAGTCTTTCTTTCTCCAGCTTTGTTGTCCGTCTTTTTCAGTCAGCGCCTGGACATCATTCTGCATGATTGTAAAACGTTTTGATGTTACTGTTCCTATCTGTACACACAGATTTTCTTATTATTTCAACCAATAATTAATTGTAGGTAAATATTTTCTCTTAACATCTATATAGGGCTATACGAAATACACAACGGAATTCATCACTTGACTTCGTACAGTTATAAATTTGTTCTTTTAATTTATTCTGCCACCATTCAAGTCGTCAGTTTTTGTACAACATGCGGAACTAAACTCTTCCGTGTTGCTCATTTATGAAAACATTTTCATCTCTTCATGAAATTATAATTTAGTACTAGTACCTGTATACGTAAAGTCCCGAACGCACGAAAACGTTCTTTTTACACATAAGTTAATAGACGTTATCGCGCACATCAATAACTTAAGTTCATACATACGTAGGCCTTCGCGTGGTTCAGCGATCTCCTGGTCGAACACGCTGAAATCTTCTGGTCCTTGTTCGCGGTGGATATGGACCGAGTTTTATCCGAACAGCCACCGGACACTTGGGACTCATTTCCACTATTTCAAATATTGAACGACTACCTCAGAGCGGACGGTAGGGTTTGATATTTTTATGCGAATTTTAGAAAAATCGCCTTCGACTTTCTAGATAACCTGAAGAACGGGCGGTTCCATCAGCATCTGCGCGATACGTTCGCTCCGTTAGTCGTGCGATATGTCGACCTTATGGAATCATCGATCGCCCAGTCGATACACAAGGGATTCGAAAAAGAAAGGTGGGAAATCAAAGGGCAAGTATTAATTTAATGTCTTGACAATGTACTGCGTCCTTCACAATCGCCGATAATCATTTCGATGATTTCAGTAACGGTTGCGCAACGTCGGAAGATCTCTTTTGGAAGCTCGACGCACTTCAATCGTTTATCCGAGACTTGCACTGGCCGGACGCCGAATTTCGACAACACCTCGAGCAACGCTTGAAGTTGATGGCCTGCGATATGATCGAGTCCTGCATACAAAGAACAGAAAGCGCTTTCCAACAGTGGTTGAAGAAAACGGTCACTTTCATATCGACAGACTACATCATCCCGTCGGAAATGTGCGCCATGGTCAACGTCATACTGGATGCGAAAAATCAGTCGTTCAAATTGTGCGCGGTCGATGGAATCGACGTGGTAAGTTTCCTCAGCTTTCGATGTCTCAGATATGCTTTAAAAAAAGCCGTTCCGTTTTTCGACGTTTTCAGCATCAGTATCACACGAAAATCGACGACCAAATCGACAAAACCTTGGCCAGTATGAATCAAGGTATGATAAGCAAGCTGATGTCCGTGCTCGAAGCAACCTTATCCAAATTATCCAGATACGACGAGGGTAGCCTTATAGGATCCATTTTGAGTTTTACGGTAGGTAGTTAATCGATTCGAAACCGAAAAGGTGAAAAAATGTTGAAAATCGCTTCAAATTGCAGAACGTTTCTGGGTCTGGTAAAGACATGGGTCAGGGTTACGTTAATTTCACGAGAAATTGCATGGACCAAATTCGAGGGAAAGTCACCGACGAGTTGTGGATTTTAAATTTTTTTGAACAATGGTACACAGCTCAAATTAATATGCTTTGCAATTGGTTGTCCGAAAGATTAGATCATACTCTGCATCCATACCAATGTACGTGCCTTGCCCATATTGTCAAGGTCAGTAGTATTATTTTACTTAATTTTTTTCTGTACCTACTTTTGAGTACCTACTTTATTTTTAAGAAAAGCGTTTTCAAATTCTGTCTATATTCATTTTACAGAAAGTGTATTCTGATTTCGAACTTCAAGGAGTCATGGAAGATAAACTGAATTCCAAAGCTTATCAAACGATATCTCAGAGAATGCAAACTGAAGAAGCTACTTGTGCGCTTACTATGGGCCAGGGAGAAGGGTAAGACATTTATGAAATTTATTGAAAACGGTGCTCTGCTCTGACAATATGGCTATCTATCTATTGAAATATTTGAAAACTGAAAATTTTAACTTGAGCGAAATCCGAAGCTTAAAATTATAATTTATTTATTGAGTTTACATTTTCAGAGGAGAATGTTTGGAAGATGATGGTGATGGAAGAAGTAAGTCAAAAGCGAATATAATGGAAAGCTTGGGTGAAGATGGTAATTACGTGGCGAATATAAGTAATATGGTGGCCGGACGTGTGGGTAATATTTTTGGTAAAGGAATCGGTGGACTCAGTACAAAATTCGGAGGTGGAACAAGCAGTTGGTTTTAAAAGATATATATAAAGCTTATATTTTCTCATATAAGTAAACGAAGATAAAGGGACTGGCCTGGTTTGATGTCTCGAAGCGATTATCCTTTAAAAAAAATGAAGACAAAAAAAAAGTAATTTTGAAGCAATTTTTAGTAAAAACTTTTTGTATGGTGTGTTGACATTTGTTAAATTACTTAGGCATTATTTGTAATGTCGCCCTCAAATCCGTGCGCACTTTGTTCTACTTAATATTACTTTTTGCAAACACCCTAATTCAAAGAAAGCTAACAAATACATCATATATCGTTACTATCCTTACTATCGAATTATTTTAGCCACCATACATAGAAAATGCCGAAGGCACTATATCGTACAGCCTTTTCAAATACACCACCGTACTTGCATTTTTATTATTATTATTATTTTTTAGTTCGGTACTGCATCGAATACGAGATTTATTAGCATAGAAAAACGTAGTTGTATTTGATAATTAGAAAACGTAAGATCGTAATGTGTACTACACGGAATGCGTTTTATGTGCAAAAGGTTGTGCCGGTGAAGAGATGAGATCGCCTTAAAATTAATAAATTTTTATGTTTTTCTTAATTCTTAGCGTCACACAAACGAACATGTGCCTCAAAAATGTCACGGATGCCATGCGTGATTAAAAAGTGTTTCGCGGAATTAAAAAAAATTCATTAAAACCCTCGCGATCCGTTCACTATCTTATTTAATTATTAAGAAGAAGAAGAAGAAGAAGAAGACGTGTCATTGTTCGTGGTCTTCCAGTCCGCAATAAGGTTGCTAAATGCATTTGAAAAAAAAAAATTGTCTTCCAACATAATTTTGTAATGCGGAAGAAAACCATTTTAAATTATTCCGTCATATTAAAATGGATTAGTGAAATACATATTACGATCGTGGTAACACCTATTCGATGCAATTACTATATTCATAACTATTTAAGGAAAGTAAAGTAGTAGGAACATATTCGGAAGCTATAAACAGCGTTCGGTAGATTAATAAAAATTAGCATTGTGCATATCGCGTTATAAATAACTAACTATTGTTCGTAGCTTCTGAGGATGATGCCCCCCCATGCGTAGTAAATTTTGCTTAAGCACGCGAGGTTTATTCGTACATGCCCCGATTAAAGGAAAAGAAAAAAGGAGTATAAACATAACATTTTCTTTTTGGAAATTTGTTAAATTGTTAGAACGCAGTTTGAAGTGAAATAATCGGCTACAATGAAATCCCTCTATGCAGATAGGGTAATAAAGCAAAACAACGATAATTAATTAATAAACTTAACTAGATAATATATAACTGCATGCTGTAACAGTTTTTCGTCTTCGTGCGATTGGTAGTTTTTCAACATTTAATAAACTATTTCTGATATAAGTACAAATTGATGAATCTGTGTGTTTCTAGTCTTAGATATTCCCAAGAATAAATTCAGAAAATTTATTTAAATGATAAATAAATGTAAATAGATCGAAAGTATAGATAAGCGTCAACAGTTTCTTCTTACTATTTCAATCCTCTTGCTTACTCTTCTTCTATCTTCTTACCTGTTTATAGAAACTGTTGACTTTCTAACGTTGAGAATATTCAATAAATGTATATTTGCATAAAAATATCTTATATAAGTATATTGTACAATTATTATTTTCTATACCTATGAATTGTTCGCTAAATATATCAATTAAATACTGTAGGCATTAGAAGACAGTAGTTGGACTTCATTGTATCCGCTCGAGTTCTTAAAACGAATTCATTAGATTCACTCCTCGACAAATATAAACTGTTAGGCTGTTATTGAAATTCAATATAAACCATATCATCGGTTTGACACCTACATGGCAGAAAAATTTTCACTTACTCTGAATGCTTAGGCCTGTGATTCAACTTTAATAAAAGAAAATAATAATAATAATAATATGAGGCTAGATTACTGTTTATGCCTATGACTAAAGACTTGAGAGGCAAGGTAATATTGTTATGTTTAACTCAAACTTGTACTTACGGGATAATAAATTGTTTTAAATGAATTTATTTTCTTTTTCTTCACTGTCGAGTAATTTGAATAAAATTATGTTAGTTCTTCTACCACAAGTGTTTATTTCCATAATTTTAAATTCCTACTTGTATTTCAGGTTTCGCTATACATATATACAACATGTGCCAAAAATAAGTGCTCAAACGATAACGGTAAAATATAGACGAGATTTAATCGATAAAATTACATTACATACAAGTTTCTTAAATCGTACCACCAACTAATTGACGACCTGTAAGTCCTTCCGCCGCGGTCGTTTCACCTACAGTTTCACATTTTCGGAGGATTCTTTTTTCTATCAAGGCAGTGTTACACAAGCGGCAAGGCTCTCGAATAAATGAATAAAATCATTTTCCAAACAATCATAAATGTAAAAAAGTATTAATAAAAATTTAAAATATTCAAGAACAATAAAACAAAAGTAAAATATATACAATGTGTTTATGGATCAACTTGACAAGAGGAAAAACTTTTTTAATATCAATTTTACGCAAAAAAGTTATTCTTTACAAAAAATTCTGCTTCTCAAGAAACTTCGGGAACAATGGTTAAATTTAAATTTTGAACTACAGTCTGTCTAAAAAGTTCAAATTTCTTAATTTCATGTTGCTGATAATGCTGATATCAAAGTAATGTTCTTATTATTGATTTTAGGCAAAAATATGTTGTCTACAAAAAATTCTACTGTTTCAACAACTTCAGAAACCACACATAAATTTAAGTTTCTTGACTACAGGGTGTCTGAAATATTTAAATGCAAATAACCAAAGAAACATTTTTATTATTGATTTTATGCAATTACAGTTTGTATAAAAACGTTCATCTTCCTGGAAAACCTTAGAAAGTCAGAAACCGCACCCAAATTGAAGTCACGAAGTACAGAAAGTCTGAAAATTTGCTTGCTTTGTCTCCTACAAATTAAATTGAAATTTTGTTGATGTGTTCGGTGCTAATAACTTAGAACTATTTTTTACGGTTACATTAAGCAAATGAATTTTATAATTTTTGATCATGGAATGTTAGGTATTATTGCTTAAATATATAAACATTTTTTGCAGAAAAATTCAAACTTCAACTAAACGTGACATTTGTTTGTATTGTTTGTGTATCAACTATCAACAACAGTGCAGCCAACATTGGATGTAGTCGATAAAGAAGTATACTGCACTTTCAAAGTGAAATTTTACTCCGTATGAGAATTAATAGATTATGGCCAGCATTTATATATTTCAAAAAATATATTACATTTCATGTATTTTATTGCTTCAAGATGCATACATTTCTCGGTTTACACTGTTCCGTGTATGTAAATATTGCAGCAAAACATGCAGATTTGTAGGTATGTTCGATAGGAGGCGAGAATTAGAATAACCCCGAGCGATGCGCGTGGGGGCGTGGCCAAAGACATGAGCGCCATTAACAGGCCAAAGTCAAATTAAAAAGTGTAACGGGCTTTTACCGTCTTCCCTCATTTTTTTCGATACTTAGAAATTACGAGTAGGATACCTATATTAAGACGAAGAAAAATAAAGGAGAATGGAAAAAGGCCGTTATTTTTACATTTTCTTATTTGAATTTGGCCTGTTAATGGGGATTGATACACACTGTCTTTACCCTCTTTAATATAGGTACCTTACGTGGCCAAATAATACAACGCAACCTATTTTCTAAACGTAAAAGTGTTGTGTTTAAAAAAGACTGATGGTGGATTTCACAAACGTTACTTAAATTTAATCAAGCGTTAAAAGTAAGCGTTGCTATGGCTACATGTGCTGAAGGTATAGGAATGATTATTCTTAACCAGTGATTAAATTTAATCGACTTTTATGAAACTCAGCACGAATAAGTTATGTAAGATGCATCTAAAATCAAAATACGTCAAGTGTACGTTTATTGAAAAAAATATAGCGTTTTCAACTGACCGCTCTAGAGCGCTCTCCTCTCTGGATATTTTAATTTTGTTTTAACTTCATGTAAAAACAGAAGATAGAGGTACTCTCGGAGCTCTGGAGCAATCAGTCAAAAACGCTATTAACTTCCATGTAATCGTTATAATGAGTTTCAAAAGTGTGGAATAAAATTCGTAAATTATTCATTTTCGATATTTCAAGGAAATGCTCGCACAGTTAAATTTTATTTTTAAAAAATAGATACATACTTTTATGTAAAAATTAATTTTTGGCAGCCATTTGTTTTCGAGTAATGACGTCATCGATATTTTTCTATAACCATTCTTTTTCTACTACATTTTTTTTCTTGATTCTGATAGTTCATTATCACTATCGAAACACATAAAAAATATATAATGTTTTATGGGAAAATTTTTGAGAAAAAGAATTATTGGAAATGACGTGTGTCTGTGTGTCTCATCTCGTTATAATAAGAATAATTTCGCATTATGTCAAAAATTTCGCATTGCTATGTGTTCTGGACAATTTATAAAGAGTTTTTTAACTGAAATTATTAATCGATCGACAAGTTGGACACCCACCTAATGAAAATCTCTTGATAAAGGTTAATATTTTTTTTCTCAATATTTTTTCAATAAAACATCTTGGATAGAGAATTCAGAGAGCATTTATGTGATCCTGATACTGCAGGGAATGCGAGGAATTAAATAAATCTAAAAGATTTAAAATTTTTTACTCAATTTTACACTTCAAAGAGACTATTCGTATCAGGATCACATGAGAGCGAGAAGGTGAATGAAACGCACACGTTTTAATAAATTCTGATTTATTTTAAAGCATTCTGAATACAAGTGCAGTACCAGGATCACATAAATGCGAGGAAGTAAATAAATCTAAAAGGTTTAAAAATGTTAACTCAATTTTACACTTCAAAAAGACTATTCGTATCAGGATCACATGAGAGCGAGAAGGTGAATGAAACGCACACGTTTTAATAAATTCTGATTTATTTTAAAGCATTCTGAATACAAGTGCAGTACCAGGATCACATAAGTGCGAGGAAGTAAATAAATCTAAAAGGTTTAAAAATGTTTACTCAATTTTACACTTCAAAAAGACTATTCGTATCAGGATCACATGAGAGCGAGAAGGTGAATGAAACGCACACGTTTTAATAAATTCTGATTTATTTTAAAGCATTCTGAATACAAGTGCAGTACCAGGATCACATAAGTGCGAGGAAGTAAATAAATCTAAAAGGTTTAAAAATGTTTACTCAATTTTACACTTCAAAAAGACTATTCGTATCAGGATCACATGAGAGCGAGAAGGTGAATGAAACGCACACGTTTTAATAAATTCTGATTTATTTTAAAGCATTCTGAATACAAGTGCAGTACCAGGATCACATAAGTGCGAGGAAGTAAATAAATCTAAAAGGTTTAAAAATGTTTACTCAATTTTACACTTCAAAAAGACTATTCGTATCAGGATCACATGAGAGCGAGAAGGTGAATGAAACGCACACGTTTTAATAAATTCTGATTTATTTTAAAGCATTCTGAATACAAGTGCAGTACCAGGATCACATAAGTGCGAGGAAGTAAATAAATCTAAAAGGTTTAAAAATGTTTACTCAATTTTACACTTCAAAAAGACTATTCGTATCAGGATCACATGAGAGCGAGAAGGTGAATGAAACGCACACGTTTTAATAAATTCTGATTTATTTTAAAGCATTCTGAATACAAGTGCAGTACCAGGATCACATAAGTGCGAGGAAGTAAATAAATCTAAAAGGTTTAAAAATGTTTACTCAATTTTACACTTCAAAAAGACTATTCGTATCAGGATCACATGAGAGCGAGAAGGTGAATGAAACGCACACGTTTTAATAAATTCTGATTTATTTTAAAGCATTCTGAATACAAGTGCAGTACCAGGATCACATAAGTGCGAGGAAGTAAATAAATCTAAAAGGTTTAAAAATGTTTACTCAATTTTACACTTCAAAAAGACTATTCGTATCAGGATCACATGAGAGCGAGAAGGTGAATGAAACGCACACGTTTTAATAAATTCTGATTTATTTTAAAGCATTCTGAATACAAGTGCAGTACCAGGATCACATAAGTGCGAGGAAGTAAATAAATCTAAAAGGTTTAAAAATGTTTACTCAATTTTACACTTCAAAAAGACTATTCGTATCAGGATCACATGAGAGCGAGAAGGTGAATGAAACGCACACGTTTTAATAAATTCTGATTTATTTTAAAGCATTCTGAATACAAGTGCAGTACCAGGATCACATAAGTGCGAGGAAGTAAATAAATCTAAAAGGTTTAAAAATGTTTACTCAATTTTACACTTCAAAAAGACTATTCGTATCAGGATCACATGAGAGCGAGAAGGTGAATGAAACGCACACGTTTTAATAAATTCTGATTTATTTTAAAGCATTCTGAATACAAGTGCAGTACCAGGATCACATAAGTGCGAGGAAGTAAATAAATCTAAAAGGTTTAAAAATGTTTACTCAATTTTACACTTCAAAAAGACTATTCGTATCAGGATCACATGAGAGCGAGAAGGTGAATGAAACGCACACGTTTTAATAAATTCTGATTTATTTTAAAGCATTCTGAATACAAGTGCAGTACCAGGATCACATAAGTGCGAGGAAGTAAATAAATCTAAAAGGTTTAAAAATGTTTACTCAATTTTACACTTCAAAAAGACTATTCGTATCAGGATCACATGAGAGCGAGAAGGTGAATGAAACGCACACGTTTTAATAAATTCTGATTTATTTTAAAGCATTCTGAATACAAGTGCAGTACCAGGATCACATAAGTGCGAGGAAGTAAATAAATCTAAAAGGTTTAAAAATGTTTACTCAATTTTACACTTCAAAAAGACTATTCGTATCAGGATCACATGAGAGCGAGAAGGTGAATGAAACGCACACGTTTTAATAAATTCTGATTTATTTTAAAGCATTCTGAATACAAGTGCAGTACCAGGATCACATAAGTGCGAGGAAGTAAATAAATCTAAAAGGTTTAAAAATGTTTACTCAATTTTACACTTCAAAAAGACTATTCGTATCAGGATCACATGAGAGCGAGAAGGTGAATGAAACGCACACGTTTTAATAAATTCTGATTTATTTTAAAGCATTCTGAATACAAGTGCAGTACCAGGATCACATAAGTGCGAGGAAGTAAATAAATCTAAAAGGTTTAAAAATGTTTACTCAATTTTACACTTCAAAAAGACTATTCGTATCAGGATCACATGAGAGCGAGAAGGTGAATGAAACGCACACGTTTTAATAAATTCTGATTTATTTTAAAGCATTCTGAATACAAGTGCAGTACCAGGATCACATAAGTGCGAGGAAGTAAATAAATCTAAAAGGTTTAAAAATGTTTACTCAATTTTACACTTCAAAAAGACTATTCGTATCAGGATCACATGAGAGCGAGAAGGTGAATGAAACGCACACGTTTTAATAAATTCTGATTTATTTTAAAGCATTCTGAATACAAGTGCAGTACCAGGATCACATAAGTGCGAGGAAGTAAATAAATCTAAAAGGTTTAAAAATGTTTACTCAATTTTACACTTCAAAAAGACTATTCGTATCAGGATCACATGAGAGCGAGAAGGTGAATGAAACGCACACGTTTTAATAAATTCTGATTTATTTTAAAGCATTCTGAATACAAGTGCAGTACCAGGATCACATAAGTGCGAGGAAGTAAATAAATCTAAAAGGTTTAAAAATGTTTACTCAATTTTACACTTCAAAAAGACTATTCGTATCAGGATCACATGAGAGCGAGAAGGTGAATGAAACGCACACGTTTTAATAAATTCTGATTTATTTTAAAGCATTCTGAATACAAGTGCAGTACCAGGATCACATAAGTGCGAGGAAGTAAATAAATCTAAAAGGTTTAAAAATGTTTACTCAATTTTACACTTCAAAAAGACTATTCGTATCAGGATCACATGAGAGCGAGAAGGTGAATGAAACGCACACGTTTTAATAAATTCTGATTTATTTTAAAGCATTCTGAATACAAGTGCAGTACCAGGATCACATAAGTGCGAGGAAGTAAATAAATCTAAAAGGTTTAAAAATGTTTACTCAATTTTACACTTCAAAAAGACTATTCGTATCAGGATCACATGAGAGCGAGAAGGTGAATGAAACGCACACGTTTTAATAAATTCTGATTTATTTTAAAGCATTCTGAATACAAGTGCAGTACCAGGATCACATAAGTGCGAGGAAGTAAATAAATCTAAAAGGTTTAAAAATGTTTACTCAATTTTACACTTCAAAAAGACTATTCGTATCAGGATCACATGAGAGCGAGAAGGTGAATGAAACGCACACGTTTTAATAAATTCTGATTTATTTTAAAGCATTCTGAATACAAGTGCAGTACCAGGATCACATAAGTGCGAGGAAGTAAATAAATCTAAAAGGTTTAAAAATGTTTACTCAATTTTACACTTCAAAAAGACTATTCGTATCAGGATCACATGAGAGCGAGAAGGTGAATGAAACGCACACGTTTTAATAAATTCTGATTTATTTTAAAGCATTCTGAATACAAGTGCAGTACCAGGATCACATAAGTGCGAGGAAGTAAATAAATCTAAAAGGTTTAAAAATGTTTACTCAATTTTACACTTCAAAAAGACTATTCGTATCAGGATCACATGAGAGCGAGAAGGTGAATGAAACGCACACGTTTTAATAAATTCTGATTTATTTTAAAGCATTCTGAATACAAGTGCAGTACCAGGATCACATAAGTGCGAGGAAGTAAATAAATCTAAAAGGTTTAAAAATGTTTACTCAATTTTACACTTCAAAAAGACTATTCGTATCAGGATCACATGAGAGCGAGAAGGTGAATGAAACGCACACGTTTTAATAAATTCTGATTTATTTTAAAGCATTCTGAATACAAGTGCAGTACCAGGATCACATAAGTGCGAGGAAGTAAATAAATCTAAAAGGTTTAAAAATGTTTACTCAATTTTACACTTCAAAAAGACTATTCGTATCAGGATCACATGAGAGCGAGAAGGTGAATGAAACGCACACGTTTTAATAAATTCTGATTTATTTTAAAGCATTCTGAATACAAGTGCAGTACCAGGATCACATAAGTGCGAGGAAGTAAATAAATCTAAAAGGTTTAAAAATGTTTACTCAATTTTACACTTCAAAAAGACTATTCGTATCAGGATCACATGAGAGCGAGAAGGTGAATGAAACGCACACGTTTTAATAAATTCTGATTTATTTTAAAGCATTCTGAATACAAGTGCAGTACCAGGATCACATAAGTGCGAGGAAGTAAATAAATCTAAAAGGTTTAAAAATGTTTACTCAATTTTACACTTCAAAAAGACTATTCGTATCAGGATCACATGAGAGCGAGAAGGTGAATGAAACGCACACGTTTTAATAAATTCTGATTTATTTTAAAGCATTCTGAATACAAGTGCAGTACCAGGATCACATAAGTGCGAGGAAGTAAATAAATCTAAAAGGTTTAAAAATGTTTACTCAATTTTACACTTCAAAAAGACTATTCGTATCAGGATCACATGAGAGCGAGAAGGTGAATGAAACGCACACGTTTTAATAAATTCTGATTTATTTTAAAGCATTCTGAATACAAGTGCAGTACCAGGATCACATAAGTGCGAGGAAGTAAATAAATCTAAAAGGTTTAAAAATGTTTACTCAATTTTACACTTCAAAAAGACTATTCGTATCAGGATCACATGAGAGCGAGAAGGTGAATGAAACGCACACGTTTTAATAAATTCTGATTTATTTTAAAGCATTCTGAATACAAGTGCAGTACCAGGATCACATAAGTGCGAGGAAGTAAATAAATCTAAAAGGTTTAAAAATGTTTACTCAATTTTACACTTCAAAAAGACTATTCGTATCAGGATCACATGAGAGCGAGAAGGTGAATGAAACGCACACGTTTTAATAAATTCTGATTTATTTTAAAGCATTCTGAATACAAGTGCAGTACCAGGATCACATAAGTGCGAGGAAGTAAATAAATCTAAAAGGTTTAAAAATGTTTACTCAATTTTACACTTCAAAAAGACTATTCGTATCAGGATCACATGAGAGCGAGAAGGTGAATGAAACGCACACGTTTTAATAAATTCTGATTTATTTTAAAGCATTCTGAATACAAGTGCAGTACCAGGATCACATAAGTGCGAGGAAGTAAATAAATCTAAAAGGTTTAAAAATGTTTACTCAATTTTACACTTCAAAAAGACTATTCGTATCAGGATCACATGAGAGCGAGAAGGTGAATGAAACGCACACGTTTTAATAAATTCTGATTTATTTTAAAGCATTCTGAATACAAGTGCAGTACCAGGATCACATAAGTGCGAGGAAGTAAATAAATCTAAAAGGTTTAAAAATGTTTACTCAATTTTACACTTCAAAAAGACTATTCGTATCAGGATCACATGAGAGCGAGAAGGTGAATGAAACGCACACGTTTTAATAAATTCTGATTTATTTTAAAGCATTCTGAATACAAGTGCAGTACCAGGATCACATAAGTGCGAGGAAGTAAATAAATCTAAAAGGTTTAAAAATGTTTACTCAATTTTACACTTCAAAAAGACTATTCGTATCAGGATCACATGAGAGCGAGAAGGTGAATGAAACGCACACGTTTTAATAAATTCTGATTTATTTTAAAGCATTCTGAATACAAGTGCAGTACCAGGATCACATAAGTGCGAGGAAGTAAATAAATCTAAAAGGTTTAAAAATGTTTACTCAATTTTACACTTCAAAAAGACTATTCGTATCAGGATCACATGAGAGCGAGAAGGTGAATGAAACGCACACGTTTTAATAAATTCTGATTTATTTTAAAGCATTCTGAATACAAGTGCAGTACCAGGATCACATAAGTGCGAGGAAGTAAATAAATCTAAAAGGTTTAAAAATGTTTACTCAATTTTACACTTCAAAAAGACTATTCGTATCAGGATCACATGAGAGCGAGAAGGTGAATGAAACGCACACGTTTTAATAAATTCTGATTTATTTTAAAGCATTCTGAATACAAGTGCAGTACCAGGATCACATAAGTGCGAGGAAGTAAATAAATCTAAAAGGTTTAAAAATGTTTACTCAATTTTACACTTCAAAAAGACTATTCGTATCAGGATCACATGAGAGCGAGAAGGTGAATGAAACGCACACGTTTTAATAAATTCTGATTTATTTTAAAGCATTCTGAATACAAGTGCAGTACCAGGATCACATAAGTGCGAGGAAGTAAATAAATCTAAAAGGTTTAAAAATGTTTACTCAATTTTACACTTCAAAAAGACTATTCGTATCAGGATCACATGAGAGCGAGAAGGTGAATGAAACGCACACGTTTTAATAAATTCTGATTTATTTTAAAGCATTCTGAATACAAGTGCAGTACCAGGATCACATAAGTGCGAGGAAGTAAATAAATCTAAAAGGTTTAAAAATGTTTACTCAATTTTACACTTCAAAAAGACTATTCGTATCAGGATCACATGAGAGCGAGAAGGTGAATGAAACGCACACGTTTTAATAAATTCTGATTTATTTTAAAGCATTCTGAATACAAGTGCAGTACCAGGATCACATAAGTGCGAGGAAGTAAATAAATCTAAAAGGTTTAAAAATGTTTACTCAATTTTACACTTCAAAAAGACTATTCGTATCAGGATCACATGAGAGCGAGAAGGTGAATGAAACGCACACGTTTTAATAAATTCTGATTTATTTTAAAGCATTCTGAATACAAGTGCAGTACCAGGATCACATAAGTGCGAGGAAGTAAATAAATCTAAAAGGTTTAAAAATGTTTACTCAATTTTACACTTCAAAAAGACTATTCGTATCAGGATCACATGAGAGCGAGAAGGTGAATGAAACGCACACGTTTTAATAAATTCTGATTTATTTTAAAGCATTCTGAATACAAGTGCAGTACCAGGATCACATAAGTGCGAGGAAGTAAATAAATCTAAAAGGTTTAAAAATGTTTACTCAATTTTACACTTCAAAAAGACTATTCGTATCAGGATCACATGAGAGCGAGAAGGTGAATGAAACGCACACGTTTTAATAAATTCTGATTTATTTTAAAGCATTCTGAATACAAGTGCAGTACCAGGATCACATAAGTGCGAGGAAGTAAATAAATCTAAAAGGTTTAAAAATGTTTACTCAATTTTACACTTCAAAAAGACTATTCGTATCAGGATCACATGAGAGCGAGAAGGTGAATGAAACGCACACGTTTTAATAAATTCTGATTTATTTTAAAGCATTCTGAATACAAGTGCAGTACCAGGATCACATAAGTGCGAGGAAGTAAATAAATCTAAAAGGTTTAAAAATGTTTACTCAATTTTACACTTCAAAAAGACTATTCGTATCAGGATCACATGAGAGCGAGAAGGTGAATGAAACGCACACGTTTTAATAAATTCTGATTTATTTTAAAGCATTCTGAATACAAGTGCAGTACCAGGATCACATAAGTGCGAGGAAGTAAATAAATCTAAAAGGTTTAAAAATGTTTACTCAATTTTACACTTCAAAAAGACTATTCGTATCAGGATCACATGAGAGCGAGAAGGTGAATGAAACGCACACGTTTTAATAAATTCTGATTTATTTTAAAGCATTCTGAATACAAGTGCAGTACCAGGATCACATAAGTGCGAGGAAGTAAATAAATCTAAAAGGTTTAAAAATGTTTACTCAATTTTACACTTCAAAAAGACTATTCGTATCAGGATCACATGAGAGCGAGAAGGTGAATGAAACGCACACGTTTTAATAAATTCTGATTTATTTTAAAGCATTCTGAATACAAGTGCAGTACCAGGATCACATAAGTGCGAGGAAGTAAATAAATCTAAAAGGTTTAAAAATGTTTACTCAATTTTACACTTCAAAAAGACTATTCGTATCAGGATCACATGAGAGCGAGAAGGTGAATGAAACGCACACGTTTTAATAAATTCTGATTTATTTTAAAGCATTCTGAATACAAGTGCAGTACCAGGATCACATAAGTGCGAGGAAGTAAATAAATCTAAAAGGTTTAAAAATGTTTACTCAATTTTACACTTCAAAAAGACTATTCGTATCAGGATCACATGAGAGCGAGAAGGTGAATGAAACGCACACGTTTTAATAAATTCTGATTTATTTTAAAGCATTCTGAATACAAGTGCAGTACCAGGATCACATAAGTGCGAGGAAGTAAATAAATCTAAAAGGTTTAAAAATGTTTACTCAATTTTACACTTCAAAAAGACTATTCGTATCAGGATCACATGAGAGCGAGAAGGTGAATGAAACGCACACGTTTTAATAAATTCTGATTTATTTTAAAGCATTCTGAATACAAGTGCAGTACCAGGATCACATAAGTGCGAGGAAGTAAATAAATCTAAAAGGTTTAAAAATGTTTACTCAATTTTACACTTCAAAAAGACTATTCGTATCAGGATCACATGAGAGCGAGAAGGTGAATGAAACGCACACGTTTTAATAAATTCTGATTTATTTTAAAGCATTCTGAATACAAGTGCAGTACCAGGATCACATAAGTGCGAGGAAGTAAATAAATCTAAAAGGTTTAAAAATGTTTACTCAATTTTACACTTCAAAAAGACTATTCGTATCAGGATCACATGAGAGCGAGAAGGTGAATGAAACGCACACGTTTTAATAAATTCTGATTTATTTTAAAGCATTCTGAATACAAGTGCAGTACCAGGATCACATAAGTGCGAGGAAGTAAATAAATCTAAAAGGTTTAAAAATGTTTACTCAATTTTACACTTCAAAAAGACTATTCGTATCAGGATCACATGAGAGCGAGAAGGTGAATGAAACGCACACGTTTTAATAAATTCTGATTTATTTTAAAGCATTCTGAATACAAGTGCAGTACCAGGATCACATAAGTGCGAGGAAGTAAATAAATCTAAAAGGTTTAAAAATGTTTACTCAATTTTACACTTCAAAAAGACTATTCGTATCAGGATCACATGAGAGCGAGAAGGTGAATGAAACGCACACGTTTTAATAAATTCTGATTTATTTTAAAGCATTCTGAATACAAGTGCAGTACCAGGATCACATAAGTGCGAGGAAGTAAATAAATCTAAAAGGTTTAAAAATGTTTACTCAATTTTACACTTCAAAAAGACTATTCGTATCAGGATCACATGAGAGCGAGAAGGTGAATGAAACGCACACGTTTTAATAAATTCTGATTTATTTTAAAGCATTCTGAATACAAGTGCAGTACCAGGATCACATAAGTGCGAGGAAGTAAATAAATCTAAAAGGTTTAAAAATGTTTACTCAATTTTACACTTCAAAAAGACTATTCGTATCAGGATCACATGAGAGCGAGAAGGTGAATGAAACGCACACGTTTTAATAAATTCTGATTTATTTTAAAGCATTCTGAATACAAGTGCAGTACCAGGATCACATAAGTGCGAGGAAGTAAATAAATCTAAAAGGTTTAAAAATGTTTACTCAATTTTACACTTCAAAAAGACTATTCGTATCAGGATCACATGAGAGCGAGAAGGTGAATGAAACGCACACGTTTTAATAAATTCTGATTTATTTTAAAGCATTCTGAATACAAGTGCAGTACCAGGATCACATAAGTGCGAGGAAGTAAATAAATCTAAAAGGTTTAAAAATGTTTACTCAATTTTACACTTCAAAAAGACTATTCGTATCAGGATCACATGAGAGCGAGAAGGTGAATGAAACGCACACGTTTTAATAAATTCTGATTTATTTTAAAGCATTCTGAATACAAGTGCAGTACCAGGATCACATAAGTGCGAGGAAGTAAATAAATCTAAAAGGTTTAAAAATGTTTACTCAATTTTACACTTCAAAAAGACTATTCGTATCAGGATCACATGAGAGCGAGAAGGTGAATGAAACGCACACGTTTTAATAAATTCTGATTTATTTTAAAGCATTCTGAATACAAGTGCAGTACCAGGATCACATAAGTGCGAGGAAGTAAATAAATCTAAAAGGTTTAAAAATGTTTACTCAATTTTACACTTCAAAAAGACTATTCGTATCAGGATCACATGAGAGCGAGAAGGTGAATGAAACGCACACGTTTTAATAAATTCTGATTTATTTTAAAGCATTCTGAATACAAGTGCAGTACCAGGATCACATAAGTGCGAGGAAGTAAATAAATCTAAAAGGTTTAAAAATGTTTACTCAATTTTACACTTCAAAAAGACTATTCGTATCAGGATCACATGAGAGCGAGAAGGTGAATGAAACGCACACGTTTTAATAAATTCTGATTTATTTTAAAGCATTCTGAATACAAGTGCAGTACCAGGATCACATAAGTGCGAGGAAGTAAATAAATCTAAAAGGTTTAAAAATGTTTACTCAATTTTACACTTCAAAAAGACTATTCGTATCAGGATCACATGAGAGCGAGAAGGTGAATGAAACGCACACGTTGTAATAAAACTTAAAACTTAAAAGTCTCGTATTTAATATTGTCACGTCATTATTCATAACATTCGTAAACTACTTTAACGCGACAATATGATCTCAATAAAAGCGTCAATCTTTTGGCCGAGACACAAACCACCTAACGAAGTACATTCAGCGCCTCTGGTGGGCAATAGCCGAAGCTTGCTATATGATGGACAGTAGTCAAAGCTTGCTGTATGTACAGTGGTTTGTGTCTCGGCTAAATCAGTCGCCCATTTAGCCAAGACACAAACCATTGTATATACAGCAAGCTTCGGCTACTGTCCACCAGAGGCGCTGCTCATACAGCAAGCTTCGGCTATTGTCCACCAGAGGCGCTGATTGTACTTGGCTAAGTGGTTTGTGTCTTGGCTAAGTCGATCGCCCATTTAGTCGAGACACAAACCACCGTATACAGTGTGTCCCCGGATTGAGTTCGCGATACGTATAATGCACCAAAAATGTTTGAATTCAGATTTCATGTTCTGCAGTTCAGGTCTGCTTGGCGTGAAATGAATTTGTGCTAAATTTGACGGCGAAAGTCTTCAAGGTGGCGGAATTAACACAAGAACAAGTAAAATCTGTGTAGGTAAAGTGGTATTCCTTTTGAATTTAGGAGAAAAATGTAATAAGATAGAATGATTCTCATTTCAAATTATGAAGATGTACCAAATTCCAACATCCTAGGAAAAAGAATTGAATTACGGAAAATTACTAATTATAATTAATATTTCAGTAAAGTTGTAAAATGTTAACGCCATCTACATATTTATTGATCAAAAACAAATAAAATATGATTATTCAAATAGCATTCCGTCCATATTAGCACCTGACACTGTTAATGTCTTACAATTGTAGTGAAATCCTAGTTTTCCGTGATTCAATTTTTTTTTCTAGGATGTTGGAAATTGGTATATCTCACTAATTTTAAATGAGAATCATTTTATCTTACTATATTTTTCTCCTAAATTCAAAAAGAAGACCACTTTACCTACAATGATTTTACTTCTTCTTGTGTTAATTTCGCCACTTTGAAGACTTTCGGCGTCAAATTTGGCACAAATTCATTTCACGCCAAGCAGACCTGAACTGCAAAACATGAAATCTGTATTCAAAAATTTTTAGTCCAACATACGTATCGCGAACTCAATCCGGGGACACAGTGTATACAGCAAGCTTCGTCTACTGCTCACTAGAGGTGGATTGTTAGGTTTGCGTCTCGGCAAGCAAGCATTACTTTTAGCACAGAAACACACCGTTCTGTAATTTGTTTGCCATTCTTGTAATGAAATGTCTAATTAAAAATACGAAAATATAAATAAGATTTATTCCTTTAAATAGATACACTTACAATTTAAAAACTTTTCCACAGGCTACTACAAAAAGCTTTTCTTCGAGATATCTACAAGTGCCCTGCTTGTTTGCTTGCGAAAACGAAAGTGGAACCCAAAAAGGAACAAATCTTTAGTAGAAATGTTTACAATGTGTAAGTAGACATAAAGAAAACAAAGCAAATATTTTTTTATTTTATTTTTTATACATGTAGGTTTACCATGAAATGGTAAATTTACATGTATTTTTACCATGATTATCAGTGGCCACAAATAACCAATGATTATTCATGTAAATTTACCATGAAACTTCTTAGTGTAGCTCCTTTGGGTAGTGACACAAAATTATAATACGGCTCGGTTTTATACCCAATACTGAAATAAATTGACCAATGGTGAGATGTTAATGTCCAGATGGATATTGAGTAAGTTGTTGGAATTCTTGTTTATTTCTAGGGATTCCAAGAGGTCTAGTTTTTTTTTACTTTCAAGGTGTAAAATTTTAAAATCAGTATTGAAATTGTGATGAGAATCAGTAAGATGTGTGGTGTAATTTGAATCTGCTTAAATCTAGTAAATTTCTACAGTGCCAGGCGGTCACGCCGTTCAGTCAGATACTTTTAAGCACCAGTATACTAAGTACAAGGTGAAATGATACAGGAGTAAAGCACCAGGTCCTAAGAATTTTATTAAAAAAAAAAAACCAAAGAATTTGGTTACAATAAATAAATATCTGTAGGTCCTGCAAACCCATCTGCAGTATATCATCTTTGAATATCCAGCCAACAAGAATCCATGGGATTCGGATGTCCCCGCATACCACTCTCCTTGATCTCCTACTTTAATCTACCGTTGAGCTCACGTATTTCCCTCTCTCGTTTTTCTCGCTTTAAATATTCAAGTTGCAATATGCAGTGAGCTGGGGGCAGCAAAATCCTAGGCTTCTGCCCTAAAACCAAAACAATGAAGTTAATTATGACATATTTGTCAGTATAAACAATCTCTGCATAATTTCAAGCTCACTTTAAACTTCACTGAAACCGACTCGTAAAAAAATATATAAAATAAAAGGACTGTATTTATGGTGTTAATATAGGGTAGGCTATAATAGTGTTAGCTGAATGCACTAGGCCATGTTTAAGACAAAAATGCAAAGCAAACCCCCAGCTCCGGGTTACAAGGTGAAATGATGCAGGAGTAAACCACGAGGTTCTAAGAATTTTATTTAAAAAAAAAAACTAAAAAATTTGGTTATAATAAATAAATACCCGTGGGTCCTGCAAGCCCTTCTGCAGCATATGGTCTTTGAATTTCCAGCCAATGAGGATCCATGGGATTCGGAGGCCCCCACATACCACACTTCATGACCTCCTACTTTAATCTGTCATTGGGCTCGCGCTTCTTCAGCTCGCTTATTTCCCTTCTCTCGTTTTCCTCGCTGTAAATGTCCAAGTTCCAAAGGCTCTCGACCCTTGAGCCCCCAGCTCATACAGACTCGTCAGTTGGTACTGAATCATAGGGTCCATATAGGGAGTCGAGGGTAGCAAAAACCTGGGCATGTGCCCTAAAACCAAAACAATAAAATTAATTATAACGTATTTGTCAGTATAAACAATTGTTGCGTAACTTCAAGCTCACTTTCAAGCAGACAAAAAGTATATCAAGTGTGTTGGTAAAGGAGCAACTATAAACCTCTTATTACTGCTAAGCTTTCGGCAAACTTTATTAGCTTCGTCAGAGCATTTTGTAACAACAGTAATATAAGAAACATGTAGGTTATGTATTATACAACAACATGAAGTAACTTACGAGTTTCTTTCTTTCTTTCGCTTTGCGCAGCAATGCTGCGTTATCATTGTCTTGTGGTATTAACCATTCCAGACAATTTACAATGTTTATTTGTAGCCGGGTCTAAATCTTAGACAGTACAAACATTCATGGCCCTGGTGAGATTCTAACTCACGCCGCCGAGCGACACGACTTACAAAGTCGGCTAGGCTACCGCTAAGCCACCGGGCGACCCAACTTACGAGTTAATTAGGAATTTTAAACATTGGAGTAGGGAATTGACTGTTTAGAGATTGGCAATCCTGCTGACAGATGACTGAAGAAATAGAGCAAGGAGAGCAAGTGTGCACAATTTAAATGTGAATGTTTGATTGGAATTAATTAATTATTTCAATTTTAATTACGTTTATTAAACATATCTGCATCCAAAAGGAGAATAAACGTGAGTAATTAATGATACAATATGGTTTTTAAGATAAGAAAGCTTTAGTCAGTTATGTTCTCATCATAGGTTAACGTCTACGAGAAATGTTTTTTGGCTGATCTACTTATTAGATATGTTAACGTGTAGTGCCCTTAATAGAATTGGATTTAATAACAATATTAAAAGCGTAAATAGTTTGCAATATTTATTTACAATTGATATACGTTACATACTTGAAATTATTTTATAGGTTATGTATGCTTCGGTTCAACAATAGAAAAATTGCATATATTTTACTTACGTTTATATAATTATCACATTTAAAATAGTAAGTAATGTAAAACTATGTTTCCAACCAATCCGTCTTGTTTTTCTAGGTTATGTATTCATCTTTTGTTCAACAGAAAACCTGTAAACTTATAATACTTTCTGTAATTGTCCATGCGTTGATACTGTTTGGAGTAATGAATATTTATTTTACGTCCCCGGTCGAGCATGGAATGCCTTTTCATCGAAGTGAAGCAAAACCATTGGCAAAACGAGTTGTTATCTTCTTATCAGACGGTTTAAGAGCTGAAGGAATTTTCCACCCAGAACACGAGCTTAGAGCAAAATATTTAAAGTAATTAGTATTCATTTTAGTTCCCACTTTTCAGTTTAATATTTCAGATATATTCGGGTTCACCGTGGTGCATGGGGCATATCTCACACCCAAGTACCTACCGAATCTAGACCAGGACACGTAGCAATTTTTGCTGGCATGTATGAAGATCCAAGTGCAGTTATGGAAGGTTGGCAGCATAATCCCATGCATTTTGATCATGTCTTCAATCAGAGCAAAAATTCTTGGTTGTGGGGAAGTCCAGATATTGTCCCAATGTTTAATCGAGGTAACGTCATATTATACAACTTCATAATTACACACAAAGTGATTTTGCAGAGAAGAACAGCAAGATTCACACCGAATCGTACAATCCAGAATTTGAAAAGTTCTCAGGAAGTCACGACACAAGGCTACTCGATAGTTGGGTATTTGATAAAGTTAAGAAATTTATGAAACAGCAAAAATTAACTCATTGTAAAGAATTGTGCGAGGAAGGAAATGTATTTTTTCTTCATTTGTTGGGGCTTGATACCGTAGGCCACGTTCATAAACCAAATTCTGAGTAAAAATAAACAAGAAGAAATATCTGAAGTAATAATAGTAATGTCAGATAATTTTAAGGCAATACATAAGTAACATAAAGTTCGTCGATCAAGCCATTAGAGAAGTTGAATTAATTTTTGAAGACTTTTTTCATGATAAAGCTACGAGCTATATTTTTACTTCTGACCATGGTATGACTGATTGGGGATCTCATGGTAGTGGAAGTTTATTTGAGACACAATCTCCTTTTATTGCCTGGGGCTCTGGGATTTTACCAAACGACACACAAAATGATTTAATGCAAGCTGATATTACACCGTTAATATCCACATTAATCGGCATTAATATACCTGTTAATTCAGTCGTATGTATTTTTCATCGAGGAATAAGATATTTTTATGAACAATGATGATTTATTAGGGGGTGTTACCAGATAGTTATTTGAATTTAACCGATGAACAACATGCTCATGCCTTGTTTGCTAATGTGTTGCAATTGGGAGAACAATATAATATTAAGAGATTGAAAATGGAAAAAAATCTGTTTTTTAAGCCCTTTATTAAACTTACAGACAGTGATTACTATCATTTTGTGGATGTAATTAAATATAATTTGAAAACACAAAACTTTGATGCTGCAGTAAGTTTATTTTTTATTTATGATGGATCCACTTATTAACTAGAATTTTCTTTTTTTTTGCAGATACAAGGGAATAGAGAATTATTAAATTTAGTGCAAGAAGGTCTGCTGTATTACAAGAACTATTATAAATTTCCCTTGTTATTTTGTCTAGCAAGTGGTTTACTTTTATGGGTTCTATACTTAGGAATATCAATAGTTAATTTTGATGCAGATGATAAAAGAGAAAACCGTAAGGTTCTACACAAAAATAGAACACAATCTGTATGGTATATTTTAATAACAGTTGCGTTAATATGGCTGACATTATATTGTAAGTCAACAAAAATTCACTTTTGATTTTTTTTTAATGCAGAATTTTTCAGGTCAATCAGTGGAATATAAATTTTATTTTTATTTCACTTTTCCTTTTGCAGTTTTGGTTTTGATCATGCTTGAAACTGAGAAATTAACTCACACGTGGATGATTATTAATTCGTACGGTTTTGTAAAATTTATTGTCGTGAGCGTACTGTATATAATGGGCATAGAAGTTTTGGTAAATATTAACTTATTGTTTGTGCTTCATTCTCTAAAGCGAACATTGTTTTAGGTAATGGCGTTTTTTCATCGTGCTTTTATTAATCTGGCCCTTGTGGGATTAGTCGGATGGGTATTTTTGCAATCTAGAGCGCGCATATTCTGGGGCATTTTGTGTTTCGGAGCAGCACTTTTTCCTCTTTTACCACCCCTCTCTCTTGCCATTACTTATAAATATTCGTAGGTAAAGGAAGACCTTTTTAACGTTAATGGTGAACGATAAATTTCAGATTACTTGGCCTAATAATGTGCTGGTACATATTGATAGTTACGCTGATCAATCAGCTGAGTTCTGTTAATACTCATAAATCATTATTTATTATTGGAAACTTATTACAATTTTGTGTTGTTAACATTGCTGGAGTTTTATTGTGGTGGATCACAGCTAGTTCTAAAAAACAGCTTCCAGTTTCTAATTTCGTTTACAATTCGGCGTGGGCCACTTTATGTACGTCATTAGAAAAAAAAATACTTGATTTGAAAGACTTACTTAATTATTTTTAGTTACAAGCTTAATAATGATGCATATATCTCCCAGATTTTTAATAACGAGGACGTTCACGATTACAAACTCGTTATTAACGATTTATTTACTGATGAGTTTCTCCTATGAAGGTTTCTTTTTAATATGGTTCATAATTTTACTGAACCAGTGGTGCTACACCGAGTCGGGTCATTCATTTGTGAATTATGTGGAACAGTTACATATGCGTTTTGATACCAATACGCACGGTTATAAAAGTAATAGGGCAGCAGATTTTCGAAGAGGGTTTTTCTTTGTATCCTTTTTTAATTAACTGAAAATATAGAAACAAAAAAAAAACTTTTCTTAATGCTTGTAGATAACGTTTATTTTGTTATCGTATTTCGGCTCAGGAAACGTAGCCGATTTAAATTCATTCGATCCAATGTGGGTTCGTTGCTTCATAAGTGTTTTCAGCCCCTTCACCATGGCTGCTCTGATCATGTTTAAAATAACCATTCCGTTCTTGTTGACGACCGTGTGTTTTCGTGTAATTAACGTTCTCACAGGTGCACGCATGGCGAACATGTTCACAATAGTGTTATTGTTTTGTGACTTGTTGGTTGTTAATTTTATGTTCCTTGTACGTAATGAAGGGTCATGGTTGGAGATCGGTCTCAGCATTTCACGCTTTTGTATAACAATCGCCATGACGATTGTTCTGTTATTGTTTTATGTCATTGCATATTTTGTAACTTGCTCTCCGTTTTATGACTGGATTTATCAAATAATTATTTTCAAGTTGTGCGAACATAGGTTAAGAAAATAATTTTTATAAAAATTTACTAATTGAGACTGACTTAGTAAAATATTTTTGTTTCCACAAATGAGTATTAAAATTGCATTACATTTACTTTGGTGTTTTCTTGTTTGTATTTTTATTTGTATCGGGTGGGACAAATTTGTCATCCATTGGATGCTGTAAATACAATTAACCTTTTAATTAAAACTTTGAAGCTCTATATCTCAAAAACGATTTGAATAAAATATCAAGTGTATTAGAAGTCGTAAAATTTTTAAAAATACCTGTAGCCCTGTACATTCACTTTTCATATATGTATAGGTTTCAGTGATGATGCACCAAACTTAGGGGAGACACCTTTCTGACATTATTTGGAACAAAATAACTTAATACAATTTTGCAATCCGAGCAAGTTGATATTTGCATTATTTGGAATCGTGTTTTTAGAAATACTCTAGCAATTTCAATCTCTGCAGGATTTAAATTGTTTTATAAGTGGCACACAGCTCCAAGAAGGCTAGTGAGAGGTTAAGTATTCCGTTCGTCCTCATCTACTGTGAGTTTTAAAAATATACGATTCTCATTTCGTTTCGGTTTTCTCAGAACATATTCGTTAAAAAAATAATAATTTATTGTAAACTTGTATTTTTTTTTTAGATATCTATCGATATATCGCTTTTGGTGCACCTTGATTGAAACAGCCTGTATAATTACCAAGAAGTATTTCCGTATGAATTAAATTATTTCATATGTATTTGCTATGTATTCTCTGGAATTTTAAAAATTAGTACGATAAATAATTTTATATCGTTTATTACATTTTCGTGTGGAATAGTAACTACAACATGGACATTTTCTATTATAGATATTACCTTTCAATTCCTTGAGATTGATAATATCCGATCATTAAACAGTACAGAAGTGAAGTGAGTGAAATATGTAACAGTAATAATCAACGAGGTACACTAAACAAAGGAAATAAATCTGTAACATACAAATAGTTGACGGCATCTACTACAATCCTAGTTACACGCGTTTTCCGTGTCTACTGTTAGTACATTTAAAGCATCACTTCAAAAAATTTCCTCGGGGATAACCGACAATAAATGTGCAACTGAAAAGCAGATGAGAAATTTTGTTTCCGATGATTAGAACATTAAATTGTTGCACATTTAATGCCAGAATAAGACGAAATGATACGTATGATTAATATTATGCTACGTATGTCACTTTAAAAACTGAAACCTATTTAATATTGATTACACGTTTTAAAGAGCGTGCAAAATATTATCCAATTCGAGAACAACCTACGGATGAGAGCATTTTTTATTGTAAATAAATATACGAGTTTGATGTGCACACTCTTACTTACATAAAAATAATTCAATCTATATACTACGTAAATATAACGTCTTTTTTGTTTAAGATACAATATGATATTAAAATATTTTTATGACAATGAATGTGTTGATTTTATATTATCATTTTCTGCCACTCTTCAGTTTCAACAATCACGGTATATATGTTTTCATTATTTACATGTTTTAACAACCGTCGATGGTTCTCACACTTGTTTATACAGTATCTATAAAAACTCGCTACCAATTAAATTTGTAATCTTTTTTGGAAAAGAAAAATTGTGCAATTTGTAACAAACTTCGTATTAATAGTTTTAAACGCGTGACATGTTCTATAAATAATTATTGCAAAGTCACTTTCGATGAGAAAAATTTTAAAGGCAAAAATATTAAGGTCTTTACATTTTGCTATATTATACGCTCATAGGAACTTTTATTAAATCTATTTATTAACGAATATATGACGTTTATGATAAATGTAAGGCGAGTTTACAAACATGTTTATAAAGTTTGTTACATAATATACACAATGTGTATTTCTGTGTTGAGTAATTTAATACATTTAGTTAAAAAAAAAATCTGCTAGAGTGACTTAGCTAAAGTGTTCAGACACAGCCTGTATATAAAAACCGTTCAAAAAGAAAATGTCTGCGTCTGACCATATAAATAGCATTATTTATGGCAGTGCATTAATGTTACTCTGCCAATGTTTTTTTTTTTTACTTTTTAACATTCGCCCAGATACTTGTCGAGAATGACGAAAGTGACACTGAAAATGCATGGAATGTTAAGGTACTATTGAATTTATGACAATTATTTTACTTATAATCTAATTTAAAGTTTGATGGGACAGTCTTTGTAGTTGATGATTTGAATATTTTAAAAATAATGGCCAGTTTCTATCACAATTTAGTGACTACTAAATGTTTCTAAAAAATATACACGTTATCCTAATTTGTATTTTGATTTGTTTCTAATTTAGCTGTGGCCTAAACATGCCGACTATATAAAATCTGAATATGAAGCCTGGCATGGCGTACTGATGCAATTTCTAAGACAAATCTGAACTGAAAGCATCTATTACTCTCTCTATTTTTTTAATAGGTACTAATACTTTCCGAAAAAAAAAAAAAATATACGTTTTAAATCGAAAATATATAAGATGAATGAGATTCCTAATCAGTTTAAATACAAATCCTGTTGCTTTTTTTTTTCGTTAATTTTCACCTGCGCTTATTTAAACACCTATTCTTCGTACAGAAACTGGCCACGAGACCTTTAATATCAAAGAAATGATACCTAAATTGAATTTAAAAAATGCAATATTCCTGTTTAATATAAAAAAAAAAATTAAAGCAAATGCCATAAAATGTTAAAAATTTTTAATGTTTCACAATATTATTAAAGTAAAACTGAACGAAAAGTTGGTGAAAATTTGTTTCTATCACAGGTGAAGATATACTGTATAAAAGAAGACTTGTTACTTGCAACGACTAATATTGAATTTCTGAGAAATTTAGGCTTTGATGCTGAGAATAATCGATTCTTCAAATACTAATGATTAATGACGGTGACATAAACCGTAACGGAAGGGCAAAATTACATTCTCACGTATACGTTACATGCATACATCACAATTTACAAATACACTTAACTACGAGCGTACTTAATCTACCATTAAATTATTGATTTTGAGCATTTGATAAATCGCTATTAAATAAAACATTTAAATACAACCACACGTATTACAATTTTTTCAAAATTACAACCCAAATATTTAAGGTAAAAATGATGACAGTGAATAACACAACATCACATAATTCATATTGCTAGATCATAATATGTTTATACTTTCCTATCCACCATTCCATTAAAACCTGTCTTTTCGTAGAACAACCTCCTTAAATAACTAATTTGAAGCAAGCATATCTTCTAAGATATAAATTCTATTTTTTTTTTTTTTTAATTGCCGGAAGTGAATATAAATTTAAAGGCTACGGGCTTAAATCCCATTCACAGCTTTTATAATCCTTCAAAATTGCTGTTTAAAATTCTAATATCTCACTATAATAATCTAGTGGAAAAAAAAAAAAAATTCAAATAACACCATCATTATTTGCAAGTTCGTTAGATATGAACACGTTTGATTTTATAATAAGAAACAACCCGTTTTTACTTGCACTATTGTCACATTTGTTGCACGAACAAAGAGTCAGAACATCGATTGCTTAAAGCACCTAAAAAATGTATTAATAAAAGTTGTGAAACATTCAAAATCGACGGAATTTTCATTGCGTATCTTACATATAAAAGTGCAATTTAATTTCGTCAATTATACAATAAATTCAATAGTATATGTATATTTAATCGCTTGTCATACAAATATTAATATTATTGAAAACTGAGTATTTTTGACAAATTAATGCTTACTGCAAGTTTAGTGTGCATAAAAAAATAACTTTTATAACATTTAAATAACAGCTACAGGTTTTGTATTGTCCAAAGATGAACGTTTTACGAGACTTAAAAATTTATAAGACTAGGTGATAGTTTCTTTGCGAGCTGAAAACGAGACTATCGAACGAATCCCCTTAACAGATGTCTAAAATCGAAATAAATAAATAAAAGTCAAAATGGGAAATATCGATATTACCTACCTTTTTTTTCGAACCATTTAAAAATTCTTTGTACATATCAGAACGCAAATAACGTGAGTAGCTATCGCTTTTCATAAGTTGATACACGTGGGCCTACAAAATTAGGCATAATTAAAGCAATAAAAATAATGAATTTTGCGATGCTATTACCGCTGCACAATCGAAACTCCACCGATCTGGATTTTCCATATTTCTCTTTGTTATTTCATAAGATCGTGAATCTACATTAATCGGACAACTTGCGTCCGGTGCTAAAAATTCACCCCAAACTTCCGCCACTTTATCCTGTACCTGGCTTTGTGGTAATGTTTTCAGTATTTGCACGGCTTCCCAAAACCTTTCGACGATAATAAAATTCACTTCTCTAATTAAATATGATTACGACAAACATACTTAAGATTTTCTCCGCTGAATTCTTTATCAAGAAATTTGATAAAGTGTTCGCGACCTACGGGATCTTGCAATAGTTCTTGTAAGCCGAACGCCCAACGCTTAACACGACGTGCTGATATGTCTTTGGCTTGCTTTTCTTGTTCCCAGAGCTCTGGATTGTCCGATATCCACGGATTTTGATATTCGGGAGCGACGAAAAACGCATCGTACTCTAAATATTGTTCGAAATATGCCACAAGTCTAAGCCAAAACAAAAAGAACAATAAAAAAAAGACATCCGGTAAATAAGAAACAACTTACGCTTCTGCTACTTTCGACACTTTAATGTTTCCTCTGTCAAGGCGTACTTTTAGATCAGAAATTTGTTTTTTTACCGTTTCAATAGAGACTTTATTTGGTAAATCCGATGTTGACGGTGATACACGCACGTTCTGACCTCCCACATGAATCGGTTTCGATCCATATATAGGCTTATTCATTTGGCAAGCCTTTTTGATATCTATTTCGGTTGTATTCACACATCCAGGCTTTTTATAAAGGATAAATTAATTTTTTTTATAGAAAATCCAACGTCTTACCATTGGTCTGTGAACATCCCAGAAAGCTCTCTCCTGACTATCAAGCACTTTCCTTTCTAATTTATCACGCTTTTTATCGACTTTACTTTGAGCTTCGGCTTGCATAAAAATGAATTCCCACTTCCGAGAAAACATTTTCTGCAGGCGAGCCAAATTTTCAGCTTCGTAATCAGCTAATTCCAGCCTAGTTTTATTTTGCATGGTTCGTTTACATAGATACACAGCTAAAAATTTACTCTTTGATTCGGTCAATTAATTAATTAATTAACGGGGATTTACCATAATCAGTATTTTCCGGTTCCCAACAATTAGAAGGCCAAAAGTACGGAGTCTGAAATCGGTAAAATGTGTTGTCGTTCTTGACCGTAAGCATGTGATCATCTATGGGGAAAAAATATCCGTGCGCTGCAATCAAATGTGCCAAGTGAAGTGCTTCTGTTTGATCCTCAACGTCCAGGTTTTTGATCATCCACATTATTAAATCGGAACCGACAAACACTGAAGGTATTTTTGACATAAAACTTTTCACTGTACGTACTGGAACCCCTGTTGTTTCATCTTGCATTTTTTCTACTATTTTCTCCATCTATTAGCATAAATAAATATCTTGTAAAAATTTATAGTTTAGGAATCTATGAGTGCACGTCCTAGTAAAATCTAAATACATTTTGCTTTATTATTTTCTTTTTGCACACTTAATACAAAATGTTTCTTCCTTTGCATTGTTCACCACTAATCTGCTATGACAGCACAGGAATCGGTTTTGACAGATTGTATATAAGTGTTACGATAACAACTATGGTGAAAATTTCTTAAAACCTTGATTGTCAATAAACAAATGGTAAGATGTGTCTGCAAAGTTATTTTGTTTTTAAATGAATATACATACGTATTCAATATTTTCAAGTTGATCTTTAATATGAATTTTCTGACCTTTTTATAAAGTAAAAGATTGGGCGAATCCTCAGAATTAGGCGGTTGATATGGTGCAATGGCAGATTCATCGTTACTGCTTCCAGCACAGCCTGCAACGTTAGTTTCGGGCTTGCGTTTAGCAGTAGCTTTGTCGGAGTTCATGGTGACCATATCACTGATCCTGGAGGAGCCACGTCCTCCTTTTTCTACAAGAAAATATTCTAAGAAACATACCCAATCATTGATACAAACTCCAACTTACTCCATCAAATTTAGTGGTATGGTGAAAGAGCCGACACTTAAACGCCTTGTTTTCGCATCCTAACACAAAACTTACGTTACAGGGGGCCTCTTAATATTTATTTATACGCACCCATTCTTAGTTATTTTCGAGAATTTGTCCGGCTTCCGTGTACATAAACTGATACGACGATAAAAGTTATCTTTTTCGATTCACGTCGCATTTTTCTGGTCTTGAAAAACATAAATATATGACTTACACTAATTAAATCGACATAAACCGCACGACGCAGCCAATAAAATTTTTATTGCTAAACGTAATTGGATATTTAATTTTGGTTTATTTCTAGCAACACAATTACTTTTGCTTAAAATAAACCATATTTGTAAATTTTATTAAGGCAAAAATGACAGTTAACAATTGATCTAAACATAAAAACATCTAATGATTATTGTTTTATTGAGAGAAAACCTAATAAATTATGTAAATTACGCGTAATATTTAGAGAAAGTAATTATTTCATTTATTAATGTGCGAAATTGTGTAATATATAACTGACACAGGTATATTGGTGTCAGCTATATTGGAGCAAATAGGTAACTATATGCTATTTGGCGGCAAATATTTCTTATTGCTGTTTTCCTTAAAGGTTTTGTACAATTACATTTTTAAAGAATATTTTCACGTAAATATGCATTTTCATGTTTGTACTTTTTATATAGTAGCAACCGAAAATCAACATAAGAGGAGAAAAAAAACGGGTTCGATTTTCGTTGGTCACGTGACATTTTTTTGAATCCATCATTATCGGACATGCGCACAAGTTCATTCAAATTCGTTGTATGCTGCCCCGCCGAAGTATTGGCACTTGCTTGCAGTAAATCAAAATATTTTGGTCTCAGGAAGTCGTTCCTATGTGATTGAACGTCGAAAAGAGACCCGAGAGCAAATTGACTTAGCGACAATGCAAAATTAGTGATTTGGCGGTTCGTTGTGAAAACTGGAATAAAATCTTTAGCTGCCGTCTAAAGATTTTCTTCGTTCTTAAAGATGGCGGACAACAGCAGTTTTGGATTCTTTTGTAGCCAGTAAGTTCAGAAATGTTTGTTTTTCTGTTTTAAAACTGTTGTTGAATGCATCCGCCGCTATTGCACAGCAATGCACGTAGGTTTTTTTTAAAGTCTTGCATTCTGCATTTTCGATCGTTCTCACCTACAGTGTAGAACATAAAGTCTGACATTACCGTGGGTTTTATACGTTGTTTTGCAGGTATTTACTACATAACGAGTGCACTCGTGGAAATACCTGTATTTTCATACACGCTAACGCTCAAGACGTTAATTTGGTGAGCCATCCAACTGGTGAGGAAGAATTTGTCAAAGGCTTCTTTGAGCCCGGTTGTCATGCGAGGATTAAAAATAAACGCAGAATATCAGATTCACGAGCTCGCACTCATTATTCTAAACTACCCTGCTATTACAATGTTTCCGGTTTAAAATGTCCTTATGGCAATGGTTGTGTTTACAAACATCCAAACCCAAATCATAACACCCAACGTAATGACCGAAAAGCAAAATCTGAAAACAGGTGGGCTTTTTATTTTCAATTTCTCATTTATGATGGTGACTTGTACACAACTATGTCTCTCTGACTTCTGTATATGCTTTTCTTTTTTACCACCGCCGCAATCTCATTTTTAATTTCTTTGTTAGAACAGACTATTTTGGAAAATACACATAAACTGTAGTCTGCTTCATATAAATTTGCCGGTAAATGGTTAAGTCTGTGCAGTTTTTGTTTGCTTTATAAATTTTATTTATGAACTCGGGACTTGATCATTTCTAACAAATTTATATGGTTCAGTCAGACTGTAATAATTTGCATGTAACATTATCTGGTTATTTATGTAATAGTTGCAGTGTGTTATTAAAAAAGAAGAATTACAGTGACCTACTTTTATATAAAAAGTCATATAGATGTTCATCTCGGCTTCCTAGGTTAATGAAGGACAAAGTTCTTATCCGATTAGCTGCGTTCTTAGTTCTGAGTCATTTTCCTACGCTGAAGAGGGACAACTTTAGAGAAGTGATTGTTGCAAACTAGCGTGCATAATCCGTTAAGGGCGGCCGTGATGTTCATTATTTGTTTTCTTTTGCATGTTTGTTTTTAAATGTTTAATATTATTTACCACCTGCTAATTTCATTTGTGACTTTTGTAGAATTTTTCCGTTTCAAACTATGAGTTTAGGTTTTTATAATTAGTCTGAAAAAAAACAAACTTCTTTTACTTTATGTAAACGTTGGGCTATCCTCAACTATAGAAATTAGATACATCAAATATTATATTATTAAGATAATGTCGAATAAAATTTGTTTACAGCGGCGTGAATATGCCTTCAACATCTTCACACAATAGTGCCTCATCATCGTCATCTTCAAGTAGTCCTGGAAATGAGAGTGTGAATCCACCAAGTTCGAGCACTGGTTCTAAGTATGCATAGTGAATTTAATCTTTCAATTTATTTAAAACATTAACATTTGTAGGAAGAAGGTGACAAAAGATTCGAAAACAAGTTTGCCACATACGGTTACCTCGGGTGCATTCGATTGTGAGAAATCGAATAAAGCGGAAGAATCGAAGAACATTTTAAATTTGAAGAGTTCCTTGGAAGATTGGGTGAATGCACCCGAGTTCATTCCAAAAAATGCTCAGAACTACGCTTCAGACTTGCTTTATCCGCTGTCTAATATGAGCTTGGATGAAGATAAGAGCAAGAAGAAACTGTGTCCTTATGCAGAGCGTGATGGTATTTGCAAGTATCCGATCGGAGAATGTGCCTATCTCCATGGCAATACTTGTGAACTCTGCGGTAGGTCTGCTCTTCATCCGTTTAATGAAGAACAACGCAAGCAGCATACTCAGGTTAGAATTATCTGATACCAAATGTTATAAATATTTTGGAAGTTCCTGCGCAAGATTGGCGGTGAGCCGTAACTGAAGGAGTCTGTTTTAAGCAGAAATTAAATAAATAACTCCGTTCAACCGTGGCTGTAAATTAAATGTTGTAAATTTCAGGAGTGTATTAAACAACATGAAAGAGACATGGAGTTATCATTTGCCATTGCACGTTCGAAGGAGAAAGTTTGCGGGATTTGTTTTGAAATCATCATGCAGAAATCATCAGTGGAGCAACGTTTTGGAATTCTACCCAACTGCAATCACTGCTTTTGTCTTACGTGCATTCGGAGATGGAGACAGGCAAAACAATTTGAAAATAAAATTATCAGGTGGGATCATCTATTAAGTATTTATCAATTTACACTAATATAAGAGTTTCGGTCATATAATAATAATAATATTTGGGTAGAGTAGTAAGAGAAGTTATCAAAATTTAATTAAAGTTAGTCTCTTTTTCTAGATTTAACATTGTGATTTTTATCAATAGGCCTGTTTGGGTTCCCAACGAGAACTCGAACAAACCTAACATTTCACTGTTGATAAAACAGCTCCTTTAAGATAAGCTAACCTGAAGAAGTTGATGGATTATAGAGTTTTATAAAAGTTTGCGTGTTTTCTTTGAAATTGTTAAAAAGATGCATTGAAATTAAATAATAATTAACAAATTAGATAATGAAATTTATCTGTGTATTATAAAGAAAACTCTCTAAATACGAGCGTAAGCCATTTACTTGTATGTTTTAATTATTGTAAATTTTTTAGAGCTTGTCCTGAATGTCGAGTGACATCAGATTTCGTTTGCCCAAGTACATATTGGGTGGATACGAAAGAAGAAAAGGAAAAAGTGATTGAAAATTACAAGCAAGTACTCTCGAAAAAAGACTGTAAATATTTCAAGAAAGGCAGCGGGAGCTGTCCTTTTGGAAACAAGTGTTTCTACTTACATGCTTTGCCGGATGGCACAAAGATTGATGTTGGCCCGCCTCCTAGTCATCGTACAAATTTTATTGAATTGCCACAAGAAGTAGAATTAATACAAGTACGTTATTTTTGCTATTTACAAATGAAATATTGTAACTCGCTTTTTTTTATTCCAGAGATTATTGATGCTGGAATATATACAGGACGGTTGCCCTCTTGATAATTTACCCGATAGTCTTGATATCGAAGATATATTGAATATTGTAGATCTATCAGATGTGTTTTCAGACACAGATGAGTCCGTTTTATCAGACTACGAGTATCTAAGTGACTATTACTAAGTCTTAGATGTTTGTATTTAATGTTGTAAATTTGGGGGGCTACTTGTATAACATATAACATCAGCAATGACAACGTAAAGTTATTGCTTATGTGGTGGCAATGTTTTATTCGAGACATTATTAACTGTTATTTAGAGATTCAAGATTCACTGTTGCCCAAGATGCAACTTAAAAAAATGCTTTTGTTGTGATTTATATAAAAGAAATCCAGTGATACATAAAATTCAGAAAGTTTGAATAATCAGTTAAGATGTAGCTGACTAAGATTAGTTTCTAGTTCTTTTGTAACAATTTTATTTTTGTAGCTTTCACGCAAACTCTAGTATATTATAGTGAAAATGATGCTTCTTTTTCGTCGGATCGTGCACCATTTTTGGTTTTAGGCGGAACTATTGAAAAATTTCTCTCGTTTTTATTGTCTGCCATAGTCGTATTTTTTAGGCCCAATATTTATATTTCTAATATTAATAGCAACAATTTTTTTCTAGTTATTTTTCTCAAGTAGATGAGCGAAAGATTACACTGAATCCTTTAAGTATATAAATTACATTCTCTACCGCAACTTAGGTCGTTTAGAGTGTTTAAAGGGTTACTATGGTGTATACCACTTATTCTGTATTTTTATTTTATCTAACGGGCCAGTCGTTAACACATTCTTTTCATTTTTACAGATTTTATTTTGTTTATTAATTTACGTTTCAGTTGTTTTAAATGAATAATAGCATTTACCTCAGTCTCTCATTAGGAATGTGGTGCAATACAGTATGGCCTATAGTTTTAACTTAATTAGGATATTGATATTCAGGTGTAATAGTAAAATACATCCGTTTAGCCAGTTATAAATCTTAATTCGACTTGCCTTGTTTGTTCAAATAATTACTAATCAAGTTTTAGTGTTGCACGTAATTACTTTACACCTAGTAAATTTTATTGCAACATACTTTTAGTTAATTCTGTACATAGGGCTTATTTTTTTTTTGTACATAACCACTTCAGTACTATAGATCTAAAAATATTTATCTGTTCTATTAGTCTCTAACCGTTTCCTAGGTGTAAAGTTTATTTATTACTTTGTATCATGTTCCTTTATGTTGGGATATTTGTTGCTTTGTATTCTGCAGTTAATAAAATATTTTTGGTCCAATTGAATTTCTTTCTATCTCGCCTTTAAAGATATATTACTAATGTCATTTATATATTAATGGCATATCCAAGAATTTTTTTAGAATGAAAATTTTAGCAGCCCCATCACGCACCAAATAAATTAAACAATATTTATTAATCGCCTCAAGTATTGACTGTCAAAATATAATAAATTCTTATTTATGTATTTAATGTTTTATTGTAATTTGAGACAATAATTAGTTAAAAATGTTTGATTTCATGGCCACTCAGTACTACAATAATTATTGCACACCCGTTAGATTATACCTGCTTTCAAAAAGGGGCAATACAGACTCTTAAGATTTTTCTATTTTGTAACTAAACCGTAAGAAATATCAAAAATTACAAAGACAAAAAAGTTTCATCAAGTACATCAAGTGTATTATATTTCTGTAAAGCTAATTTTATGCTCTTCAAAAATGCAAAAATATACAGGGTGTTCCATATAAAAATTGGGAAGTTATGCTTATATCTCGAAAACTATGCGCTTCAGAAAATTGTAATTAAGATCAATGAATTCTACGCTAAAAAGTACCTTAAGAATGTTTTTACAGAAATCAGAAATTTTCATAAACAAAAGAGCTACGATGGTTTATAGAAATTACAAAATTTCGAAAAACACCTTGTAGCTCCGAAACGGTGCAAGATATCAAAATGCGGTCTTCACCATTGAGTTTCTAATAAAAATCGAGCTCTAGGCACCGTGGTTAGTTTTTGTCTAACTCTTCTAAAAACAGGTGTTTCCTATCAAGTGTCAAATTTGGCCCACCCTGTACATTTACAGCATATTAAACGTAAACTTCTGGTCTTTTGAGAAATATTGTAAATTTTGAGCAATAATCCGTAAAATAATGTTAGCCGTGAAATTAACGTCAAGCTAAAACATCAGTTGGTTCGTTGATATTTCTTGTTCATAGCAAAGTTAATTTTTATACATGTTCCGTAAAAAATGCCGACAAAGTTGACTCAACAAGAATTATTATCATTAGATTATTACTCAAAATTTACAATATTTTTCAAAAGACCAGAAGTTTGCATTTAATATTCTGTGAATGACATTTTTTGTACAAAAAGAGCATATTTACATCTTACCTTTCTATTATGCAAAAAATAAACGGAAACAATTTATTTTTATTTGTTAAAAACGCAATGTAACAAAGACGTGTTTTTTGATATCATTATATCATTGATATTAAGCGCTTTCTATTTAGCATTGAACTGATTGTGAGCTGAGCTAAAGTGAGATAACTTAGTAGTTTCATTAAAATCTCACTTGGATTTACACTGTTAAAAAGAACGCGATTCTCAATTATTGTTAATGAGTCTCAAGTTTCAATAACCTGAAAATGGCGGGCGCCGTGAGAAATTAATGTTGTCATGCAAATAAATAGTATATAGATTTGTAATGTAGGTACAACAATTTTTAACAGATAATTGACGAGCTTCTTGGAAAAACCTCACATGTCTATTTTTGGCGAAATCATCATTGCACTGCCATCTTCGCTTATGACTGTAGAGCTATTAATTCCTACACTGAGATTCTGTAAACATCTCATAGGAGCCAGAATATAACTTAGCAAAATCTGTGGGTTTCTGTAAAAACCTCACATGTCCACTCGAATTCTAGCAAAAACATCATACGTTCAGGACATGTGAGATTTTTACAGAAACCCACAGATTTTGCTAAGTTATATTCCGGCTCCTATGAGATGTTTATAGAATCTCAGCATAGGAATTGATAGCTCTACAGTTATAAGCGAAGATGGCAGTGAAATGACGATTTCGGCAAAAATGGAGATGTGAGGTTTTCCCAAGAAGCTCGTCAATTGTTGAAGAAAGTAATTCAGCGTTTGATATCCAATATTTTTATTTGTCTTCACCCTACTACCGAACTGAGTCATAATCATAACAGAGCCATTTTTGGATGATATTTGTTACAGACATGACCATTTTTGGATGACAATTTTTCCCTGTGATACTGCCACAACTCACAACCCAGGACTATCTTTTACAACACTTGTGAAAAGTTCCTTTAAGAACTACAAATAATATCAACTTGGAATAGCTTCCGACACATCTTTTTTTAATTGTCGAAATATTTAAAAATTGTAACTTCGTACCAGGACCACATAAACGCGAGGAGGCGTCTGGATCAGTTTCCCGCCTAAATCTGCTGCATCGATTTACTTTGTTAAAAATTGTAACTACGTACCAGGATTACATAAACGCGAGGAGGCGAAGGGATTGGTTTCCCGCTAAATCCCTTCCACCGGGTGGTCTTAAACACTACATACTTCAGAGGCACATCATTACCAGAAACAAGATAGTTGGATAGAGTACCTGCAACAAAATTCATTTGTATAAGACATTTAATTACTTTAGGCATTAAATCTTAGGTATATTATTGGTAAATTGATAAATAATTTCAAGATATACAAAATAACATAATGCAATAAAACTAAAAGGTTTTTTCACTAAATAGATTTCTTTGTAATTTTGTATTTATTGAAACTTTTATATAAGAAAATTATTTTTTTGATCTCTGCAGTTTATTTTAAAACATTTTTATTAAATCTGCCTTGGTAATTCTTTATTCTCAAATTCATTATTGCGTTCCTGAAGTTCACTGTTGTGTACCTAAAGTTCTGTTACTACTGACTAGCTGATTTTCACTTGCATGTATGTCCTTTAGTTCTTATGCCATTATTTTCCCTGGCCCTCTATAAAATACATAATAAAACTGCTGAAATTATAGAGGGATTACATCATCAGACACTTTCAAATTTACTGCAAAAACTAAAGAAGAAAGTAAAAAACTGTGCATTTTAATTTATTATTATGAAATACCAAAAGGTAAAGGCTGACCAAATCGAACATTTAAAGAAGAAAGGATTTAATATCAGTAGATTTAATGTCACTAGATTTTCGGTCCTGTAACAGTTTTTTCCGGCGACAACCGTACCTATAGTTCATTTTTTATTTATATGTTGCTGACTTAAGAAAATATACCACGGAATGACATGGCAAGACTAAAGCCGCAAGGCAGTTTTCACGAAAGTTAGAAGAAGTTGGCTAAATAAAAGTTCTTTGACTTATCAGGGGTTTTAAATATTTAATCTCAATTAAATAATTCAATTGAGCTTCTATAAACCAGACCTTAAAGTGGTTACATCTGGAATCTGGAGTTTTAATTGATATTTCGCTTAATTTCCATAACATCTTTTATTATCTTAAAAAACTTTAAAAGTTTTAACTTTTCAAAGTATACCTTAAAACAGGTTTAGATAAATCGTTTAAAACTTTGACATTTCAAAATATATCGTAAAAATGGGGCAAAAATTCTTAAAGAAGTGTTGTGTCCTAAACAGGCATATATATAGTAGTTTTCTAGTTTCTTTTTGTATTCTTGTTTGTCGGTATTGAACAAGACTGAAAAGGTAGTTTTCTTTTTTCATCTGTGCCTCCTATAAGCAGTTTGGTTTGAATGGATGCTAGATTTATTTATGACCGAAATACATCACAAAACCAACGTCCTGAGGAAATGCGTGGGATGAAGTATTAAATTCGTAGGTGTGGAAAATCGAAGTTGCTTTCTACAGGGTGTTACATTTTAAATTGACAAGATAAAATAGTTTCGTACAGAAAATCTTTTTTAACATTGGAATTTGCTTCAAACACGGCTGCTTACATTAATTCTTGTTATTAATGTTTATAACATAAAAAGATATTTGTTTTTAAAATGTACGTGCGAACGACTAATTTGTGATTCATTAAATTCAGTAATAAATTATCACTCATTTAAATATAACATGATGATAACTTATCGTTTCCGTACTGGAATCGGTTTGAATTCAGTTCGACTTTCTTGGTACAAGTATTTTTGAATTTTCTTGCTTCATAGAATGGTAATCTAATGACCCGTATTAGGGCACACATTTCCAGGTTTTCTTTGAAATGTACTACAAATCAATTAAATTCACTGACTTAACCTTACCGATAAAATATTAGATATATCCCCTTATTTTGAAACTAGTGATGTAAAAGTACGGCATTTTAAAATATTTTGTGCAGCCATATTTGCATTTTATCATAAAAAAAGCGTATTTTATTATAAAATACACGTAGGACTGTAGAAACTGTAGAACATGTTTTAAAATACTGTATATTCACTATCTGTAACTCATAACGATATCATCCAAAAGCGATATTCGTTAAAAAGTGATATATTTAGACCACTCATGCATTAATAAAAAGTATTTCTGCGTAGTGATTGGTCAAAATATGTCACTTTAACGGTCGTCGCTTTTGAACGATATAGTTATGAGTTATAGAATAATATAGCGGTTAATTTATTAATATTTGTCTTGTACTTAATTCCTTTTTAATTTTTAAGCTTTGAGTTCGTCGATTGTAATTTTTATATTTAATAAGTTTTATTTATTTATTTTCATTTATTTTTGGTTTTTAATAGATTCTGGTGTGTCATAATCATGACAGCAATTGCTGATTGTCAGTGTTTATTTAATTTGAATGTGATCATTTAAAAATATCATCCTGTATAATATTTGACCCTAATACGTTATGACGTCAGACAAGCGTGGTACCATTTGCTGACAAAGCGAGTGAGATCTAGAGGGCAAGGCCTACCGTTATGGTTGGCTCTGGCCCACCTCTACAGTATACAGCACAAGCCCTGAATTTTGTGAATGAAATGCAACAGCTAGTCGTTCAATAATACTCCACCGCCTCCCCTTTCATAGTTTCGCCCTCTCTCTCTCTTTCAATATCTTTAAAACGTCTGAATGCGACACTTTCGCAGGCCCGAACTATCCCTAATTATTAATGCGCTCGCCTTAATTACGTTACGGCACTGGGTAGATTTCTAAATTTTGCATATAAACCAAGACAAAACGCTTTACCCACGAAAGTCTTCTAAAAAGTGAAAGTGAAAAGGAACGTTTTTATAAACTTTTGCCTGACAGCGAAATGTATGGGGCCTTTTTCTTCGCTTAAATTAAATGAGTATAGTGTAACAAGAACGACGTACACGTCACATATGTATTTCCAAGAATATGTATGCATATGCAATAACTGTCTCGTATACAATACAGAATAACGTGACATGTTATCAAGCAGCGCGAAATAAATTTCAGAAATTCATTTTTACGAACGCCTAGCTTCATCAACATTTTTATTACACGAAATATCATCCCCTTCACAAGTTTCACTTATACGTATTCTTAAACTTAAACAGTTTCATTGTGCTAAGAATCATGATTAATTTAGAGTAAGATGGATCTTATAACATGACAGCATTATACTTTTATTTCATCGGTAGGAGTGATGTTTTATCAAAATCGCAAAATTCCATTTTTGTCAGTGTGCTTATTGCTTACAGAAACGTCCTAAAGAGATATTTAACGGAAAAACTGAATCAGTAAATCATTCTTTAAACTAAGGTCTAGAACCTCTACATCATTTAAATCCATTAAGCTTTTTCTCGACTGATGAATTTGTGTAAACCTGAAATATTTGCAATAGAAAACACTAAAGAAATTTATTTTTCCATTTTCAGTTCAAAAAACAAGGGTTACATCTTTTTAATTGAAAACGAAAGATAATTCCACATTTATTACATTTTTAAATCTTGTTCTAAATTTTGGTTATTTAAAGCGAGGTTCAAAATAATACAACTACAGATTACTAGCGTGTAGTCATCATTTTTTTAAAGAATGCACGTTTTCGTTCAGTTACTTGTTCGTTGTTCAAATAATAAAAATTAATTTCTTTTGTGATCCTAAATCTAAAATAATTTCTTTTGAATATGCTTTTTTTTCTATTTGGTATTGAAATTGATGGGAAAGATTAACAAATTTTGGTAAAGTATTGTCCTCATTTTTAATGCGGATCAATGAGGCGTAACAAAATAATAAACCGCCCCTGCGAATTTTTCTGCAATCAATCATTCGCTATTTCTATCCCTTTAGTTCCTTTATCGCACTTAATATTCCGTATATTACGTCAGTAGTTTCACGTTACACTTGCGTCATCCCCCATTCTTCGAGTTAATTTTTCAGTTCTTGTGTTCCAACGTTGACGGCTTAATTTAAGAATTTCTCTTCCCCCTGCGAAAAATTTGTTTAATGAAATAAAGCGCCAACTTTTACGACAAGCTAATATAAACATCAAAGAGAGTTTTACAGGGGAAAACGCAATTATACCTGAAAGCGTTTCTTTGTTTTAGTTTTATATTTTTTAATTTAAGGTAGGAACAGGGGCGGTTTTCAAACTTAAGAAATTTAAACCTCGAAATTTTTTAATTGAATTTTTCTTTGGGTTCTTCCTATGTTGAGACGTTAATTAATTTGTCTTTATAGTAACACAATTGCACCTGTAAGGAACCTTTTTACTTTTATGAAAAAAAATATTACTCGAGCCAAACTCGTTAAATTAATTTTGTCGTCACTTTTACGCAACTTTTTTTTAACTGTAATTGTGGAGAAGTTCGCTAGATATTGAATAGTTTAGATTCCGAGGTTGCCTAAGGTAACGCCTTATAATGTCAGGATCAAGGTAACTTAAATGACAAGAATTTCCGGTTTATGCATGTTATCAATTACTTGGCAGAACTTGGCGTATTACATTCATAAGAAATTCTCGAATTTATCAAAGAACCGCAGAATGTAGAACAACACGATGTCAGTGAATGCTTCGGTTTCTCCAATAAAGAGCGAGCCAAAAAATCTTTCCATTGCTTATCCATCACGAAGCCGCTTTATTAGCTTTCCTTTATTGCTTGCGGTGATTTTCTAATTTCGTTTCAAGAAAAAAGCACCGCCGTGTTAATAAAGCTAGAGAAGCGAATCGATTGTACGGAAGCTTGCATTCAAAACAGAAATACCTAATTAAAAAAAGTTTTTCATTATTCAAAATTTACGGAGGTGAAAAGACCTAAAATTTCCCGACTTGAATGGATGTAAAACTTTTCGGAGTTGTTGAACGAGTTGAGGAAAACTTGGAGTTTATTCCGTCGTTTCCATTGGCTGCACCTGTGAAGCTTTCGTACGCATCTGTATTTTATAATTCGCACGTCGACATAAATAAAACAAACAGGGCAGGTTCATAAATCCCTGCTTCTTCTTCTTGCTACTCGTCGAAATGGTTTTTATTCACGGTGACATGTTGCAAACCTAAAATCAACATTGTCGTTGCTGTAAATTGCGAAATTCGTGCAAGAGCTTAATTGCGCTCGTTTTAAGCTGATTATTCGTTGACGTTTTCAAATTAAGTTCGTGAAAGCACACGGTTACATGCTTTTACGACTTGCTTCTCTCTTAAATACGTCTTTTTTTATGATTCTCCGGCGCCTCCATCAAATATTTCAGGCCTGTGCAAGCTTTTTTCTTAATAAACTTTTAATAAAAACTCAATAACTAGAAAGTTAAAGTTTAATTGATGAACAAGCAACAGTTACTAATTGTAATATAATATAAAACAGAACAAAACAAAAAGAACAAACAGACGAATAAAATGGTTCCTTCTACGGCAGTAAAATATAAAGAACCTAAAAATAATTTGCTCATTACATGATGTGCATTTACGCGTAAAGAAATATTTCTTTACGTTTCATGTAAAAAATACGTAAAAATGTAAAAAATGTAGACAATGTAAACAATGCAAAGAAGTAAAAGTGAGGTTAGTTTTAGAGTTGTGCCCTTGACTTGACAGATCTCACTGGAATTCTGAATGTGGTATTAATTTGACATTTTTTCGCACTCTAGCTATATCAATCAAATAGTTATTTATTGTATAAGTGTTTTAGATAGCATTTTCTTAAGTGGATAAAATGCATCTAAAACACGCATGCAATACAACTTTATCCACTATCACCACATTTATGGAATCAGAATGAGCTAAATTTAATTAAAAAATATTCGTATTCGTAAAATGAAACGTGACAGGCTTTGTCATACCTACTGGTTGCTATGGTACGTTGCTTATTATTATCCACTATCCACTGGAATAAAGTTACTTTATTCCACTAGTGGATAATAGGTCACTTAAAATGCTTCATAAAGGTCCAATTGTAATATGATAGTGGATAAAATATATTATTTATGTTCTTTACATTTTTTACATTCTTGACGTAAACAATAAACTGAGTAAAGAATTAATAATTTACATGTAAAGAATTGGGTAAAGAATTAAAGTAAATTACACGGCACATCACTGGAAAAAATGCATCATGTGAAAAAAACTGGATTTAACGACAAGAAAGGATTCTACACTAAAGCCTAATAGATTAAACGGTAGGAACGCAGTGACAGATTAAAGAATTTACCGCTTTAAAAGCTTTAGCTACCCATTCAATCCTCCGCACACGTTATGAAACACCCTACATAAGTGGTTTACGTGTGCAGTAATTTTCATATGATAGGTACATTTAATTATTGTTTTTATATTCAACGATAAAGAGAGCGTAAAATTTAATTTATTTGTTAAATATGTATAACACCAAAATATGTTAAGAAATGCAGATAGAATAAGTTTGAGAATGATGGTGTTATAAATATTTTACGTGGAGAACGTAAAAATAAAATCAGTGACTGCTTTTTGAAATAATAAAATCGGTTGTGAAGAAAAAGACGTGTAACACGGAAAAATGAACATTACGGACTCGTCGATGGCGAATAGGGAGCAGTAATTTAGAGGGTTGAAATCCGCCGTGATAGGTAGCCGATAAGTTGTTAAATTCGTACCTCAGCCGCTAGATGACGACGAATATACCATTCAGAGAGCACGGATAATATTGGCGGCGAATCTAATTCTCATTGAAAATCAAGACGACCGTAATTCCGTTTCTAACTGTTATTGTTTGTACCGGTTTGGGGCTTGTACATGGGAAATAATAATCCCCATAAATTGGCGACGTGCCTGGATCATTATTTTTCTTAATGCCGATAAGTAAATATTGACGCGCTTCGACGCTTCTTTTTTATGGATTTTGACGTCGCAGAACCCCGGGAAATTTTCCAATTACAAATCCGTATTTCGTGACGATAGGGAACTCTGTGAAATTAGAAGTATTAGGAAGGCGACCTTGTGAGGGTCACATTATTTTATAAATAACCTACGAAGAAGAAATATATTTTGAGCATAGGACCGCACTTTACAGTAGGTAGATCTCAGATTCGCAGGTAGACCGCACACTACAGTAGCACCGAAGTAAGCATTGATTTTATTTGGTCAACAGAAAGAACATTGTATTCAATAATTTTCAATTTATTTCCTATAATAAATAATGCATACACTTTCGTTTACCTAGCAGCAATCACACATTAAACCAACAATAAAAAATTGTCAAATATTTGTTAATTTCTACATTTTTTATCTTAAGGACAACATTTATTTTTACTATACCTACCAAATGCTTAATTTCACGCAATACTAGATTTATTCAGTCGCGAACGACCCAACTCTGAGAACAGTATAGTGTGTGTAGTCTTCGAATCCTCGAGTTGAGCAAAAGAATTTTATCCTTTAGTTACCTAGGCAACCACTAACAATTTGCAAATACTTGCTCATGCAAAGAATAAAAAATTTCTTCATTGTTAACACATAAATTAACACTCTAATTTCCTTAATTTAATTTTGTTACGTTAAGTCATTGTGAACGGGCTTTAACCGTTATTACGGTTACCGTAATAACTGTTCTAACTGATCTGATCAGCTAAGAGCTTGTCGGTCAGTTGAAAGAAATACGACTATTGTTTCGCATTTAAAATACTTCAAACAAATGTGGATTTGGATGATGCAGTCACATTTGACGGAAGTTGCCACTTTCCGGTAGGTCAGTTTCTGCAATATGGCTATTTGTTGACATCCGGTAATTTCTGAATGTTACCTCAGTTGCCAACATAATAGAAAAATTTTTCAAAATGATTGACTCGTAAACTTGCAAATTGTAACTCAACTAATGAAACAAATTGTCAATAACATGAACCTTAAGGCTTACTTTATGTTATTTAAAGGAAAAACGTAAGTACTAGATAAAATAAATAAATACTTGATACATTTAATTGGTTTTTGTTTAGACGTTTGATTATTTTTTACTATTTTAGCAGTTGTTGTCAGAAATTAAAAAAGAAAAAATGCCAAGGAGTTAAAGTATGATTTGGAATTAAAAAAATGTCAAATTAATCAGAAAATTCTAATTAAGTATAAAAATCTAATTTTTAGTTAAAAAATGCAGTTGGTAATGTTACGGTAACGTTACCGGTAAGGTAACATTAAAAATAAATTACCGGTAATTTAACAACACTAGAGTGTGGTACAAATCTACGTATTTATTTAGCAACTGTGATTCGTAGTATACGCAAATAATTTATTGTTTAATTATGTTATTATAGACTTCAGTTAAAATTATATTTAGGTTAGTTGTGGAACTTTTCGATGTTCAGTGGCACTGCAAGCGTGATGTAAGTAAGTTCCTTTCAAATACTTTTAGTAACAGAACTCCAGTGATAGAATACAATTGACATTTCTAGGATCTTATTTAGTTAAATTTAATGTAGTAAGTGTGTTATAAACAATGATGAACTCTTGGTTTGTGGACGCTCCAGTATTTTGTAAAACGCTCGTGTGCACCTATGACTGACCGCGGCCATATTTAGTGACCACATTAGACGAGAAACTAATGTTAGTATGACTCTCTTCTGTTATTCTTAACTCGTTGATAATTATACATTTTGTAATAATTTTCAACGGAAAAAGAAAGTACTCCAGTTTTGTCTGTAATTTTAAATGTCAACAAATATCGGTATCGGTAATTTCAAATATGTGTCAATTTGGAAGCTATTTTTGTAATTTGAGACGTGAATCACCAACCTAACGAAATAAAATTTCAAATGCTTTAATGAACTATATATTTTATGACACCCAAATGGGTTTCATAATGCAGTCATTAAAGTAGAAAAATATTTTCAGATTATTTTAAATATAGAAGAAATAAAATATGTCTTTAATAAATTAATATGTTGGATTAGAAGTTGTCTACCTGAGCCTAACCTAACAGGGCTGAATAAATTCAATTAATTTTCTTCATTATTTTCTGATGAGTTTTCTGAATCAAGCGACCCATCGAGATTTTCAGTCTTTCTTACTGCAGAGTCTGAAGAAATCCTGCAAAATAAAATGATGATCGTAAAAAAAAAACAATTTAAACCATTGTTCGATCTTTCTTACACATTGTTTTCATAGTAAACATCGTTGAGCCTTGGTCTAAATTGTATCAGCTTAATAGCTTCTGTAAGTTGTTTAATATCTTTTCTAGGGGGTACTTTCCCTTTTTCCTCCCATTACTATTAATAGGTATTTCATCGCAGCCCATGCTTAATCTCCGTGTAACTTTCCTATGATACGAGCTCTCTTCTAATGTCTCCAGTGAGTTTCATTTTGGCTAATTTCATTTGTTTGAATCTTTACTATTGAATCCTTTTGAGTTCATGTAATTTTACATGCATACATTCCATGCTTAATTCTCATTATACCTTATATTATATGATTGACAATTTTAATTTCCAATTCAGAAAACTGTTAGTACTGTTACCTTTGTCATCATTGAAAAATATGATGTTTTGTTCCTCGGGAATAATGAACTCGTGCATCATCAGTAATACTCTATAACCAACAATTTGATTTAAAGGCAAAAATTACAGAGGCAAAATGTTGTTATACAAAAACATACCAATGTATAATAGAATGATTAAAGTGTACATTTCAACGTTAATAATTTTTCTTACCTAACCTAACTTCTTACTATTTAGTTTCACCATCGATCGTAAGATGACGCGTACGTGTATATATTTATAGAGTGCCTAGAATGAGAGTGTGGCCCACAGATTTATCAAGTAGCCAGATTCCCTGTAGAGAAAGAGGAATTGATATTATCTTAAGAGTGAGATGGTAAATACACCCGTTTAAAAAGCATTGCTTATCCTAAGTCACGTGACATAGGCTTCGAGTGACATCCTCGTCGGATACATGAGCCAAAATTACTCACAGATATTCGCTATTTCACTCACATGCTGATATCAATCGAGAATACAGGAAACATAAGGCACTGTCTATCTACGACCTCTCAGATCATTGGTATGGCCATACAGGCGCCACGTTTGTTGAGGCAAGTTCAAAATTAAGTAGTGGTCAATCCGTTTATGGTTGCAAGTTATTTTCTGCGAGTGATGATTACCTTCACTGCATTTAAATAAAGAAAAACATATCAGCTTTAGTTTTAAGACAAGTAAATTTATAGTACATTTTTATTTAGTTTTTATGTAGTTATTAGTATTAGTCAAGATTGTGGTTATTGTCATTATTTCCGTTTAAAAAATGCCAAAATTAACAATAATCTCAACAACGCCTATAATATCAAAAAGTACTCACCTGAATAATCAAGTTAGCACTGCAGAAATCGTCACAATTTAAGTTAAATTTGAATAACCTCTCGCAGGAATACATTTAGAACAAACATGGCTACCGACCTTGGTAGAAAAAAAATGTATTATATAAACATAAAGTCGAAAATCGCTCGCAACCAATAGAAATCGACTTCACATATGGCCACATTCTTCTTTTAAGGCACTCTATATATCTATTATTATATAAAATTACAGTTACATACAGCGAAATAAATATGAATTCAAACGAGTATAATTAATTACGTATTCAATATTACAACAATATTTCACTTTACAGAGTGTTCCAAAAGTCGCGACGAAAAATAAAATAAATATAAAATATTTAAAATATTTAAAATTTAAAAAATAAAATTTCAAACAATTTTTCTTATAGGCGCCATGCACATCTCTGCGTTCAGCGCCACCTGGTGTGGTGACTTGTGAATTAGTGATATAAAAATATTTCTTGAGACTCATTGCATGGGAATAATATCACTCTTACGACAATTTACGATTGTAGTACATAATACTTGAGCTTCCTGGTATTGAAATACAATGCGATCGAAAATGATTGAGCGTCCTTCAAAAGTATGTACTAATTTCGATATGAAAAACTTGTGGAAAACTCAAATAATAAACAAACCATTTACATACATACGAACGCTACTGATTTTCAGGTGATCTTGAGTATTCAAAAACGCGAAAATTCTCTAAGCGGAAGGTAATTTTAATCACCTTTAGGTATTTATTTTCTCAAGGACGCTCAATCCTTTTCGATCGCATTGTACATTAGTATATTCAAGTTCAAATGTACACTAATCATTTTAAACAACTCGTATTTTCATACCACTAATGCACAATATGGTCATTGGTGGGCTGGCTTCGCATGTGTATGGTTCCTATACATATGTACATATGTGATGATATGTCCAATATCCACGCATTTACTAGGTACTGGGACTTAAATCTATTACATTAAACAGTAGCTTTAAAGAATAACCAACTGCCCAACAGGCATTTACGTGTCATCGCCACCTAAGAACTTCAAGCGTTAAGAGGGTTGTACACTACGCCAGATAGTATTTTACCAATAATTCCTGAGTGCGTTCATATTTTTTATTGCGATTTTTTTTCTGGCTTTCTATGCATTCATACGTGAAAAGTGTAATTTTTGTAATACAAAACATTTTTTTTTTAAATTAAATGAAACATTTTTCGAACTATTATTAACTTTCCATGAACTACGAATTTATTTTAGACATTTTAAGCAAGTCATAATTTTAAAACAACGTAATTTAATATTTTCAATTAGTAAAATAAGTTTCATTTCATATGGAAACCATTCAACGTATGAAAGTTTTTAAGAGTCCTGTGCGCTAGAAAAAAACGTAGTAATAAACGTAAGTCTGTAATAAAACGGATATGTGCGGGAAGCGCGGGGAAAGATATGTCTACGCTGCTAAAAGTCACAGTCCTCTTAATAACTTGCTACCTACCTAACTATATCAAAATAGTCGATCTTGAATAGATTGCGAAAATTGGAGGAAACTTCTTTACGTTGGTGAACAACCTACCTGAAATTATGCCCAGCTCAGTGGAGATGGGGGTGGGTTACACAATAAGATCGTCGGTAGCTCGTTATCTAGTTGTCAATTAAGAAAGGGGCGCCACCTAGCGTTATATTTATTCCAGGTATAAGTCACACGTGTTACCTCTAGGACTATACACGTGAATGTAGCATATGAGTAACCCTCAAGTTTGAAATTCTGAAATATTTTTATCAGTCACCCTGTATATATCGAAATTATCAGTGATATAGGACACAGTGCTCGCCAAAAAGTCGGCATCAAATGGGAAAAATTTTTATTTCTGATTTTTCAAAACTTCAAAACTTTTTACGGCAATAATTTGTGCTTGTCTGAAAACCTATTTAGCCCCTATTAGATATACCGAGTGATTTTTACTTTAGTTAGAAAATAGCGTTTATCGAAATTGCCGAAATCCTAAAATTGTTATTTCTTGGAAATTAATCAAGATTCCAATAAGATTTTTTTAATGTGTATTAGCTTTAGCTTACTCAATAATTTCAACGCCAGAAAATAACGTTTTTTTCTTTAACTTCGGCAAAAATTGATTTCAAAACTTAATTTTGAATTTTAAATAATTTTAGATGAAAACTTCAAAGACTTGTAATTAGAAAAAAAATAGAGAAAGGTATTTATTGCTTTAGATATTTTATTATTTACCGAAAAGTAATATTTGTACGTAATCGCAACGTTTTTGGTGCAATATGCTTTTGAGGAGAAATATTTTTAAAGATAATTAACAGGTATTGGAATGTCTTCAAAAAACTCTAATCTACTCCTATAAATAAACTCCTGTCACAAAAACCCTCTAAATGTTCTTTTACAACGACCTAAATGAGGAGAGATTTTCCTTATGTAGTTTATGAGACGGCTTTGGATTTTTTTAGTGTCACGTAAAGTGACAGAAAAAAAAGTATAGAAGATTTGAACGTATTTTTTAAGAAGTGGCACCGTCTGACCAAAGAAAACTTCATCTGCTCCTGTAACTGGCAATGAAGCAAATGAAATTTCTGTATTAGCATTCGTCGAAACTTATTTATTTATTTCCACTTATCTGTTAATGGCATAACTCAATAAATATTTTTATTTTGTCGACACTTACTGCGATAAATTTCGATAATTCTAGCGAAATATGCCGTTATAATAAATAATTATTGATAACAAAAAAACTAAAAGAAATAGGTATGGGGAATGCTAATATCGATCGATGTAGAACTTGATTCTGTATCTCATGATGTAAAAATATACAAGGTGTTTCATTTAAGAAAATTGAGTTTTGGTCAGTTAAACATAATGAGTTTCGACACCATATTGTGATCATCCTATGAATTTTTCAGGGATAATTAGGATATGATTTGAAAGTCTGAACATTATACTTTTAAACGACATGTCACTTCAATCTTTAAATTTGAAATTGGATTAAATGAGAGGTCACCAAAACAATTTTTTAAATAAATTTGACGATATCTCAAAATCGGTTACATTTAGGTATAGGGAAGCCTTAACATTTTTTATTTAGAATAATGTGTAGAATCAGAATTTGCAGTAAAAAGTATAGCATTCCATTTAAAATAAGAAAGTTAACGTGGACTTCCGGTAGTGATATAAAAGTGAAAATATTTTAATCTGAAAGATCGCTTTCTCTTAGGGCAGTATACTAATTTTCAGAATTTTTGCATATTCCCTTCCCCGAAAACTTTTAATAGGCCACTCTATTTGGGAGACCCTGTATAAAGCGTCTATAAAGGAAAAAGTGTTGCCTGGGTTTATTTACATAGACTTCAATATTAAAACGACATAACGTTTTGCCTCAATTACATGATAATATTTTTGAAAGCAAATATGTTTTCCGTTGGAGTTTAAGAATTTTGATATCAAGGAATTTGAAATTGAATTAAAAGTTAATAAATCACGATGCAGTATTCCGTACACCTACGTGAATATGTCCGTTAGTAAATGTACTTTTTACATTGGACCGGCTCTATTATTTTTGTCATTTAGAAGCAAATTACGGAAGTTGTAAATAGATCCACAAGTTGACAAATTAAAACGGCCGTAGTAAATATGCACCCACGATCCCACAGCCCTTCATACGCCTACGTGGAAATGCCTACTGTAAAGTTTCTCTCACTGACAGGGGGATTTAGTTTCGGAATTTACAAAATGAGGAGACAGTTTTTTAGCGTGGCATTAGCTATTTCATAATTACTACAAAAACGGGGCGGTAATTAAATTATTCGACTCAAAGCAAACCTACCCTGAGGGTTTCCAGTTGACTGAATTAGACGCTTACTTTAGAACTTTCTACTTGCGCATTTTCAGAATCCAAAAAAGAGATTGTCTTTTACCTTAATCGTATTAAATAAGTAAATAAGCGGGTTCAGTTCTAAGTTCAGCAAAACGGTCATTGAAAGTTCTTGCGGACTCTACGATCCATACAATATTTACCCACACCTTCTTCCGAAGCAAGGAACTGTGCCGTGCTGAATCTAAATATAGAAACGAAGTAGAATCTGCCCCTAGTAAAAGATAAACTTAAAGTTCCTGAACAGTTTCCAGGAAAACGTTTCACGCTTACAAAATAGGGATATGCAAGGTGGTCCGAAAGTAATGAGACACAGTGGATTCCTCACATCAAAACATTACAATTTAGCTAAACTCACTTAGTGCAAAAGTTGATAATAATTCAATAATTATTTAGTTTTGAAGTTCAACTGACAAATTTACTTTGTAGTTTATATTTGCAATATATTTTATTTATAAGAAGAAGTAGTAGCCGCGTGCTAGCGGACTAAGAGTACCTACACACGCATCTTTTACTTTGATGTGCGTACTCTAGAATCCAAAAACCCAAATATTTTAAACGTAAGGTTTAAAATTTTTATTTAAAAAAGTATAATTTCTATTTATTTATTATTATTATTATTATTATTATTTTAGAAAAATAATCTACCACTGAGTATCTTATTAACTGTCCCTTTACCAAAGAGATGTAGTACGTTGAGCTGCATCGCAATATTTTGATTTCAAGAATCCATTGTTATTCTGTGTCCCATTATTTCTGGATCGACTTGTACATATACAAATTTCTGTTGCATTGACGTTCCAACCATATCTGAGTTTCATTGATGGAAGAAACCCCTGACATTGAAAATTTTTCACTTCGCTCTGCGAAAACCTTCGAATGCAATAAATTTCAAATATGTCTGCACGTGCCCTCACGTTTTTTACGTGACGATCTAAATTGGAAAACTTGGAGGGCATTAGCTAGAAAACACGAGTCTGCGGTAACGATTAATTAGTTCCGAGAAATACTGACGCAACTGCTACAAACTGCGCTAATTAAACTCATCTCATATTTTTTTCGGTGTGTTTTCATCATTCAAAGTTGAAATATTATATTTTGTACATTTACAAGGGGAGTAGTGCAAGGGAAGCGTTTTCCTTTGACAGCAAAAGAAGGAAGTAATAAGACATACACATATGCAGGGTGATTCACAGAAATTATTACTTAAAAGTTGAGTACTTTTAATAAATATTTATATCTGAATCTTTGTATAGTGAAGTGAGTCACTAAAATATTTCAAATGAATTGGCTTGTAGTGTGACCTGACAGGTAGGAGTGGCGTACTGGAAGTCAATTCGTCGGTTATAAAAGTTTTTTAACGTCTCTTGCACGAAGTGATCATCTTAATTTCTTAAAAAAATGTTTTTATTTGCATCAACATATGCAGGAAGAATCTCTTATTGGTGACTGAAATTCTTTACGTGTGCAGTTGATTTCAACTTTTACAAATTCTTTTCGTTTCTTTTATTAAATCGTTATTTCGTTGGCTATTTATTCGATCAAAGTAATCCTCTTTAGGTTTGAACTGCTCTTTTAAAAGCTAAAATGATTTTCACATTCCTTTGAAGATTTTTAGGTGTAAGAAACAGGAGGTATCCTACAAATTTACTTGAATAAAGGATAATGATTTTTAATTATTATTTGCTGTATTTGCTTGTATATGCTATTTGCATATACAGGTTGAATTTTAAAACTAGGTGGATATAAGTAATTTCGGACGAAGTCGTGTAGGAATAGAGGGGGTTCTAGCGTGTATCAGCTCACGCCTTCAGTTCGAAGCATGCCGTTTTTAGAACTGTTTTTAGCTACATTATTATATTACAAACAATAATAATTGCGTTATGGAAACGTATTGCGGCAATTAGAACAATATTTTACATGAATTATTGAAATCCTGGTTAAAATAAAATTATTAAATACGCGCTCATCGTTTCGCTTCCCAATGCGAGACAAGGCCGGCCGTCTCGAATACATCCGAGGCACGCGTCGCCAACCTATTTGCTTCAATCAAGCTGTACATATGTGAAAATAAATTAACTGTCAAGTCCTAGAATTCATTAATAGAATAAATGCATTTTTTTATCAATAAGTTCTTCTTCTTAAAGTATCCGATGAACATTATTTACTTTGAATTGTAAGTCTCGCTATGTATTCTGTATACCAAGTGATTATTTTAAAGTTGCCTTCAAATAAACGAATATTTCTCTAATGAATATTTAAAAAAAAAAAAAAAGAGTTGCTCAACTTCCAGGGAAACATTTATCACGACGAAGATAATTACAAAACCAATTAATGTACTTCGTAATGAGTAGCGTATGCATCTAGTAAAGAATATGCAGTAAGCGTCGTCCCTTAAAGCGATGTCGCCCCCACCAAAAGCAGAATCTATTCACAAACGGCACTATTCACTATGTGGGCGTTTCAACCCTGTTCGAAACGAGTTTCATTTGCGGAAGTAAATCGTCGTAGGAGTCATTCATAATGCAAAATTAATATAACTCGATTCTTTTTTCGTTATTGATGCATGTGATTTATCAGGCGCAATTTGCTGGCCCGATGTGTACACACGAAATGAGATATTGTTTTGAAAATTTCATGCTTCGAAGCTTGGAATCAAAGCTTTTCAATATCCACGAGAAATTTATTTATCCCTGTATTAATTTTTTAATACGACCTCCGTCGTTTTACATTTGTCACTGAGACAATATTAACTTAAGCTCGAGTTTAAACAAACGAGAAAGGTAATTTCTATAAATAGTTACAGACTTACGAATTTGCCGAGAGTACATGAATCAAAAAGCTTTAATTCATGAAATTATTACTTAATACCATGAAGAATTAGCTAATTTGTTACTCAACAAAGTTTAGTAAATTAAGTATCATTTACGTTTTAAATTAATTGTAAGTAGGTACTGCGTAATTTAATTTAACAAAAATGGAAACGGATTATCGTTTTATCCTTTCATGTTTGTCAAAGTAAATTACTAATTATGACTAACGATGATATACGTGTTGTCATAAATAAACAAACACGTTTTGAAAATGTATTAATTAAAATATGCCCGCAGTGTTTCGTACCAACGGTTTTCGTACTTACATACACACTGCGCCACTAAATGCTTGTCAGTAAAACGCCAGCGCAAAGAGAAGGTGCGAAATAACCCAAGTGCGGTTTTTCGGAGTTCTTGTAGTATGTACGTAAGGACCATTGTCGCTTGTATATACACATTGTGCCCTGTAATTTGTGGCGTTTGCCTTTGCTCCCATAGCACGTTCTATTTCGTTCACAGTTTCGTGATTTTCAATTATTCTTATAAATAAGTCCTGCTCTATTGCATTATTGTGGCTTATTTCCCAAGACGGGAAATTAGATTTTGTTTCAGATGATAACATTTAGTTTTAGGATTGAAAGCAGAAATTGCAAAATTATGTTGTTGATGTTTCTCACAGTATTTATAAACACTGTTTTGGGAATAATTCATTTTTTAATTGGTTGACACTTATTATGGTTCAAATATTTACTGTTTGGTTTTTCTTGGTACTAGGCAGGCGGTAGGGATTCAAATTAAATGTACAACAAATGTAATACGCATACGTTTTAACTTAAAAAAGAATTAAACATACGATATAAGAAGGTGGTTCATCCTATAAATGCAAATACAAGCAAATTATTTTGTATTGTCAATTTAATTAAATATAATTGTACATTTTCTGTTTGATTCTATTTTGCTTCATTTTTGTCTTGCAATTGCTTTTACCTATTAAAAATTATCTCCGAAGGGTGTTATGTATTATAATTTAAAGTTACTGTTAAAAATATGGATAATTAAGATGATGATTTTTGAATGAAACGTATGTTTGGTGAGGTTGAAATGATAACTTTCGCTGAAGCGAAACGAAACGAACATTAAAGTATTCTTAGGGTCACTGAAGAAAAGAAAAGTTTCCGGTGAGAGGGAAACTTTTAACTACATTTCGAGCGATGAATTCGCTTGTTATATACTGCAGAGCAATTTCATTTTTATGTGATTTGATTTGGAAACGGGGAACGTTGAAAAAACCAATTTGATACGTCATCGGCGGTGGAAATAATGATCGTGAAGCGAACGCATTTTCAACTTTGCGTCCCTCACATTCAAATTCTTGTCAATGGAAAAATTAAATTTGAGTTTCGATATCAACAAGTGTTGTTTACCGAGCGCGATTTCCCTCGCGAAATGTTTTAGAATGAGATTGATATGTTGACGCAAATCGCTTTATTTAGACGGAGTAATCCCATTAATAAAACGCTCTAAACGTCTTTCAAGCGACGTCGAGTTTAAATTCAAAAAAGCGGAACCCTCCTTAGTTACTCCGAAAATCACCTTATTTATCATTCTAACCTTATTATCAGAGTTACTTTTATCTTTATTGTTCTTTATTTATAATACCTACACAGCTACTTAATGGTTCAATAAACACCATTTAATATTTCAATCATCTTTTTAAAAAGCAATATCCTATAACATAATTATACATTGTGTCCACGGATTGAGTTCACTATAGGAAAAACTATGCTTTGGAAAAAGTCATTCTTTATAAAAGTTCTTGCTTGCCTGAAAAACTCCAAAGAACATGTCTCAGCTTATATCGAACGCGATATATTAAGATCAATAATAAATATAATCTAACATATCTTAGAAATTAAGAACGGTAAATTTTATAATGACATTATTGCACAAAATGCACAGGAATAATATATACAGGTTGAGCTTCTTTCGATATTTATAGTACCTACGGGAATCTCGGAAACTATCGCAGCTAGAAAGTCAGTTGAATGCATGTCACATAATGAGGTCTGTTCCAACAGCAGTTTCTGACAGTTTTGAAACCGTCAAAAGCATGCACTCATCAAAGTTTCACACTTGGTAAAGTTGTCAAAACCAATCATTACCATTTCGATGGACAACTGATTCTGACGGTTTCGAAACGGTCAGAAACTGTGAGTTCACTGCTCCTTATGAGATTTTTTTTATTATTATTCATAAATTTATTTTGACTCACCTTATTTGGCACAGTTGGAAGATTCTTTATAGTTATATTCCCAAGCAGACGTACATCTGGAGAAGTCGTATGAATTTATTATGATGTGTTACTCATAAGTGAATAGAGCATAGTGAGTAAAATGCGCATTAATATAGTCTCTAAAAGCATTTTTCACTGGCTGCATCATCTCTTATTATTACACGAAGTTAAAATGAGATGAAAATATAACGAGTGTGCACTAGCGCAGCCAGTAGAAAACGCTATACAGTGAAACCTCCCATCTCTTATTAAGAGAACACTTTTCTTAGGCGGGCAGTTTTTAATTTCCCAAATTGTAATGTATACCTCTATTAGGCGGACACCTCAAGACGGACAGGGACAGTAAATTTATGACAAAAATTTAAAATTCTTTACAAATTTACCTACCTCTACTACGCGGACACTTGCCAAAAGTCAGATATTTTATTTAGAAAGCTGACGAGAGCTATCGGTGCAGGTTTTGCTTACTTTAACTCTAACACGACTTATTGTTAGATAGAGTAAAGTCCCCTGTATCAGTAAGCCAAGAGATTTAAAGAATTCTTCAAAAATTTACCTCCATTACACGGACACTTGCAAAAAGCCAGGTATTTTTTCGATTATTTCGAAAGCCTTGAAGACGACTTAAACTTAAGAATAGCCCCCTAAATCAGAAAGGAAAAGTATGTCTTGATATTTTGAGTTCCAACTTCGGCGACCTTCGAAACAGCAGCCATAAATTGGAGAGCATCGGAAAATACACTGTGCGAGTGAATTTTCGTCTGGTAGGTAGCAGGGGATGAAACCTATGAAATGTTAAGACACATAGATCTTGTTACCGCTGAAAAAATTGTTTGCAGTTTACCAGTAATTTATTCTTCAAGAAAATAAAACTAAATGAACTGTTCTTTTGATTCATTTTTCTCAGTGTGGATGAATGAGAACTTAAACAAACATAACATTTTTATAAGGGTTCTATTAAAGACGCGTTTTGGTTCATAATGACCGTATCTCGGAGCTGCGCGGCTAGGTCATATTTTTGGTCTCAACCGAGCATACCTTGTAGATATATTTGTACCATTTGTAAATGGAGAAAGATTTGCAGTTTAATTGCAGCTTTTGTTAATGGCCAACTAGATATTTCGAAAAAGCTTATTTTTTCGATAATTCTCTATAGCTCAATTATTCTTGCTTTTAGAGAATAAGCGTACAGACAAAAGTTGTAGATAATTGGAGTCCTTAAAAGCCCTCTGCTAACATATAATAAAGCCTAGAAGAACTAAATACATTACATGTCATAACATATTTTTATTGACTCTCTTGTCTCTACATTTTTTTTAAACAAATATTTATGATTACTCCGTAGTCACGTAATCCTTGGAATTAATGGTTACTAGATTTTATTCTGTCAGCTCCAACATGTTCCATGTAAATTCCTACTTTCGAGTTATGACCTTATGACATAATCATAATCGTAACATTCATTTATATCTGTAAAGGCCGGAGGTAAAAATAATAAGTTTTAAATAAAATTTATTCTGTTCTCCAAATATTCTATTCTTTTTCTTTTGTTATCATTTGCTGATAAATTAGCAAATATATTTATATATTTTTTTATTTTTCTTCCTGTGCTGTTGTGAAGCACTAATTTTGTCGTTACAGCGATTTAATTATGAAATTAAAATAAGTAACGATATATTTTTTTATTTAAAAGAAGTGAAACAAAATGTATTTATTTCCTGAATTGAATAAAAAATGCTGCAAAGAGTTGAATGCAATAACAAAATAAACGTCAGTAATTTAGATTCTTTATAACAAAAGCAAAAGACATAAAATTTCCCGCTGTTAATTTAAAGAGGTAAAAAGTAACGGAAATTTGTGCAGGATGGAAAGAGTAAATGATTAAAACAATTTGCCGCCGGCTTGTCAGAGGGCTGTTAAAATTTTAGGGCCTGAGCTCTAATATTCGCACTTTAGGTGAAATGTGCAAGGAATTTCGGATTGTATATCCTCTTAAAGTCTGGAAAATCGGAGATCCAATTAATGTCATTTAAGTAATCCCTCTCTTTATGAACGATCCGCACATAAATAATTGAGGCAAATTAAAATTTAATTAAACAAATGCTTTTTCAAGCGATTGGTTTTTTTTTTCCTTACTCTCATTTTAAATTTTAACGCGTAGCTTATAACAAGATTAATTAACGTTTCATTCCATTTTTAAATTCATCAAAATCTATAGCGGTTGACTTTAAAAGTTGCGACAAGCCTGAAACCTGTAATATGTATATCGCCTTAACCAAAAGTTTCGAAAAGATTGCAATTTGCTTTATTGACAAAAGGTTGAGTCGTATTTTTCAGACAGTGTCGTAGCATCGTTTAGGGCAGAGGCAGAGGTGGGAACCTGCGACCTTCCGTAATCTTCCACGCGGCCTTACCACAAAAAATTATAATAATCTTGCAGCTATATAAAAACGTGAAAACATCTCATTTCACCTGTAAATTACTGTAATATGCGGCCCGCTTGCCATGTTCAAGCGGTCTTCTATGGTAAAAAGGTTCCCCACACCTTGTTTACGGTAAATATTAATTTATTCTATTTATTTATTTCTTAGATCATTTTGAACTTTTTTCTCGTAATCTGTGACACGGATTCTCTTACTCGCTTTCTTTTAGTTGTCATTAACGTAACCGCCAGTGGCGTTCCAAGAGTTCGGCTTCAATTCTCGATTGCTATTTTCTCGACACTTACTAACTTCTGGTTAAGGACTTAGCTCAATTGCTTCCATTTATGATGATACATTACGGGTTTCAAGCTTGCCACGACTTTTAAAGTCGTCCCGTGTTTTAATTAAAACGTGCAGAAACCTTACCACCACACCGGTTTGTTTCATCAGTTCACAGCAAATGACAAAGTTCGATGAAGTCCGTCCGTTGCAATAGCAGTTTACTTTTCAAAGAAAATTTTGTAATTAAAAGTGTGCAGATTATATCGTGAATTTTACATTTTATTATATTTAGGCCATTAAAAATGAAACTGTTAACCGAGTTAATTAAAATATGATTTGTTTTTAAGTTCACGTTTATTTTTCATAAATTAAGAAACTAAACTGACTCAATATGCGTTAATTCATCCACCTATTAGGATAAATCCTTGGCATAAGCATTATCAAGTATCTCGCTTTTTTAGACTACCATCGCTAGATTAAAATTTGGACAATGGAAAATTTCCTGCTCATCTATACAAATTAAGACTTGTTGATACTCCGGCTTGTAATCAGTGGCGGACATTAATCATATTTTATTTAGTTGCCCAAATTTTGATATTCTACGAAAAGATTTCATTTCGAAATTAATAAAGTTAGTTAGTTTTAAGAAGAAATAATAAGGATGTTTATCAGGCGGCGGTAAATTTTTTAAAGCAAAATAAAATAAACATTCAATACCTACGTAAAATATTCTAAATGTTTAATATACTTGATGTTTTATAAGTTTATAATTAGTTGGCATATGGGCCGAGATCCCGAAATGCCCAATTAATTAAAAAAAAAAACTTGTTAACTTAAGTAAATTTGAGATGAGTTAGAAATTAGGGCTGTTTAATAAAATGATATTTTTTGATAGTTTCCAAATCGTCCATGCGTAGATGTTCGATTTGACCAACTGAAGAACAAACGTTTAAAAGGAAAGTCGTTAATTTAACACGCTTTTTAAGAAAAGCACGTAAATACGTTAAATAAAATAAGTACCTACTTTTCGTTAAAAAAACGCTGGAAAATAATTTAGTAAGTAAGTTCTTATGAAAACTTCAACAGCTCTCAACAAATTACGCCCTCGCAAATGAACACAAAACATATGCTTTTCGTGAGGATAATATTGACCCTGAATTTTCACGGCAACTTTAAGAACTAATAAAGACATAAAAAATTCTCTTCCAAGTGCTATTTATTTGAAATTTTGATTTAACGTTTATTTTTACGAAACTGGCGTGAATTTTTGAAATTTTGAAAACGGTAAACAAACCATTTTACCAATATCTGCACTCGAGTCACTGCACTTGTAGAGCGCCTTTATTACAGAATTCCTTCATTCTAAAAATTATAAATTGAATCGTTTATAACTTTATAAGTTTATGGCCTCGTCCTAAAACCTATTTCGTAATCTAATAAAGTACGGAGCAATACAAAACGGATTAATTAATTGCAACACCTACACATAATATTAAATTTTTTTAAGTATTTACAAAAGTTATTTATTTTCAAATTAAACACTAAAACCTGGGGCCCTATTCTCAACTCGTTCGAAAAGATTCGCATGCGAAAATGACGTCAAAATGACGTATTTTCCGAACGATTTATACAGGGTGATAAACGAAAAACTTTAAGGGCTTATTCTCCGAGTAATCTGCGTTAAAAAAGTTCATATGAACATATGTACAGGGTGTAATATTTAACCGGGTCTATTCAATAATGCTGTTCCTATTGAATATATGGAAAAATGTGAAAAATGTTTTATACAAAACTATCATCTTTTCAAGGTTCGTATCATTTAAAATAATTTTGAAATATACAGGATGTCTCAATTTGGCTGTACGATGTGTAACTTCGTTACTTTAAATGGAACACCCTATGTTTTATAACGAATTTGAGCTTGTTAGGCTATTTTAGGGTAAGTTTCCCTGATGAAGGTTCCCTGCACCTAAGTCCTATAGTTTTTAAGATATTAGGTGTTGTTTACGGTTTTCCGAAAATACAGATGTAACTTTTATAATTAATATCTCATTAATGAAGAAAGTTAGAATGCAGATATTGTAGTACTGTTACAAGCTAAGTGGAAGGTATCTACCGCAGTAACAAAATTTACTTTTCTTTAAACAGGGATCCAGTAAAAATATTTCCATTTCGACAACAAATGAAGGGCAATAATTTTTGTTTTTTAAATGGAACGGTGTAGTTTTTATATCGTCGTTAGATACTCCATAAAATTATCTTTCAATTAGTTATACACTCCCCTATACCAATTACTGATGGCTGAGGAGATATTTAATATTATTTCAAATTTTCTGCATTTTAACATATTAATTAAAATCAGAAGTGAGTATTTACTCAAACATGTACTTGTTTTGAGTAAAATGTCAATTTACTAAGTTTTTAAGTCCTGGTTGTTGTTATATTGTTAAATACATGATTATTTAATTCCATTGTTAAGGCTTGTGGTAGGTTAAACCGTAACGAGGGAAATAATTTTGATTGGTAGTTTTACTGATTGTTAAGTTTTCTGAAGTGATTTTGCTTAATCACACGATTAACTTGATCGTGTGGTTAACTACGTTTCATTCAATTGGCCCTAAGACATCTTGTACTAAAGTTTAACTTTTGTTTTATGTCAAATAAGAAAGTGCGCTCCACACATTACGACGAAGTATTTGTTAATCATATTTGAATATTACAAAATCTTTGAAAACTGAAGGAACAACAAAATAATGTCTTGTAATTTTAATTGACACGTTAAAATGCAGGAATTATGAAATAATATTAAATATCTGCTCAACCGTCAGTAATTGGTATAGGGAAGTGTACAGCCAATTGAAAGATAACTTTAAGAGGCATCTAACGACGACATAAAAATAATACCATACCGTTCCATTTAAAAAACAAAAGTTGTTGCTCCTCAATTGCTGTCAAAATGGAAATAGCTTTACTGGATCTCTGTTTAATTAAAAGTAAATTTTGTAACTGCTGTAGATACCTTCAACTTAGCTTGTAACAATACTACAATATCTGCTTTTTAACTTTATTCATTAATGAGATATTAATTATAAAAATTAGATTTGAATTTTCCGAAAACCTAAATAAAGCCTAATATTTTAAAAACCATAGGACTTAGGTGCAGGGAACCCTTATTAAACTTATCCTAAAATAACCTGATAAACTCAAATTCATTATAAAATATAGGATGTTCCCTTTAAAATAACGAAGTTACACATCGTAAAGCCAAATTGAGACAACCTGTATATTTAAAAATTATTTTAAATTATGGGAACCTTGAAAAGATGATAGTTTTGTATAAAACATGTTTGCATATATTCAATAGGAACAGCGTTATTGAATAGACCCGGTTAAATATTACACCCTGTACATATGTTCATATGAACATTTTTGACGCAAATTACTCGGAGAATAAGCCCTTAAAGTTTTTCGCACATGTTATGAATCACCCTGTATAGTTTTGTACGAGAGTCTACGTTATTTCACGTCATTTTCGCATGCGAATCTTTTCGAACGAGTTGAGAATAGGGCCCCCGACCTGTCTAAAGCCCGTTTTACATTTGTTAAATTTGATTACAATTTTTGTTACAAAGTGAGAGAGATAGGCTACCACAGTGAATTTTGATTGGTTGAATTGGCACTTCTCACTCACTTTGTAACAGATTTTAGATAGAAAATGTCATAGTGTAAAACGGCCATTAAGTATAATCATCTGTGTGCCAGGTCATGGTTTTTAAAATCGTCGGGTATTTATTAATTTATAACTTCGTAAACCCGCTCAGTCTGGGACAAATCGTATCCAGTACCCCTCAAACGTTTTCTATGAAAAAGAAAAATAATTTTTATCCAGATTATTATTTACTTTTGCATAATGGTATATAACAAATTTCCATTTTTTTTAGTACTATTTGTGGTTTTAATTAATGATATATGTTCAATAACACCCTGTATGGATATAAAATAAAAAAATGTTAAGAAATCTCTCTTGATTATTGTATACATCGGAGAAGGGCAATATTTTCCGAGGAACCGTCGTATATACATATTTGTTGAAATTATTTCAAAGCAATGAATTGTGTCTGCGAAACTTCAAGTAAATAATTTACGAATTTATGTAAAATTTTGCAAATTTCTAAAAGGTGTTTCTTTTTTTAATTTTCACTCATGGGGAACAAGGAAATTCTTGAAGTGAAACAATTTCATTCATTAAGTTAACATCAATCTCTTGTTCCTTCCACATGTATTTTTTTCATTTTCTTACGTAAAAATAATTTTAAATAGCTGGAAAATTGCTTTCATTTTCACCCAAAGAGAAAGAAAAAAATAAATTCGTAATTCAATATTTACAAGTAACAAAATTTAGTCATTCTTGTTTCAACTTTCGAGTCGTTTAATTAAGTTTTTAATTGCCGTAAACTGCGCTCACAAAGAAGAAAGGAAGTTAATAATAATAAGGTGGCAGAAAAAGTCTGGGAGAAGGATTTTAAACGAAGCTGAAATAAATACACGAACAAGGCGTAGAAAGCATCACCGTCACCGTTGTCACAAAGGACCTGCGGACTCACAGATATCAAAGTGAGTTAATTTCAATAGAGAAAAAAAAAAAAACTTCGCGCTCGGCATTTTTGTATCATTTAAATTCCCCATGATCAAAGAAACTGGTTCTTAGGCCGCAATCATTTGAAGAGTTCAATCAGTATTTCTTTCTTTTATTTACTCGATTTAAATTCCCTTATTACACGTTACGTTTGTAAAGGTAAACTTTGCCTCTTTTACTTCAAGAACGTGGGTTTCTTTGTGAAAGTAGAGCAAGCAGATGTTCTATATTTCCTCTTGTTAAAAGAATAGTGCGCCTTCGTGGCCCCAGACTATGAGTTGCGAACGCGATGCGTTCGGGTAATATCGGAGAAAAATGTGGGCGATGTTTAGCTTTGCAATAAAGCACTTTGGACACACTACGCCTTTGGACAGAATGCGGTCGGAAGATTTTTAGAGGTTTCTGTTCACGCATCAGGAATAAAATAACTCGTGCTTACTTAAGAAGTTACCATTACACCCCCTTCAAAGCAACGGAAAGTGGTTTTAAATACATATAGTTACATACATACATAAGGTCTACAAACGTATAAAATCGGGAAAGGACACTTTAGGAGACCTTCCTTGTTAAGTCAAAAATTACGTGTTTTGAAGCATGAACAAATTTCTCTTTGGTTATACGAATTAAGGTCAGCATGCAATTCAATATCGAGAAGGCCCAACGTGTTTCGGGTTACTTCGCGAACCGGACTGACCTAGGAAGGAGCGAACGGACGTGACAAAAATCGCACACCGCAACTTTCAGGGGTTGAATAGGAAAACTCTCTGACGGAATTATTTATCGATTAGAGGGGAACTACTTCGACGCTTCGGATGTTAATTTTACCTTAGAGAGTTAATTCTGTGGTGCTTCGTAACCTGACCTAACACCAGATTGATGAGGAACGTTTATTCGGTAGCAGGGTTATTGATGAAGAAATAAATTACTATCATCATTTATAGATTCATTTTATTAATGGACGGCGCGTGGTGAATTAATTTTTTTCTTACTACGTTTATCGATTTTTATTATGAAACTTTACTTATACTCCACCAAGTATGAGACTGACGTTTAAGTTTAAAACGATGTCGTCATCTAAAGTATGATCAGAATTACTAGGGTGACTTTTAAGGTGACCATTGACGCGTTATTGTTTTCCACTCGATATGCGTCATCAGTTTCAGGTTCAGGCTGGGAATCTTTCACGTATTGTTTTGTGTTCGTCTCTAGCTTACAATGCATTGTATTTTTAATTAATTTTAAAGTGTGCGTGTTTGTTACATTTACAAATTAGGTAAGACGGTATCATATATTTTATTAAATAGGGATGTAACATGCATATTTGTTTTTTAGAAACTTGTACCGATGAAGCGGCAAATTTAGCTGAACTCACAGTACCATGCCAAACAGTTACTTTTTTAAATTTCTGATCACTGCGATTTATTCTAAAATACGGTTTTATAGTGCCCAATATAAAGTAAAAAAACCGAATATCTTTCTAAATGTTGCTGCACACTTTTAAAGGAATTTTTATTTGACCAATAAAAAGTACACGACATCTCGCGCTTTTCTCATTCGAATACGCTATCTAGCATTTAATATATTGAGCAATTGTGGAATTATACGGACGAAAATTAAATGACAGTCGAAAAAACACAGACAGTTAAAAGAGCACGAAATCCAAATAACTGTGTGAAATTCGACCTTATTCTTCTATTAAGCTTTTGCGTTAGGCAAATCCCAGCTGTCCGCGAATGTCAGAAATACCTGGAAAAAACAGAAAATTCTACGTTTCGAAAATCTTGAATATTTTGTTTATTTATTAATTCTTGAATGTGTGTCCTGGCTGGATGATTATTTAAGTAAAAGGATTTTTTGATTCATAGCCAAAATTTTATGTTATTTTATTTTTTAAGGAATTAACGTTTTCGACATTAATTTATGTTGTCTTCAGATTCTTTCTAAAAATATATAGGTACACAAATTGCAAGACAATAATTAGTAAAAATTTATTAAATTTTATTTATAAGTTGTTTGAGTCACGAACGTGCTGCACTGGGCGGCTGGCGTACCTAGACTATTACCCCCAGCCTCACAATGTTACAGTTTATCAATAATTGATAGGTACCTGTTACTTAATTGATTACAGACAGATCTATGATTAACGCTATTTTTATTTTTCGAAATACATATACATATATCATATCCAAAATGTTTCTTTTGAAACGATTCTTTTCTGTATGTAATATATTTACATTATCAAAAGCAGGAATGTGACCGTCTTTATAGCATGATTTTCTAGGACTGTGCAATCAGTTTTTGTAGTTTTTTTTTTTTAATTATATTTGTGCGAATACATTCTATTTTTTAAGTAAGTTTTTGTTTGGCCTACACATCTATATCTGCCATCGTGTTGTGCACTTGATACATACTGGAAAAACCTTCAGAAAAATGAAATAAAGAAAAATAACCTAAGCACACTGACATCTCTTTTTATAAATATGTAATAGCAAGTAGATTTATTCAAAAGAATGAGCTTCCCAAGAAAGGAACCAATACCAGAAATTTTAAAATAAAATAAATTACACGGAGCTGGTTTTTGGAAAAGCGATAAAATTTGCGTTACAATAAGAAAAGTGTTGAATTGTTAATCAAATTAGTTTAATCTTGTTGTAGAATCAAACTAGCGGCTGATTGTATGTAATTAATCAGATTTGGATTGAAAGCGTCCTAAACTCATTGATTATGATAGGAAGATCATAGGCCGATGGGTTCGAATTGCGTGAGAAACTTGCGTTTGAATTGGGGTGTATATAAACATAGTTTGAAAGGTATTGCTTTGAAGTTAAAGTTTGTTGTCCTATCGGAACGGTTTGAGGTAGTTAATGCGAATCAGAAACTTTTCGATGGTAGATAGGTCGCATGTTCAACTTGAATGTTATCAGAATGTGTCAACCTGTAATGAAGTTCTAATAGATACCGGATTATGGAATACGTAACGGTAAGCGTGTGGTAACGATAGCAGGCGGTATCATGTAGTCCGTTAGCGGGGGTGGACTCTAAGGGTTGGCGGCAACGCGCAGCGAGGGAGATGCCAACATGGGAGCGAGATGGACGGGGTGTTTGCCCAGGAGCAGCTGCCCTGCCATCGCAACCCCGATTCAGTCTCAGTCTTGTGCCATCCCGCCTGACATGCAGTCCTAAACCAAACCTCTTTACATATCCTGTGTACGTATTTTACACTTAGAGAATGGTCCAGCATCGATTCACTTGATGTAATTCAGAGGCACCAGATAGAACACAGTGCACATTTTATTTACTATTTCAAAATATTTCCACACGTATAATGAACAGTCACATGTTTTTCACAGTAAATAGCATTTCTTTTCATTACTGCACTTTCTAATTCACAAACGTAATCTTTTCAATTTTTTGTCACACTGCACCAGCACTAAGCCACGCAAGAAGCACCAGGCTGCAAGGTAATTCTTATTTTTTTTTTATTCTATTAGCTTGTTTTTCCGATTTTCCAAACTAACGTGTTCGTCTGACCTTAATTTACTTTCGTAATAATACGCTCTAAGTCTGTCATCGACTAACTACCAAAATATTTCGTCAATGTATTTTTAGCGACATAGCACGTGGTCATGTTGTCACGTAAATTTCCCTCGCCACCCCCAATATATCGTTTCCAACGCATCTCGCAGGCAAAAAACCGATAATAACGGAAGATAGAATAACAAATTAAGAACAGCAGTTTGTGTATGATGGCAATTTTAACGCTAAGTCAAGAAACACGTCCACATGCCGTGACTAAAAAACTATTTCAAGTTTCAACTTTACTCCAAAGGTTTTACTCCGTTAACTTAACTTATTAAATCATTTAAGCCCGTTCACTTTCCAATCAGATCACCTAAAGCAGGCCGTAGTCGATTTACTCTCGGCCCTCAAGTAAATTATAATTTTCATAAATTCAGTAAATTATAACTTTTCAGATTATTTCATTTCGTCGATTAAGTTTTAATTAACCGTTATTTGTTTCAATTTAAGTTCAGAATAATTCAATTAAAAACTTTTCGAAGACTAGGAAAACATACCCTCCTAATTTTCATTTAAGAAAGACAACGATAATTATTCCTTATACAAGTACGATTTATTAAGTTAAAACAAAAAACTTTTCTTATTTAACCGGATTATCAAGATATTGCTGCTCTTAGCGAAGCAGAATCAAATGATTCATTTTATCAACTTTATAAAGAAGAAAAAGTCAAATTTATTTTGCTACTATGTCTACTGAACATCATACACTTTCATTATAATCATTTATCAAAATATTGCTTCAAAGATAAATTCAAAAATCTAATTGAATCGATAATAAGAAGTTAAGAAGAACAGTATTATAATTTCTTTTTTCACCAGCGTTTTAATCCTCACTTACATTCCAAAATTTAGGAATATACATTTTAATATGCCGAGGAATATTCATTACTCGATGCTGGTTTGTTCAGAACGTACACGAAATTAATTGAAAGTCACAATTTTGAAAACCTAAAAAGTTTAATGAAGTATGAGGAACATTATTGAAATACATGCTGTTGAATTTTCTTTGAATGTCAGTCAATAAATAGCAATCTGTCATGTTACGACATTTGAATCAATTATTTAAAAAATCGTATTCGTTCATCGCTGATTATGATTATCCATTCATTATTGCTACGATATTCAAAATAAACAGGAAATTCGATTGCAGTTGCAATTTAGTTAATAACGCCCATAAATTTAGATTAATTGATGTCAAAATTCGATTAGCTATATCTCTACTTATACCGCAGAATATAATTGAATCGGACACGCCCTCGGATATACTTTAAAATTATTGTTATTTATCAACGTCGTTTCATGAACAATTTTGGTTCATAATCAATTAATCAACTATAATTTTTTTCAATAAATTTGGTTAACTATATAAGGGTAAAAGATTAATGGAATTAATCAGAATTTCTCTCGCATTTTTTGAACAATTTATGTGAGGAAACTCATACTGCTATTAAATTTTCGTCCGTGAATTTGCGGCAAGTTTTTCGTTGTTAAAATAAAGTGGTAAATTTAGAAAACTATGCGGATGGGGTGGTTTTATCTTAATTAGAATCATAGCCGTTAATGCGGCTTGCATTATGTAGGGAAAGTGTTTGGGAAAGCCGAGCGCTGTTTAATTCCACCGAATCACATACGAAACCCCTTGTGTTTAAAGAGATAATTATAATTAAAACGTGTCAATAATAGAATCGTCGCAATTAAAGTGTGGGAGATAATTAGTTCATTCCAAAACCTCAGCGACAAGAATTTACAATTTTCATTAAAAATTCATCATTAGAAAATTCGCTCTAATATAATTAAATATAAACGATAAACTCTTAATCTTGGTAATTAATTTAATTACGAAATAATTGCGAGATGAGGTGCTGTTATTACTTTTTTTCAACAACTTAATTAGTTTTTATTGAAGGTTTTGTCAGTGTGTAAGACGAAGCTGATTTTCTTAATCAGATGCAGGAGCGTAAAGGATCTTTCACCAACAAACAAAATAATTGGCGCCGCACGTTTTTGTCGCTTTTCTTGCCTCGACGGGTTTTTGAAATTCAGAAAGCTGAAAGAAAAAAAAATTGCCTTCGCTTTACATCGCGAGCACCTGTTACTTCAAAATGTGTTTTCATTCTTGCTCGGCCGAATTAGTAATCCGCTCGGAAAAACTGTTCGATCAATCACGCTCTAACGAAACGAGAATGATAAACCGAGCTGTCGTTTGCGAAATATTAAAGATCTTGGTAACAGCCGGGGGAAATTTTCTGGTAAATCTTGGCGAATAGTTGATGAAAAGCGAAGCCCGCGTTTCTTTACGAGGTCTTCCGCAAAACATGTAATTACTTCTACGTCTTGGCGGATTTAAGTTGGGTCACGCTCCGCTGGAATTAATTAACTTTTTTTGACGCCATGCGAAAACAAATTCATAGAATATACTTTTTAATAATAACTTTGAACCTGCATTGTCTAATTTTGCCGCTCAAGTCACGTTTTCGTTCATTTTAAAAATAGTAGTGGCGTTAACGATGTAAGAATTCGAACATTTTATGCCACATGTAGAATCGAAATCAAATTGTTGATGAAATTTCGATCACAGCTTATCGATTAAGTGAACGAGAAGTCATCCGCATTTAGAGTGAGTCCAAATTGTGTATCGAATTTCAATACGATCTTCATATCGATACATATCGATATGTATCGAAATGTCGGCCGCGATACGTGTCGAAATATCGATACGTATCGAATTATTCTGTCTGTGTCTGTAAGGATCCTAAGATCTGTAAACCTATAACTTATTTATTAAAAAATTTTCAAGTTCTCTGCAAGATATTTATGATTTCTCCTAGGTCTCTAGGATTACTCGTGTCTCTGTGACTATCTTAGAGACCTACAAGAAATCGTATCTCACTGAGAACTTGAGAATTTCACCTTTTAATAATTGAGTTACAGGCTTACGGGCATTACAGTCCTATAGATTTGAGCAGAATCGACCCAGTAACGTAGGAGCCATAAAATGGGATCTCTAACACTTGCGCAAAAGTCTCAAAATTTTCTTAAGGTAACTTAACCTTAACCCATTTCCCTGAAATTCAGATCAAATTGTTAATGACTAGCTGTTTCTTGTGAACACCTCTCACTTGTGATTTTAACTCTCTGAATTACGAACAATAACCGCGCGCAAGCGTGTTTTTTTTTTTTCAAAGCTGGACGTTTGCGGGACAAATATGGTCGTTGAGTCGTAGCCTAAAATTCGGGACAACACAGTACTGAACGTATGGTTTTGCTATGCTAGCCAAAGAAATATTCGTAAAATTTAAAATCCCCTTGTCTAAACGATGTCAACTTTTCTCGTTTAAAATATTCGTTGAAATTATTACTTGGGTTGAGAATAAGTTTTCAAAATTGCAAATTGAAATTTAGGTTTTGCATTAAAATGAAATTAGTTTTCTAGAATTTTCTTTTCCTTACTGCTGAAAATCTTGTAGTTTCTTTTTCAAGTGACCTATGCAAAGAAAATTGTATGTGTTTGTTCTATTCATTTTTTCCAGGTGTCATTTCAACTATATTTATAACTGCCAGTAAGTTTAATTTATTAACAGAAATCTTTGGTCATAAGAGTTTATTGCTGCATTGTGAACTGTTAAATAACAATCCAGTAATTCTAGCGAATGTTATTATTTACTAATCATTTAAAACGCAGAATTCGCTTGTGTAACTACCATAGAAACAATTCATAAAAATCAATCAACCATTGATAAAAATCAAGTTATTCGTCAGATAACTTTAACGGGAAAATGGAAAGACCGGTCCTAAATTTAATTAATTCAAAAACATAGCAATTTAACTGAATCATCATAACAAAACTGGTGCACTACATGTAACCTTAAAACTTGTCGTTACTATGAGCTGTGGCTGCGTATATGTTCTTTATGCATGCTTTCTTTTTAAGTGGAAAATGTGAAGTTGGAATTTGATATCCAAATTTATAAAAAAGAATATGTAATACATAAAAACAGCAGTTAGATTTTGTATAGGAATGCAATATAAATAATTCAAATGGCATTTGAAATATTGAACTAATCAAAGACACACGATTTTATTTCCATAGGTCACCTGATTAGAAAAGATATTGATCACTCGTTACATCTTTAATAGTAAACGAAACTATTGTTGATAACACGATATGAGATGAGTTAATCTTCTTCGAAAAATTACTTAAAAGTCAGTATTCTGCTTGATTTTTGAATAAAATTCCATTCTTTTTCTAGTCTTCCAGAATAGACTCCTTTGGTAGGTCTTCTAATGAGCGAGTAAATGTGTAGTTCCTGCAGTCATAAATATTCTATTCTTTTTCGCTTCATGTAAAATTATGTCTTTCGTTGAGAATATCATTCACATTTATCGGAGTGAATAAATCCTGTGCCAACAAATTAAGAGCACTTCGCGCTTGTCATACCAGAATGGAGATTGGCAGCTCGCGAACGAACTCAGTCGAGCTATACTTGTAATTGAGCTAGCTTATAAACCTAGTTCTTAGCTCCCCCTACGAAGTTTACTTTGTATCGAAGGAAAGCTCTCTTCGATTAAATTGAGGCGGTCAGAAGCACAGGGGTGTAAGTGCAACTTTTGAGATTTTGAGAAAAAAATTAAGGCCAAATACAAATTCATGAGATAGAAAACTTTTACTTATTAATATCTTTTTATGATTGTTTCTAAAAATTCAATAAATTTCTGTTTATGTTCGATAATTTTGCGTTTATGCCCATAACTCGATTTGTGTAATTTCACACAAATTACGCACAAATTAGTTTGTGAATGATCTTATGACTTTTATTTTCTGGATATTCCCAAACAGTAGTACCATCCATGATTTTCCTATTACATATTACCAAAAGTGTCAAAGTCAACGCCGGGCTTGCCGAAGAAATTTCTCTACTCGCTGCTTTCAATTACACTAACAAGTCCTTGGGAATCACGAGATCCCGAGAAATCTCACTTTCTTTCTTCAGATTCTCCACGCTCTTGGATGCCACTCTGGTAAATTGGGATTGAATTTTATAAGAATTCAATTTTTCCTTGTAGACAGTATTTAGATTTTCTTACGTAAAAAGTTTTTTATCAGAAACAAATTATGATGTAATAGTAGTATAATTTTCTCTGTTCATCTTTTGCATATCCACCGTTTTTTGAGTAATGATGACGTTAATTTTGCAATTCGAAGAGGACTTTTGGTCAGTGATTTTAAGTCGAAACGTTTTGTGTGACCGTAAAATCCATTTAGTATGGTCATACCTTCTCTATTGCTTCTCTTTCAAATAAACTATACATATAATTTTTCTAAATATTGAGAGTCTCATAACGTACGGAAGAGATTGAAATGGTATCTGCGGGAAATCAAATTAAAGCTTTTTTTGTTAAGAAAATTTGGATAAAAAACTCAATAATAAGAAAATCACAGCTAAAGTTAAAGTTAAAGTTAAATTAACTCTAGTAATAAAATACGTTTTAAATTCAAATTTGCGGTATGTAAGAGTTAGTTTAATAATGTTTACTTAAAAAGAATAACAAAAGATTAGTAACATGAAAGATTTCGATATTTATTTTTTTCTTTTAATACTCGAAAACTGATCTTCATATTGTTGAGAGCCGCTGACTAATTAAAATAAAAATAGAAAACAAGTTGGCGTAGAAATTTACCTGGTCAGTTTCTTTAAGTAGTGTTAAAATTAATATTTGCGTTTAAATTTACTGTTAAGCGAATTAAAATAAAATGGTATACTACAATAACGAGGAATACATGGACATGATACTTGTTTATGGAGCTGTTGGACATAATGCTAGGCTCGCAAGACGTATGTATCTAGAACGATTCCCAGATCGAAGAACGCCTTCCGAAAACACTTTCCTCCGTGTAATTCAACGAGGAAGAGAAACTGGAAAATTTCAACCTAGGAAAGGTGATGGTGGCGGCAGACCGAATCAGCATCATGTTGACGTAGAAGAACAAATTTTAGAAATGGCAAATGCTGAACCCACTATAAGTACACGTCAAATTTCTCGTCGAGTTTTTGTTTACACTCGTACCACTTCCAAAAGGTGCAAGGACTGATTCCCAATGATTATCCATTGCGGCAACAGTTATGCCGTTATGGTTACTCCATCGTGCTGATAGGGAAGCAGAATTTCCAAGAAGTGTACTGGTGACGGATGAATGTTGTTTCACTAGAAATGGTACTCTCAACTTCCATAATTTTCACATATGGGCTGATGAAAATCCACACGCGGTCCGCCAGAATAATTTTCAGATGCGTTTCAGTTTATATCTGTGAGCTGGAATTGTGAATTACACCTTAATAGGACCTTTCCAATTACCAGTACACCTTAATGGCAATTCCTACTGACACTTTCTACAGGAAGTTCTGCCGGAACTCCTCGAAGATGTTCCTTTGGATGTGCACCGCAATATGTGGTTTATGCACGATGGCTGTCCTGCGCACTTTAGTCATGCTGTTCGAAATTATCTTGACACTACTTTTCCGCAAAGATGGATCGGTCGGGGTGGATTTATTCCACGGCCCCCACGTGGTCCTGACCTGAATTCACTTGACTTTTTCTTATAGGGGTACATGAAAGAACGGGTTTACACCACTCAAGTTGATACCATCGAAGAGTTACGCCATCGCATCAACGTTATTACATAACATTTGCGCGAATAATTTCCAAAAGTATCAGGAAATTGGATTCGTCGTGCAGAAATGTGCGTTGACCCTGTGCGCAGGGTCAGCATTTTGAACAGTGTTTGTGAAATTTTTGGTTTCGATAATTAAAAATTTTTATTTAAATTTCATTTATTTAATAATTAAGTTGTAAAATAAGTTTTATTAATTGAAAAGATTCTCTTTTATTAGATACATACGTTAAAATTAAAATAACTTCAAGCTATCGACATTTGTAAGCAATATGTTACCTTGGAAATGGGGAAACTATTATTTCAAATTCTTTCGTATTAATCTCAGTGATAGTCAATAAGTGCTCGTTTATTTATAAGAAACTTAAATTGCTGTAACTTCCTTGTTATTGAGTTTTTATCCAAAGTTTTTTAACAAAAAAGCTTTAGTTTGATCTCCCCCAGCTACCATTTTAATCTCCTCCGTACGTAATGAAACATCCAGTATATTGTCTACAAGTTCTCAAAACTTAATTTAATAAACTATCATCAATCTAATTTTATGCTTTTTCATCACAAAGCATAAAAGCAAATGTCTTTTTACATTCCGTTATTTTCTGATTGAAATCTCATTTTATGATTGTTTCGTGTTCTCTTTTATTTTTCGATGAAAGACCCTTTTGCATTTCATTTGTACTCTGAGCACTGCGCCGAGTTCAAATTTATTACTCCGATTTACACATGTATCTGATTTCAGTTAGAGCTGACTACGCACCCTAAAAATTCCCGCCCTTAACGACTTTGTTTTAGTACTACATTAAGAGCTTCGTCTCGCAGTCTTTAAAAATATCAGTTTATATAAGCGAGCGCAGTAAAAATTGGCGTTAAAGTTAACGAAGGATGAAGCGGGTAAATACCACCCCAACCGCCTACAGAGTCCGATCAAATAATTTCGAGTTACGAAGTTTTCTTCATTATGCGCCAACGACCCGACATAATGACATTCCAGTCGTAATAAAATATTGTCGGTAAAGTAGAATGAAAATGATATTTTTGAATGTTAGACATTCGTTGATGTTTCCGACAGAAAATTTCATCAGTTTGAATTGCACGTATAATGCAAGACAGATCTTAATATTTCAGAAAATTAAATTCCATTTTATGAATATACCTTTTCCAGTTTGAGCATGTTTGATGCCTGTTCTGATAACCCCCTTGCACTAGTTGGAAGCCCGATTTACATTTGTGTTTTTAATGTAAAATTCCGATTAAAATAGTTTATTTTAACTGTGAATTTAAATTAATAAACGCGGTTTTGTCAAATGCATTTTCGCAGTACATGTTTTGTTCCTCTATAATTGCGGTTGGATGAAACACGTTCGGCTGTTTAATGGACTTGTTTCGGGGTGCGCTGAAACGATGTGTAACCAAAATTTCAGATGCCCTGTAGTCGTCTGTTCGCGAGTTTTATTATCGTGTTGGTAACATGCCAGCAGCAAAGTGACGGATTTACGGTAGCTCGAGGAAAAGATTACCGAAGTCCGACAGACATTTCTATCAAAGATGGCCCCAACGCTGAACCAAGCTGCGAAGAATTGAAGGCCATGTGGCGATTCTCCAAGCGGCAATCCCGAGCTGCTGAAATTACTAATGAAATACCAACATATCCAGATCCATTCAGTTACAACGTGTGGGAACCGTATTATCCGCGTTCAAGAAGTATTGGGGGGTAAGTTAGTTAAAAAGTATTTTTTTAAAAAATATGCATAATTGTTACTGTTGCGCACGATTGTTACTCCAACATTCGCGAGAAAAAAAAATATTTATTCTCCACAACGTGAAAATTGACAAATGTACATACATAAAAGTGGGTGAATAATGCTTTCAGCGAATTTCTGCGAAATGACACCAGAGCACTCAATTTCCTGAACTGTCACTAGACATCCGGTCAACTTTAAGTATGTCTTCGCACAGATTACATAAAAAAGATGGCGTTGGCTCTTAATACGTCGTGAAACGTCAAGAGCGAAATTTATTTCCTGGGGGCGTAAAAAGAAATTTGTTTTCTTTCTATCATTCGTGACAGTAGAAGGCGCTTACACTTGAAACACTTGCCGTTCAACATCGTTTTGATCTTTTCTCGTTCGACACACATATTCTTCTTTTTTTTTTTCGAAAAGAATTCTATTTACGATTCTATGACTGAAATATTTTCAGCGTCGATAGAGAGAACGTTATTGTTACCAATTTAAAGTATAATAGCGAAATATTTAAAAATGCATTAAAGAAATTTCTGAGGTTAACGTTTTTCGTTAAAATTCCTTTACTTAGTGTCCAAGGGACATTTAGGACTTAGAAAAACTAATGCTTATTTACGCAATAAATTTCTATTAACTAAGTTATCTTTTCTTTTTCGTAGCCAAGAAGAAATTTCGTTTATATTTACGTAGTAAATCAGGGGATTCGGTAATGGGATTTTCTATTTTCCGCAGTTAATAGTTAAATGTTAAGTTAATAATTAAATCTGAACAAACGAGATTGAGTATATTCGAATGTACGTAAATATGGAGCTCAGGGAAACAGAGAGGAAACTTTCTACATTAGCACTTGCGGCATGTTAAACACACATTCGCAAATTACGTAGGCAAGTTGTATTTAGCAAGAACACATACGTGTGTTATCAGAAATGTACACAAGTGAAAATTTGGTGAAACATACTATGAAAACAAGCGTATTAAGACGAAAGGGTAGAATAACTAGAAGTTTTGGGTTTGAAATTAATCTTGTTCTCTTAAATACATTATTAATTATTACCTCTGACATTTATGTAAATATAACTATCGAAATATATGTCGTATGTGCAATACGAAATTTCACGAGAGGACGTTTACGACGTTTTGTCTTGGAGGAAAATAACGGAATAAAAAAACATTCGCTTTTATGTTTTCCTCTCGTAAAAGCGAATTAAAATACTTTGAAATTAGAAGGGAATGTTTTATTCCGTAAACTTAATTTAGTCGCGAAAAAATCCCACCGCGCATTTCAACTTTCCACCCTTTTAAACGAGCTATTGATAACGAACGAGTTTCTATGTTTCTTTGTGAACATTTCCGTTTTAAAACTTGAAATTTCATGCTCAATTTATTTGTACAATACTGCAGTTTGAGAGATTTTCTTAAAATTAAATATTTAAAAAGGATATTCTTTTCAATAATTTAAATTTTTTATTGCAGACTAGTTTCATCTAAATAGGCATCATGAATGCTTCACACAAATATTTTATAAAACTGAATTCCTAAATAATGTGTAGATTGTGTAAAATGTCAAGAAATAATATTTTGCTTCGAAGGTAAATAAAATACCACCATTGTCGTCTTATATGGAAAAAATAAATATGCAGTTTTAGTTTGCGCGCGAGATTGCGGTTTAATTACATTACAGCCGGAACGAATTTAATAAACAGATTAGTTAATTTAAAATAGTCAAAAAAGTCTAGATTCGTCTTATTATACATACGAATTGTAAGATTTGGCATATTTATAAAGCTATTACTTGTTTAAAAATTGTGTACAAAAATTAATTTACGTTTAAACAAGTTAATATTTAAAAATTTTCAAACATACTAAACATATCCATCGAACAAGAATGACTACTTTTATTTCTTGAGTAGCGTACTTAGAATACTTATGTTTTCCTGTTTCAAATAGTAATAAATCTTTTGCCAAGTAACAATTCAAAATGGACTTTTTTCTTTAATTATTTCTAGCAAAACAAAGGTTAATTTCTATTTATCAGTTTCTAAAGGAACAAATCTAAACATCCTCCTATTTAATCTACAGGAAAATGGTTTAGGCAGCTCTTGTACGAGCGACAATTGAAAGAGATGTTTTGTTCCGAAGAAATCAAAACTAATGGGGCTGCTCTTTATAGCTATTCTTAAAAAAAGTAAACAACAAAAGATTTTGAAATAGAACGGCGCAACAGAAAATTTAATTCGAGACAATTCACACACAAGAATAGGCACATAAATCTATGGTCACGCGTAACATAGAACCTTATAATTCCAAGGTAGCGAAATATTGAGTTGAACGAAGAACATACATAGAGAAAAATAGGTAGTGAAAAGTAACACAATTGTGGCTGAAATGAATTGTATGAGATATTGACACAGTTGTAGTAAAATTACAAACAAGAATATTATCATGTCAAACAATTGTGTTAATATTTCATACAATTTGTTACTGGCTTCATTTCAGCGACAATTGTGTTACTTTTCGCTATCTATTTTTCTCTGTATAGTTTGGGTGCAGTTGTATATAACAGTTTTATAGAGAACTTGTATTTGAATTTTATGCTCAACAAACAGTTAGACTAACAAGTGTTCATGGTTAAAAAATTGAGAGACATAGTATTCAGTACTTAATACCGTAATTCCATTCTAACATATTATTGTTGATGCAGAATCAACAATTTTTAGCAGTTTCTAATAAAATAGTTTTGCGTTTGCATAAAGCAGATTAAGTACGCCACCGTTAGTTGATGAGGTGTTTGATTGTGCGTAGTTTATTTCTGATGCTGAGTGATAGTGGTGATGAATTTATTTAACTTGTAATTTTCATTGCTTTAATTGTATTACTGATATGAAGAACGCAGTTGAGCAACTTCGATTATGAGGAAAGGCCAAACATCGACAGCTGTGCGCGCTGTACAATATAAATACAACAGTATGAACTGTATGTGTAGGTATTAGTTTGAAAATATACTTCTCAGTTCAAAAGGCTTTTTTCCTGAACACCACTGCTATTCCAATCCTATTGTTAGCTTAACAACGTTTTATTTTTTTATTTTATACGGTATACCTTTACTTGCACACAAATTTCTAGTAAGACGTATTATAAAGAGATGGTAATTTAGTTTTTCTTTTGTGTATACGGACTCACAAAATATTATGAAGACAACAAGAATTATATTAGGTTAAAGCCAAGAATGGAACAGTATTAACAAGGTATGTACAATGTTGTGTGTGAGTGATAAAAACATCACTTGCAGGTTTCCACAAAAAAAAAAACGTTGAACTAACATTACAAAATTTGTGTCGTATATATGACTCCAAATTCTTGGTACAAGTCGCACAATTGTGATTAATTCAACAATAATTTTTTCTCCGTGAAGGCTTAAAATAATTAGCGATATCTACATACGTAATTAAATACGAACTAGAAAAGAAAATATCCTTAAACGAAAAAGAAAATGTATTTAAGAAGGTAATTAAAGTTGTCGAAGTGTGTTCCATTTCTGCTTTGTCCAAAATTTAATTTTAAATGAAAAAAGTTTCGAGTAAATGTATTAAGGAGAAACTGCATAATGAGGAGGTAAAGAAGAGGGGAAGCGTGAATTTTCGCCGGCGTTTTACGTGGAAACTAATAACTAGGTCGAGCGTTATTAAAATAAATCGTCTTTTTTCAATTACGCAGGTTTCGAACGAGAGAACCCTATTCAGTATTCTGAATCCGAGCGGTCGTTGATCTACCCAACTGTTTCATATTCAACAGGGCGGTATTGGCGTAAACTAATGAGGCCGTGGTCGCAATGTAGACGGTGTTAAGGAAGCAGTTTTCCTGGCGATTTTTATGCACGTCGTGATAAGTCTCGTCTGCCTTGTTGTTTATCGCTGCTTGCACTCGCAGACGAATTTGTTATGATAATGGGAGACTTTCATGTAAATTACGGACAATATTTCGCGCTCTTATCGTGCTGTAACAGTAACATCAGGAATTCATGATTTAAACGTCGATTTTTTTTCTCATTTTGCTTCCCAGTATGCCTTTGGGTCGCTACAAGGATCGTCCTATTTACGGTCGTGTGGTGCACAAAGCACCCAGGCGAATACAAGACATGGCTGAAAGGACCAGGGCGTTTGAAGAGGTCGCTCGGATGTATGGAACCGTACAGAGAGGGGCTGAACCGAGACGTAGGGTTACAGCCTTCCGATTAGGAGGAGGACATATGCCCTCATCCGGTTTAACACCACAAAGCGGTAGCTTTCAGCATCTCAAGGTAACAAAATCCGATCTACAGAAAAAGAACTTGGAAGATGTTTTGTAGTATCTAGATATTTTAACTTTCGCAATACTATTTCATTTAAACACTACTAGAATAGTACTGTCTTATTTTTTCTTTGACAGTATTTAGTCTGAAATGTTTGACTGTTTTCGGCAATCGTTGGAGATGTCACGACAGAAAACGAATTCCCTTGAATTGTTTCAGTGCACATTGTGTAAGGCATTTAACGAGAATTTCGTGTGTAGTATAATCATTAGAGCTAGGGGATTTGGTGGGATTGTACGGTGAATGACCTAATTAGAGCGCAAAAACAGTACAAAATACGTAAACAACAGTCAGCGGCGGATGTCGCCTGGCGCTCGCTAGCTTAAATAAAGTAAATATTCACACGTAACTTTGCGTACGATCGAGGCGCGCCGCACCTGAGTAAGCGTTTAGACTTTGGACCCCACCAAGTCCCCGACGTTTGATAATCATGCATCGTTAAAATACTATCGGCGGCGGCGTCGACAAAATAATTTTCCACAGCTCCGATCAGAGTCGGTTTAAATTATCACACTTGATTCCACTCGAAAGCGAAACAATGCGATTCTGAAACGCCAAACTCCAGGAAATAAAGCACAACGGCCCGTATTTTTTTATTAAAACTTCCCGATTACGTAGGTTGTTTTGAGGTCGACGTCGATGACTGGGCAAATTAAATTTTGGGAAAAGCGGGCGAGATAAGTGGATTTGGGACTAATATTTTTCTTAAATTTTTTCCTCCAGGAACTAATTCGTACCGAACGTGCACGTGAATTACAGCAGCAGAGAATGGCGGAGGAGGCGGCGGCTCGTGCGGCTGCTTTGAAAGATTTATCCGGCTCCGCTCACAGAACTGAATCGTAAGTATTCTCCCCATTTGACTTTACCGCGTCTTCTTGCATTTCCACTTCCACTGAAAAATATTCATTCAAATTCGTTTTAATTTGTCTATCAGAATCACGGAAATCAATTCATTGTCTGCAATATAATACCACAACAAACAAGAGCCTCTTGTAAATTCTAAATATACTGTTCAACAAATGAACTGATTGATATTAACTTAGACTAAATGAAAAAAAAAATTGAAATAACTGCAATATAACTTCATTAAATAGTTCGAGTTAAATTATTAATAAATTTTAAATAAATGTTTCGCGTAATCCAAAACAAAACAAATAAAAACTGAAATAAATAACAGTGAACAGTGTTTAAAAACTTTTCAAATATCTGTTTTAATTTGTTTAATCAGCAAAGATTCCTTTAAATGTTAAACTTGAATCTTTTTTTAACATTGCTTTAAGTTAAGTGAGTCCATTTTGGAATTCTTTCGTTACACCTCTAATTTGTTATCTTTCTTACATATAGAAAAAGATTTGACATTTTGACCCCCTCGAACTATTTCACTATTTTCTGAAAATCACTTGTTTGATGCGTTCAAGATTCGATTTTATTTTCAAGTATTAGTTTCAGCGACCGAAAGCACAACAACCTTTATCACAAATTTCGTTTGATCCTTCTATCCGCTAACGACTCTAACACATTCCCTTAAATACTCTCAACTGGTTGACGAATAATGAAAGAATGCGATAAGCGAACAAACGTATCAATTACAAGCCAATCCAAGATCGCTTATGTGTCTTTTCAACGAAATTAAAGATGTAATCGCAGGTCTTATCTGACGACGGATTTGATTTATTTCATAGTATAATCATGTCTGCGTTCCGGAAGAAGTTAATTGCGTTTCTTTTCTCTTTCAACAAAGTTCAGAATAATTCTGATTGTGTTATTGCATCTGTATTATTGGAGTTAATTACAAAAGCTCTTTTGAAAAGTTAACTTTCAAAGTTCGTGACGTCGTATAAGATCAGAATAGTTGGCAGTTGAAATTACTTCAGAACTAGACGTGTCGATAACAACGGAACCTCTCAAGTTAAATAATTGTGAACTGGCTGAAAGTTAGTACAATCCGCGTTGAGTGGTTCAAGCAATCGATATAAACGAGCGTAATGACTAATGAGTAATGAGGAACACTTTTCCGACTACAGACTTAGGCCCAGTTTTACAATCGTGGAATAAGAACGTAATAACTGTTCGCCAAATATCCTTTAATGTTCCTCCAAATCTACGTCACACCTACGTCACGTTATACCAATAATAATGCTTATCCGACGATTTTAAAATCGGGCCTTAACTAGCTCTTGGCCTTTTTAGAATAACAAGAAATTTTCTATTGGATTGAAAAAACATGACTTTATATTCTGTTCATGCTGTTAGCTTCTTAAAGAGATTTTCTTAAGAGAAAAAGAACTCTGCGTCATAAATAAAACGCGCCTGGCGTTGCATAATCATACGTAAAAAGCATAACTCCGTCCTTCTTTCTTACTCACCGTTGACAAAGAAGTAATACTGAAATATTTGTCGGTTGTAACTTCGCCGATTGATGACGCAGAGCTCAAGTTTCAATTTGATATTAGTATAAAGGATAGCAATGCTTTTTGTACAATCTCGAATAATTCTTTTATGAAATTCTATTATAATTCTAAAACAGAATACTTGTATAAATATAACTCAAAACGAAGTATACCGGGTACACGGGTACCTGGAAAATAATTAAATATTTTGATATGTCGACATCATATTTCGTTCTTACTTCTAATAACTCCATAATAATTATATTGAAAATGGCTTTGAGTCATTCAAGGGAAATCCTTTATTGCCGAGTCCTTCCGTTCATATGGAGTTGGGCGAAACGGTGGACCCAGTTCACACCAGTTCATCTCTACGAGGTTTGAAGAATACTCTAATAAACGATCTCCGCAGCATATTGTTAATTGTTATTTGTGCCTAAATTTAGTAGTACTGGCTCCGCAGTTACCCAACGCAAAGTCACTCCAAGAGGGAGAGGAACTTCTAGGAAGTTCGATGGGTTTTTCACAAGATTTTGCATTCTCCTCAGAAAAGTCAACAGTGAATGGCAAGAAAACTTTCTTCAGACGGGTGTGCCATTATGGAAACCGCAAAGGAGTTAAGAGCTTACCGTAATCAAGTGGCTAATCAACTAAGGGGTAGCTCACAAGCGCGAAAGAGTGAAATATTTTGCGAACTTTGGGTAGGATTTACGGCAATCAAAATTTTCTTATGAATGTTTGGCTTGCTAACGAATGTCATGTAATGTTATTTGGGTACATAAACAAAGAAACAACATTATTTTTGAGGTTTGAAAAGACACGTGAAGTTATTGAAAAACCGCATTATAGCGAAAAGGTAACAGTTTGGTGTGCCATGTCTACTCACGGGATAATTGGTCCAGACTCTCCAAAGGACGAAAATGGCGGCACACGTGTAACAGTTAATCAGCAGCGATACAAACGATAGCGATAGCTTTTTATGAAGATCTACGTCGATTTTGTCGTGGAAGAAATTTACCTCTTCGCTGACAATGGTTTCAACAAGACGCAAACTTTATTGCAACAGTACTTTCCTGGGCGTCTTACATCAAGAGGAACTGATTAACCCTTATTCATTCAATTCAACAGATCTCACCCCACCTGCTGCACATTTATGGGGAATTTTTAAAGAAAGAGTATACAAGTTCCACTTAGTCTTAAAAAACTCAAAGCCAATATTCGCCGAATCTTAAATGAACTTCCAAAACTTACACGGACAATATTTAACAACCTGCAAGAGCGTTATGAAAAATGTATTACAACACAAGGAGAACATATTGCATATGTTGTTTATAACCCGTAAATTATATTAATAGTTATAAGTACATAATATTATTACTTATTTAGTTGTTTTCAGTTTCGTTATACTTTGTTTTGAACCATACTGTAGAATTATTTTATAATTCTAAAATGCTCGTATATTTTTCGTTTGGTTGAGATATTAACTCCTTAATATCATATCATACATTTACTTTTTCTCCAATAGGCACTGAAGATCATTAAATTAAAAAAAAAAAAACTCATTCGAATATCCGATTATTCGAATATCCCGTTATTTGGATATCTAAATATCCGTCATCCGAATAACCGATTATTCGATTATCCAGAAAACCGATAATATTCGAATATCCAGTTATCCGAATAACCAAACCCGGTTAGCCGATTATCCAAAAAACCGATTTCGGTTGTCAGCACTAGTTTCAAGTTGTGTTAATTGGTTATATAGGAACAAAGTTCAGATTATTTAACTAGGAAGCTGTCATAATACAAGTCAATCCTGTGTGCTTCGATTGATTAATCCAGACAGAAATTCCATTTGCTGCAATTTAGTTGGTAAATCCTCCGCTCTCTTTGTCAAAATAATCCTCCGGAATATTACTGAAATCGATTGAAATGGATTCGTGTATGTATACAACACGTATATGTATGTATATGTACGTATACAACATGTATACAGCGTGTGACTGACTTAGGCCCGATTTTACAATTGTCGGATAAGCACTATTATTGGTATAACCTGTGGTATAACGTGACGTAGGTGTGACGTAGATATGGAGGAACATTAAAGGATATTTGGCGCACATTTATTCCGTTCTTATTCCACGATTGTAAAAGTGGGCCTTAAAATGATACATCTGAAGCATTCACTTTAAACAGAAATTTCCGTTGCATTTCAAAATGCCGACAGCAGCAATCTCAGAAAAAGAATAGAAAATTTTCTTCTTAATTAAATAAACAGTCTAGAAACGATATGTTTAAATATCGTGTACAATTTAGAACGTTTAGATTCCATGTTAATTAAATCAAGCTGATGATGACGTTATGAAGAGTTTATCCGAAGTCAAAAATTCCACGTAAAAAGGAAATGAAAAATCAGCGACGTCATTAAATTTTGCCTATATTAAATTACCCGATTTTCCGTCGGGAAAAGTAAACGATGTACCTCAGAAAAGCAAAGTCAAACGCTACGAAGGCGTAGAATGGTCAGACAGGTAAACAGATCGATTATGTCTACATTTCAGCCAGGAAATGGTCGCCTGAAATAAATACGTTTAAATTTCGATAGAAATTCCTTATTTCCTTTTAAAGCGGAACTTCTCTTTATTGTAGCTCTTCTCTTTAAAAGCTTCTCTCACTTCGTTCTTTATTTACCTCCTTCAATGAACGCAACATTTTATTCCTTTGCGTTTAAAGATTAATTCATTAACCCGTTTTAAGTATTAAAACATTTAGAAGATCGCCATTCTCTGTTTTATTACTATTCCTTCTTTTACTGCTATTTGAAAATAAACAAAACAAAAATTTAACATTGTACATTTATTTACACACGCAATATCTGCGATTAATCAGTATTTTGTTTAACCTGAATTTAAAAATTAAAAAAAGATAAGCAGCTTTTGTCTATTGTACAGGGTTTTTGTTTATATTTTGATTTACCTGAATCGCTAGAATTTACTAAAAAAGAAAACAGATAACGATCGGGAACCTAACAAATCCTATTCAACTTATTTTATATGGAATACTTACGCTGGATTTCACAAACGTCACTTAACTTTAATCATTGATTAAGAATAATCATTCCTACACCTTCAACATATGTAACCATGGCAACGTTTACTTTTAACGGATGATTAAATTTATGTAACGTTTGTGAAATCCAACGTCAGTGTATTTTCTCGATTTAAGAAAGATGTTTTTTTTCCTAATTCCAAAAATATGTTGTTTGTCTATATTTGGTTTAATACTTTTTGCGAAAACTTGTGCTAAACATTCATCATGATTTGTGTGCGACAAATCCACATTTTTGTATAGATTTGTTTTTCAAAGTATGTAATGTAAACGCCCCTTTAGTAACGTTGGTTGTAATAAAACCTACTTTACACGTCCGTGTAAACGTACTCTATTTTTGGAATTGGAAGAAAAATATCTTTCTTAATTCGAGAAAGTATACTGAGTGTTCCATTTAAAATAACGAAGTTGAACAGGATTTGTTAGGTTTCCGAACGTTATTTGTTTTCTTTTTTTAGTAAATTCTGGCGGTTTAAGTAAATCCCTAAAACTTTTGTATTTAACATTTTATAATTGGTAGGTATATATTATAAATGGTATATCCGTGTCCACGGATAGGGTTCACTATAGGAAAAACCTTTTTATTTTTCACTTTTCGAAAAAATATTATTGTTTACAAAAGTTTTTGCTTGACCTAAAAACCCACGAAATATTACAGAATATAATAAATTCCCATTAACAACTGAAAAAGTTGGGAAATTTATCTTTTAACTTTTACAAAATGTGGCAAAGATTAAAATTCTGTTAAAAATCACGTTGGCTAGAATCAACATTATGAATTTGATTTCTTATCACGTTTTAATTCACAAAAGTCATATTTTTATTACCCCGCAGGTTCTTAAAATTTAAAAAATGAAATAAAAACATTTAAAACTTAATTTTTGAAGAGAGTTTATTTTATATTATGTTCTTATTTCTACATAACTATCACCCAAATTACATTTACAGTAATTAATATTGCTTGAGTTTACCAGTTTACTTGATTATACTAACGGAATTTTTGAACATTGCCGTATTTTGCGAAAGTGTAAACAGGATTTTATTGTATTTTATTGTAATTAATGGAAATTTTCCATAACGTTTTTAGAATCTTTGGGACAAGCAAAAACTTTTATAAAGAATGATTTTTTTCGAAAAGTGAAAAATAAGTTTTAAGTAAAAAAAAGTTTTTCCTATAGTGAATCCGATCCGTCGACACGGTGTACATATTTTATATATATTTATATACCGTGTGCACTTGATTACCGCATCTTCGCAAAGAATCATATACTTTTTAAGAATGTCAGAAAAGTTCCGAGTAGTGTTTATTATCATTACATTACTTGTACTACGATGGACTCTATAAAAAAATAAGTAAAAAATTTCATATAAAATATTTATATTGCAGTTTTTAAAACGATAATTACATAATAATGTCGTAAAAAATTAAAAAGTTGTCTAAAATTGTAACTGTGAAAGGAAATTGAATTTTCAGTGACGAAAATAAGCTAGGTTCAGTAACATGTGACTCGATCATTACAACCCTCGGAGTGATTTGGTGAAAGGGCGTAAGAGGGGATGCCATTCACTGTTCGAAACAGGCAGAATGAACGGTCTCGACTTCGTTGGATATGTGATTCAATAGTTTCAATTCACATTCACTGCGTATATTAAAATATCGAAATGATTGTGATTTACTAATGGGGATCAGAATTTTATATTTTGTTCGGTTAATTTCGAACAAGACGGAATCGTGCGCTTGTACATACATTACCTCCTCACTGTAGCGTTTTATGTATGTACAGAGTGGATCAATTTCGATGTCTCTTATGGGCATCTCTGTAACTATAACAGATAGAAAAAACTAGTGGCTGGATTTCACAAACGTCACTTAACTTTAATAATCGATTAAGAATAATCATTCCTATACCTTCAACACATGTAACCATGGCAATGTTTACTTTTAACGGATGATTAAATTTAAGTAACGTTTGTGAAATCCACCATAAATTTTTGAACAATCCTTCAAATTCTTCAACTAACAATTAGAAAATTCGTATTAAATGGAAAATGGAAAATAAACGACTAATTATTATTTTTATTGATTTCTAACAACCACGATGTTTTAAATGTGTTTTGCCGAATCAGCTGGCGCGACATTCTAGATGCAATAAACCAATAAAGCGATTCGTATGAGAATGCGTAACAATCCATTAATTCTCATTTAAAGCCCATCCTAAAAATATGCGAGTTTGCTTTCCCTTCGGTTATCTCAAAACTTATTCATTTAAAAAAAATTATAGAAAACTTTTATTTCTTTTCACGGTATCTACCGACATACCGAGTTTGGTGCATCTTCATTGAAACAGGCTGTATACATATACTGATCTTTTAAATGTATTAAGACACTAAAATAAAGCCATGACCTTAACAAGTATTTCAATAACGTTCATTTTCGCCTTGTTTTATTGCGAATCGGACGAATTCATTTGGAAAAGAGTATGCATAGGTTGCCGTCTCGTTGTCTCGTTTACAATATTAATCGAATAAAATATAAAATTCCGATCCCAATATTTTTATCTTGAAATTGAAAAGGGCATAATTAATACTTGGAAACCGGAAGCGGTCGAGTGTATTTTTTCGTTTTGAACAACGCAAAATTAAATATGGACGGAATCCGACGGAATTATTTTCTTCACTCACGGTGGACGCAGACGGAGAGTTAATATTTTCAAAGGAGATATAAATATCGGAGTTGTTTCTAAGGAATGCGAAAGACTCATCGTATTAAAAGTTTTTACTGCCTTCCCTTTTATTTTGTTTTCCGAAAGCGTTTTCCTTCAGTAGTCGTTTACAAACAGACCACAGCAAACTTCGTAAAGCACCCGAAGATGTTATTAAGCAACTTAATCAATAACGTAGCTGCAATTTTATTAGATTCTTTTTTTTATTATTATTTTTGTTTTTCTTTAAACATTAAATATCTCTGTGTCATCTATCAATTTCATTTTTTTAATTTTATTTCATTATTGTGAATGTACATTTAAAAATAAGCGAAAACTTTGGCAGAAATGTTACGTTGTTTTAGATAGGTAAGACTCTAGTGCCCGTATGCACAGACAAATCTTAGACTTAAGCCAAAGCAAACCTTTACTTTGAACAATGTAACTATATGACGCACAATTGAGATGAAGTTAGCTTTAAGTGTCACTTTTTCCTCAAATCTACCGTTTCGCTACGAAACCAAGTAATCATTTTATGTATTTTATATTAGAAGCTATTTCAGATTTATGTTAGCTTAATGCATACATTCTTGTAAATCAATTTGTTTCAGAGTATTTTACCTTTTCCTGTAAATTTAGTCTAAGTCACTCACAAGTGGACAGCTGAAACGCATTTAGAAATTCTTTGTAAATTTTGTAAACTTTCTGCTAATTCACCTACTGCCGGACCGAATTACCTGGTAATCTTAATCGCGCTACAACGAACGGATGGTCCCTACATCTATTGTATCTTTCTGTCATGTTTTCATCCGTTCTTAAAATGCCTAAACCCTCTGTTGATTAAACTAGATTCACGGAAAGTGTATCACTCCCATTAGTCGGTTTCTTGTGATTCTAAAATTCTATGAAACATAATGTGCACGTGTTCTCAAACTACCCCCTAAAATTACCACCACTCGGACAACCAATCACTATCTTAATCATTACTGAACGCCAATCATATTTTTTCACCCCCACAATTCACAGTTCATTATTTCATATTGAAATGTTTTAAATTCTCGACACAGGGAAATTTTTAGACAGTCCAAACTATAGAGTCCAAGCCTATAGTCCAAAAGTCCAGTCCAAAACTATAGAGTCTAAAAATATAGTCTAAAACGTGCAAGTACAAACAATTACACAAAAAATAAACTCAAATATTCACACGGAGATTTACTTAAGTTTTGACACCGCGAACTCCTCGGTATAGTCAGTATATGTGGCATATTAGGTTTAAGTGATTAAATTAAGTTTAAAAAGAAACGCATTTTTATTCACACCTATTTTTCAAATTAACTGTTTCGTCGAAGTTTAAATAAAAGTGTCTGTATGGCCTTACAACCCGTGGACGGTGAACTTTCAAGCAACCAACGCCAACAATCTACCTCGAGATTTGTCTGTGCATACGGGCATAGGTTTGTTGCAGTTGAAAATTTCAGAACGCTTCAGGAATTTGCAGAGAATTGTAAAAGCAGCGAACAAATTTTTGAACTGTACCAAAACTTACGAAAATCAGATTAAAACAGAACGCTTCATTTTATTTTATTCAACTTGATTAGAAAATGTTTGTTAATCAATAGTGATGGCGATACGATATGTACGTACACATCGATATTGATTTGAAATTAAATAATTTTTTTTTGTATCGTATCGAAAATAATGTATTGAATTATCTGTATCGATTTTAGTATAAAAAAACAAATGTTAAGTTGTAATAACAAATTTGTTATAACTGTTTAAATTACTGTTAAAGTTATATGCTACTTGAAGATCTCGACATTTTAGTTTTCAATTATACTTATATCGATGTTTAGTAATTCAATAAAAGTATTTTGACCGAATTTGTTAAAAAAATTATATAAGTAAACGAAAACTGTACCAAAAGTAGGTACACAGGTGGGAACGAAGCTTTCGCGGAAGTTGTGTTTTAGGTAAAAGTTAATTGAATGAACGTGCGAGGGCGTTGTCCAGATCATTTGAAGGTCAATTTAAGTTTTTTTTTAAATAGAAAGCCATATTTGTTGTATTTTATTTTTATTATTTCGTACAAAAATAAACAACTTTTGTATAAACCGTTTTGCACAATTTTGCACAGTTTGAACGGTGCATCCTGTACACATATGCGTCGTTTTAGACAAGAAGTGGTTACTATAGTAAAGTGACCATATTTTGTCAAGCAGTTTCGGGGACGCAAATCTATAATAAATATACAATATAATTATAAACCACAATGTGCTGTTACGAAATATATTTTTGGCGATAATAAAGGTATTGAAAACTGACTAAAATAACTAAAAATAGGGTTCGTAACACACAAATTTGGTATCCTTACTTTTAGGCGTCAAACCGTGAAGTCGATAGAGTCGCTTTTATTCCAACAGAAATCTACTGGAAATGTAACAGAGCTCTTTAATTGCGCAATTAAATGAACAAGACGAAAAAAATAGAACACGGGGAAAAACACGCTTTATTTGGCCGAGCGCATCCCTCTGTTTTTTCTTTTTAATTTACCTTCTCCGATTTCTTTTCGGTGCGTTCCCCGATTGCATTTGCACAATAACTATTTAACAAGCAAATAAAGCAAGTTGAGATTCAACATTAACAAATCAATTCTAGTTTATGCCTTACCGAAAGTAATTACCAGATAAGATCACCCGTTTAATTAAAGCGAGATCGGATTTATTGGCCGTTTCGCGGTTATAAATTCCACAACTCGTAATAAGTCGATTAGTCTGGCGTTTCATAACTGACGTTTGCCTTTGTTCTTCTTTGGATAGAAAGAAAATCACAGTTTCTTGATTTCATCTTAAAAACTCCTATTTTCAGATTTTTTCCCGAATTCACTAATGTATACAAAATTAGCTTGCATGTCTAGAAAAAGAAATACAAATGAAAGGGTCAGTTTCACCGTATTTCCCCAAGCTCCGCGAGCTTGTCGAGGAGATGTGTTGGCTCGTCGTTAATGTACTACCCATGGCGGTAGCGACCGACTTACAGATGTTTATTTCTCCTCCGGCATTCGCCTTACAAACTGGGGAAACGCAGAAAGCTCAGTTCGAAGGAGCCGGTATGAGTAGGAACACGGTCCGAGTCCGAGAAATGTATCTCTCACATAAACACATACATAAATGTATGTATGTATATGCAACCCGTAAAGTACGCCCCACTTAAACTTTCCGATACAGTACAATAACTATTGTATAATAGTTATAACTACGGAAAAACTTATGTATTTTTTCTTGAATTTTTTTAAAAATTCAGCTTGCAGCACTTTGTTTACTTCACGGAACAAACGTTTGATTCATTTCTTTCTATATTAACTATTAACATTATATCTAACGTTCTTTTAGCTTTCAAAATGGCACTAATCCAAATTTAGTCCACCCAGATTCAATTTAATTTAAACAATTTGTTCTTCACCCTAAAATCTCGGACTTATATCGAGATCAAAAAGTTTCATAACATTTCATATTTTGATATTAAAAAGGAAACGCAAACAAAAAGCGAAAAGGTGAAATATGAAATGCTTCAATTAGTTAGTTTAGTTTAGGTATGCTTTAGATTGTATTTTTATGGAATTGATCTATAATTATCGTCAGTAAAGCGTTGTGGAATTTACATTGAGTAAATCAATGAGAAGGGTTCTAAGAGACGAGTACCAGGATTATTCTATGAATGTAAATACAAAGGAATTCCCTAGGGCAGCAGTATATGTATGTACATATATATATATAACGTTCCTCTCCAGCTTCCAGGACGGAAACTAAGAACTAGAATCCCCGCGTTATTTATCACGGTTGCGATATGCCAACCCAGCTTTAACCCACACACAATTTAATTTAATTTATTTGATTATTCCTTCATACTAAAAACGTAATTCACATGAAAAAGAAAAAAAAAACATGATTTGGATTGGTAGAATAACGGGCACGTGAGTAAACAGCTTCTTTATTTAAACAGATTATTGTAAATACTGGGCGTTTTTGAAACGCAAGTACTGCTTTTAAGAGAAATTGTCCGGGACCATCGATCGTGTTAATTATACGGCCCTCCCGGTGTCGAAAGAAACTTGCCCGAAACCACCGGCACATTTGATCGGATTTAACGGATACACGCCCCAGTTCTAACTTTTTGTTCGGCGGATCACCTTATTTGGCACAATTTATACGAAACATATCAACTTGGGCGTTAAAGGAACTTTATTCGACTGCAAAATAAGTTCTTGTGGTCGTTTTATTCAGAGAAAAACAAGATTGAGATAAAAGAATTTTAAACAGTTTTCTTGTTGCAATTTTTATAAAAATCGTTTTATTGTTGGCTGCTTTTGGCAAATTTTAGCGATTAATTTGAATTTGAACCAAAACTCTTGCGTTTAATGAATGTTCGTCGGTCACTAAATAATTTACGAATTAAGAAAGAACTTGTGTGGAAAGTTTTCTCTATTTAAATTCGTTTTAAATCCAGAAGAGTTCTAGAAACTTTCGGTATATGCGAATAGAATATTTGAAAAATTTATGCGTCGATCGAATGGCAATCGAAAGAATTTTTTTTCGTTCGCGGGTGGAATACACAAGTTCATAGTAAAGTAGTATCGAGAATTCTAATGTCGCATGTATTTTATCAGAAGCCTGAGAGACGTGAATTATTACGATACGAATGAAAGGGAGGAACACGACAGCTTAGTCGGAGGGGGCGAAGGCATCATAGCCTTCCCGGATCTGATGGCTCCAGCCATAAGACCGGATATGGATCAAGTCCGCTATGTTCCGGATCACAGTTACTTCAGAGATCGATCAAAGACACAAAGTTCATCTCTTTTTGACAGCAGTTCGTTCGATGTAAGTAAAATCAATCGATAAAGCGTAACACGTTAAATAAAATTGGGAAAATAATTTTGTTTACTTTCAGAATGATTACAACGGTTTCTTGCGTTAAGAAAATGGCAGCTAGACCTTGCAGAACCCAAAATTACTGAATGTTATTGTCTTAAATATAAGAACTAGCTTACGCTTCCAGAAAAGACGTTAAGCATTAAACATGCTGTAAAAATCCTGGTATACATAAATATTTTAGGGAGACTCCATACGTTATAGATTTAGATGTAATTAAAAAAAAAATTAAGACTATAAAAATTTTTAAAAGTATTTCGAAGGTTAATCAACCAAAAAAATGAAATAACAATAATAATAATAATAAAATTGTGTGTTTTATAGTCTTTTAGAAATGTGGACTGATTTACATTTGAAGTTTTCCTCGCGACACTATGGATGTCATTTTGATTAAGAAGTACGGAATATATAGAAATATTTATTTTTGTAATTCTCGAGGCTGGGACGATTCGTTGAATACCGGATCGCTCTGTACGTTGTTCCGATCAAAATGCCATTCCGAACGATATCTAGAGTGTAGCACAGCTTCAATCAAAGCCGAAACCCGGCGGGCACATTTATTTTGCCGCCTGATTTGGCACGCAAAAATAAAACGTGCGTTCGCTGGGAAAAGCCTTATATTTTGTTACGTTACTGAACAAACGACTGAAAAACGAAATGCAGTTCCTTTACAGGATGTTCGGAAATCGTTCTAATTTTTATTTCAAAATATCAAACATTTCGGGAAAAATTATTTTTAATGTGAAAATAACGACTGTTAAATTACTTATTGTTAGTTAACAATTAGTCAATTACCTTCATAGATTTCCGAACATACTGTTTACTAGATATTTAAAAAATGCGCGGTTTTTAAGTAGAGCTTTTTTAATAACAATCACAAAAATACGTAGTTAGAAGGTTATAATCTTAAAACATCTAAACGTACATAAAAATGATTGAATAATGATACATATGATGTGTAATATTTAAAATTAAGAGGAGACGAGACATATCTTTGTTAAATTTAGGATGGAACGTGTTCCATATAAATTCGGTGAAAATCATGAATGACCGTGGAACTTGTTGGAAACCTGTTGCGAAACGGTCGATACGTCGCTCTCGCACGAGGGGATTAAAGTTAAATAAGAGGGGCGGATTCAACACGTGGAGCAAAATATACTTGGGCAATATATTTCATGATTTTCGCCCGAACGAATGCGGACATATCTTGTGACGTATATTTCTCAAAGGATTGTGTCAAAATGACAACCATATAATTACATGGCCTAAACAATTACCACGCAGTATTAGTATTAATACACAAAACAAAAATGTCTTCCCTACATTACTGCATTTAAACAACCCTCTAGAAATTAGTCAGCTTGAATACATATGTAACAAATATTCGGAATTACGATAAAATCGCTTATTGCCCTTCTTTTTCCTGATGTTTTATCCTTCATACAACTGTACTTGAAAGTTTTCACCGTCAAACTTATTCAGTTATAAAAAAATGAAAGATAAAGAACGAGATAGCAAAATCTATAAAACAAAATATTTTCGACTGTATCAATATTTACAAAATGTCTTTACCGCGTTTACTACATGAACGAACGTACGCCTACGTAAAAAAAAACTCTGTTCAAAGTAGGTAAATAAACCGAAGTCTGATACTTTCGATTAGACAATTAAAAAAATAATTCAAATTTGGCCACGTAATAACAAATTTCCCTTACGTTGACATATCGTTAGGAACAACTTACAATATCAAAAAGGATAGGACATATCAAAGTTATGCGGTCAAAAATTTCTCGTTATATCAAGAATCCCTGTGGTAAATTCGAGGACATCAAGTAATCAGTTAGAAGCGCTGCGGCATATTGATTTAGAAATTAAAGCTACCGTGGGGGTGTAACTGCGGCAATGTTTTAGAAGAGTCTGTCGAAAATATTTTAATTTACTTAATCATTCTTCAAATTTAACATATCTGAGTGGATTTAGTCACCTTAATTTTCCTTAAAGATACTAACAATAAGAAAGTTACTGCTTTATCAGTATGACAAAATAATTAAGTGTACAAACAGACAAAATTTCTAATAGATTTAAAATGTATTGTATATATCTGTCTTAGATTATTTTTACATTAAGGCAATGTACAACTTTTTATTTAAAACTTCGACTATTTTTTACGAAACATTTAAGGTTTAGGCTTTACTAAAAACTGACGAAATCGATTTGCTATTTCATCAGCGTAAATTAGATCATAAAGCGAAATTAAGGCATCATGCTCTAAACTCGAATTAAAAACAATTTTGAAACAAGTGTATCACGGGCTTTAATAATTATATTTATCAAAACGCGACTAATATTAAAGCAAATAAATACGCGAGTCTTTTGCCTCCTTTGCTCGCGTTATTTTGTATTGCTTCCAACGCAATTATTTATCGTTTTTTTAATGCTCAATTTTTGGGCATATGATTCGTACAAGGCTCAGAGAGTCTTTCTCTTGAAAATTAACCAATTAAAAAAGTTGAAGCTTTAAGTAAGTTTTGATTAACGAGATAGCGAATCGATTTCGCCGAGTGAATCTTAGAGGGTAAAAAAACCTTTAAAACTTACGTGATTGATCAGACAATAAAAAACGACTTCTGTTGTGTTTCGACCGGTTATAATTTAACAAGTGCAATTTTTGTATTAGAAAATAGAAAATAGTCGATGCTAAATTTACCAGACAATAATATTAGTCAATTTACAAGAAAATTATAATATTAAAATGGCGAATAGTATTTACATTAGGTAATTTTGAGGGCCAACAGTTCACTAATATAAATACTTCATTCTTTCTTTAGTGTTTGTGTACTTAATAAAAATAAAAATAACAAAAAAAAATATTTTTGTGAGTACCTGTAGATGTTATACTTGTACATACGCATATATAAAATAATCCAACAGTTTATATTGTTCGTAATTTTATATATATGTAAATGCGCTTATATTTATTGTAAGGGGTACAATAAACGCGATCGTTTGAAATGATGATGAGGCACCAGTACACAGTGGGCGGAATTCCGAATCTAGCCCGACAAAATTATTTTTTATTTTTAAAACTTATTTTCTTCGTGTTATATTGCTTTTTGTGTGCGAAAATCTCAAACCTGAGACTTTTTAGCATGCCACTATCAAATATTATATTTATAAGATTTCTATTACTCGTGAAACGTCTTACGAATACTAAAACCAGTATAATATGTACTTCCACATTCTTCTAGATATACTCGTAGTTTATGTATAACAAAGTCTGAGAACGATATTTCCTTCGTCCAATCTCCTCTTAGTAATTCATGTAATTCCCTGTCCGCATTTTTTCATTCAACGTACCTTAGGCAAAAAAAAAATCATAATTTTATTTCCGCACTTAGAGACAAGAAATAATTTGAATTTCATTAGTTTCTACATAGCACAGTACAAAAAAGAAAGTGCTATCTTGTGCTTTGTTAGTTATAGAGCTGTTCAAACATGAAATTATATTTTGAAATTCTTATAGCTAATAAAATTAAATTTTCAAGCTAAAATTACGATTTTTCAGATTTTAAACGTTGATACTCACCTGTAGAATCATCACTCATTCTGAAAAAAAAAAATGAATATCGCAACCTAATCCAAAACACAGCACTTTTAGTCACACTTGAAAAGCGCGTATTTCCGATCGCAACTTTAACTGTTTTTCGAAGTGCGGACTTAACAGGGTTATCAATATACTTTGTAAGTAGAGAAGGGGTCCGGGCATGAACACATTAATCATCCTCAGACATTTGGCAACAATATTAGAACAATAAATTAGAAATATTTCTTACTTCATTTTTCGAATTTTGTCCGTCTAGATTCGCGATTTCGCCCACTGTGCAGTATTTTGATTATTTCTCGATTTTGAATGCCATCGCGTGTATTGTATTACCTGTTTATTTCCAAATCAAATCAAATTGTGTATTCTGTGATGTTTAAAAAATATGACAATACTTATTAGCTACAAATAAGTGTGGGGTCTGCAAAACAATTTATCCGCAAACGCGGGAAATTATTTTATATGAATGTAATTTATATATGTACCTATAAATTAAACAAATAAATATCTGAGCGAGCATTCAATTTAATTCTTTCATTTCATTCCAACATTACCCATTTTTATTTACTCTATATTATTTATTAATGCAGTTTACTAAGTTAGGATTGATTAAGTACTTTCAAAAGAAAAAATCCCGTGTGTCCGATTTAGGGTCTTTCCACCTTCCCGTTAAAGTTATCTGGCAAATAACTTCATTTTTATGAATGGTTGATTGATTTTTATGAATGGTTTCCATGATAATTATCCGTCAGTTAGTTTATCAAGAGGTGGAAAGACCAGCCCTTAATATCTCTCCGCCATCTATCGAATTAAAAATTAGCGCTCAATTTACAGTTATCTTGAATTTGTCTAATATTGGCTACCAGGAAAGAATAAACAGGAGAGAGCAACGACGAAAGAATAAACAGGAGAGAGTCATACTAACAGTAGTTTCCTGTCCAAAGTGGTAACTAAACATGGCCGCGATAAGTCATAGGCACACACAAGCGTTTTACAAAAGTCTGGAACGTCCACAAACCAACAATTCATCATTGTTTATAACACACTTACTGCATTAAATTTAACTAAATAAGATCGAAGAAATGTCAATTGTATTATACAGGGTGTTTGTGAAATAAGTGCACAAACTTTAACCACATTACCGTGAGAACACATAGAACACGGAAAATTAAAAAAAAAAATTTCATAACAGGGGGGGAAATTATTTTATCCGCTCCTTATACGACGGTCATGAAACAACGAAAAAACTTAGGAACCTGCTTCGCTGGTCGTAGGCAATAAACATCCCAGGCGTGACTAAGGGCCCCCACAGACTTCGTTCAATTCGCACGAATTGGACCGTGCGGACCAAATCGCGCGAAACAAGATCGTATAAGAGATCGATAAAACCGTACCGTCTGTTTCTCCACACACTAGGTGTTTAGCACGTTCGGACATGTCCGCGCGTTCCAATTCGCGCGAATTTGAACGAAGTCTGTGGAGCCCTTAATATGCAAACGCGCACTCACTCACCGTATAATATCTGTGTGGAAGAAAATATTCAAACGTTCACTACAGTAATTTAGTAATATTTATAACAACTAACTGTTTAAAGTGGCATCCATCGTTAGCGACACACACACGAAACGTTCCATAATCGCGTAAATGCGGGGACATTAGCTGTAAATGTTCTTGCATTGTACATTTACACATTTCACAACTAAACTGTTGATTCCAAAGGATACGGAGCAATAAACTGTGTCATGATCATAAATGAAATAAAATAAAGCAAATTCCTTGGCTACGATACGACTTACTGCGACGTGAAAACAAAACTGCTTTTATTAACCGTCCGAACTCGGCAAAGGTTACTGGGTCACTGCTCGATTACAGTTCTGTTTTTTGTTCCAACAGATGCTTTCTGCAGTCGAATAAAATTTCCTTTTCTTGGCCTACTTCAAAGACATAGACGTGCGATTAAATCTTGCCTGATTTTCAACTGCGATTTTCTCGAAATGTGTAAAACTTTTGTTAAGGACATGTGAGTTCAATCGTTGCCATTTATGGTGACGTATTATAGGTTTAAATATTTGCATATAGTAAAAGAACACCCGGTAAAATTGACATTTCTCGGAACTTAAATTTAGTGTAGCAAGTGTTATAAAACTAAACAATAGTGAACTGTTGATTTGTGGATTTGTATTCCATTCACTGAAGTTCTAAGACTAAAAGTACTTGAAAGGAACTTACTTACATTATGCTTGCTGCGCCACTGATCATCGAAAAATTCCAAAACTAACCTAAAAGTCATTCACTTTTTAACTGAAGTCTGTATCAATGTATCGTTCGTATATACAGTGACTTTCAAAGAGTGTGCTACAAATGGGAATTTTTTTTATTATAGGTTTTTATAAAAATTTATTGACGCAGAACGCTTCTGCATCCCTTAAAGTCAAATTGGAAAATGTCAGATGAAATTTATCTTGAACGGTATACAGCGTGGACACCGAGAAATGAAGACGGCTTAAGAGTAAAGTACCCTTATTTTACAAGATACAGCAAAATGTCATAAGAATAAGTTGTTCAGAAATTATAACTAAATATGAAATTACAGCCTTCTATCTCAAAAATAAACAAATCACAATTTATTGTGAACCACTCTACATTAAGAAATACTGGTTGGATTAAAGTGTCCGCCAAAATAATATGAACAGAAAAACACAAAATTCGTTCTTATTTCTCAATTATTTCATTTGATTCTGAGAGATTATTTCAATGCAATCCGAAACTTTGTGCTTTCTTGTAGCACACTTTTTGAAAGCCGTGCGACCAGCCTCTCTGGCAACTGACCGCGCGACACGTGGCTAAAAATGGTAAAAGCAACACGTGTACGCCATCTAGTGGAAAGCGGCTCGCCGCTAAAAGCCCGAATCAACCACAGTCTTTTTCAAAAACTTGCTGAATTTGAAAATATCCCACTTCGAAGTTCGAGGATGGTGGCGAGGGCTTAAGTACACGGGCCGAGCGCAAAAACGACAGTAAAGTTTGATATCGGTTTCGGTTAGAAAAAGTAGAAGCTTTTTTTTTGTAAAGTTTTTTTTGTGTCAGTTATTTTAAAATAAATTCGCTCGCTAACGAATCAATACTCGTAAATCTAAATCGTTAGTGTCTTTCCTGAGTTACGGATACGAGAAAAATCATTTAAGTTTCGTCCCCGGTAAGCTCAATTTCTTGCTTAAAAAGTTAGACAATCATTAACAAAACGCATTTTTCTAAATGTATTGCACCATTTTCCCTTCTGGTCGAGTTTCAGGTTGTTTTGTAATTTTTATTATCTGTCTTTATTAATGTTATTATAAAGTCCTTTTTTTTGTTTGTTTTGTGATACAAATTTGTCTTCAATATAATTGTATTTGTCAAACTTTGGTTATTTGTTGAAAAGCCATTTTCATCAAAATATAAACCACCCTTTCCCGTATCGCGGATCTTACACAGGGAATAACCAATCCCGAAAGCTTGACATAAATTAAAGAAGTTTTATTTAACCTTTTCTGACTGCATCTCCAATAAAACCTTCATTCATTATTTTTCAACACAGGATGTCAACAAACTGCCATATTGCACAAACTGACGCGTCGCAAAGTGGTGACTTCCGTCGAACGTTATTGAAGAGGAAGAACGTGTTAAGTCACTGTTTGTTAATTTTACAGGAGAGCATTATTAAGGTTTAAAGTGTCATGGAAAATCATAGAAAAATCGTAATTGAATCTTGAAATACCACGCGTACTAAGCACGCTGTTTACTTGTGAATTGGACAGTTAGATACTACACTGAATTGGCTATCACAATGAAACCATAACCTGTAAATTCCCAAAAACTGACTTAACACGTTCTTTGCGTGGGCTCTTCAATTGCATTCTCTCACAGCCGTAGGTTCCCTCCTGTTAATTCTTTCTTCGTTGAATATTGGGTGTTTAGAATGTTTAGAGAACTCTACTGAAAATTATCAGATCACTGAACGACAACTGACGGTAGCGGTGAGTGAAACTGTCAACTTTTTATGTATACTCGTCAACACTTAAAACGAAAGATTCAAGGTTAATTTTCGAACGAGTTTATAGCCTTTCGTTTCGTTTTTAGTGCCAATGATGGTACATAAGCTGCGTTCGTTTGTTCAACTTCGTTCACTCTATTTGTTCTTTTCGCACTGTTGTGTCACTCTTACTTGTATTAAAACTTATCGCTCTCAATCTTTAGAGTGCCAAAAGAGAACGTCGTTGAATTTATTAAATATGATTATGATTAATTATGATTTCATGTTTAATGTATTTTTCAATTTTTTCAATGAGTTTACACAAAAATGTATAAGAATTAAAAATGAAAAATTTTCAGCGAAACTTCGTATTTGGAGTATTTTAGTGGTTAGCAACAACTTTCTTAAATACCTTTTCGCTCTATCTTCATCGCTACTATGACTTTACTTGAAGCACTAGTTTTTATTTAAATCATAGTTGGCCAGATTTAGACTCCAAAAAGAATCCATTCCTACAAAAAGATTAATCTTAATGGTCTCTATCTCTGGTAAAAATTTTATACTAATTGCGTTATTAATCTACAAGTTATTCAGGTGTCTTCATGTAAAGTGAAACACACTGTATGTGCAGAGCCATTTCTAAAAATTTTTAAATTTAGAGAACATAAGCTGTTTCTTGGCGGTGCACTATTTTGAAATTATTTCGTATATTTCGAAATGTGCATTATAGAAATTAAAATTATATGTAAAAATATAACATGGCTCTCATTAGTCAACTGTACGGTCCTGTGAAAGAAAATACGATCCATTTTAGGTTGTCGTACGGTCGCCCCGTGTTCTAGTGTTGGCAACACAGCAAGTAAGTGACATTTGACAGTTGGCTGTACTGCATATATATGACATTTCGATTTGTGATACGGTTATAAATGGTGGATTTGTTAATAAAATTAAACATTTAATTGTTATGTTGTGCTTTAAGTTGATTAACAGCGAAAACGTTTTGACGTTTTTTTCTTGAAGATGCACTTTTCCATTCCTGACACTCAAGAATTAAACGATGGAAATGGGTCAACTTATACGGTAGGTTTACGTAAAAAAAATATTTCTTTCTGTCACTATTTTACTTTTGCTTTGTCAGGGTTATAACATTCATATAAATGGGGTGTTCCACTGCACTGTGCGGTACAAACAATTACATAACCTAAATGAACAGTTAAAGAAAGAGTTCGGACAGGAGAAACTACCCCATTTTCCTCCTAAAAAACTTCTTCCTTTAACAGGGGGACAACTTGAAGAGAGGAGAACTTTGCTAGAAAAGTACATACAGATAGGCAAGTTTGTGTTACATTTTGTATTTTATCAATCAATTTTATCATTACTTGAAAGTACATATTATTTACATACCATGTGGCCTAGCAGATAATAAATTGCTTTTGATATACATTTATCTGAAGGATAATACAAACATTTGTTTGTGGATTTTACAGTTGGTCAGGATTCAAAATTAGTATCATCAGAGCTTATTGTTGGCTTCTTATTATCGGCACAACAAGAAACAACATGCGAAAGGAAACAAGAATTGAAATTGGACATTTATACTATGAACAACTATCAAGTTTCTTTGCGTGTTTTATCCACAGATCGCACAGAACAAGTACTTGCAAAGACATGCAAACAGATTAATTTGCCTGTAGAATATGTACCGTATTTTTCATTGTTTCTCATCAAAAAAGAAGATAATGGTGACATTACTTTATTGCGTAAGCTCCAGGATTTCGAATCTCCTTACATATCATACAAATCCATCCAAGACTCTAATAGGATAGTTATTAGAAAAAGGTGCAGTTAGCTTAATTTAGTATGTAAACATCGAGTAACACTTTTAATTTTAGTTATTGGGATAATGATTATGACTTCGAATTGATGTCCGATCCCGTAGCTTTAAATCTGTTATACACTCAAACTGTAGCAGATATAGAAAGGGGATGGATTTTATGTACAAAAGAAGTTAAAAACCATCTTGCTCATTTCCAAGCACGACTGGCAAAGCGTGAATACATAGAGTTAGCCAGAACATTAAAGTACTATGGTTTTTTGCAATTTGCACCCTGTTACTGTGATTATCCAAAGCCTCAAACCAAAGTCTTGGTTGCAATCGGTGGGCAGGAATTAAGCTTGAGACTCTTGGGACAAGTTATTAAGGAAGGCAGTTTTAAGGTTACTAGGATGAGGTGTTGGAGAATCACTGCAACACATGTAAACTTCAGTTTTAAATGTTAACCAAAACTTTGACTTTTGTTATTTCAGAACAAGCAAAATGTAGCAGCAAATAGTCGAAGCACGACATCTGACTTAGAATTATCATTCGAGTACCTGATGTCAAAAGATAAACTGCAGTGGATTTCAATATCGAGTCAGCAAGCAATTCTAATGTCTGTCTGTTTGCAGTCTATGGTCGATCAGTTATTACTTAAGAAAAACGGAGTTAAACGAAAAGAACCATCCACCAGTAAAGGACATTGGTCATATATGAAACGAGATGGTTCAAGTCATTTGATTTCCCTGGATGAACCGGACGTTTATCCAACAACAACCGTAAGAATTTTCATCAACGTTCTTCAGCTTTTAATGTCCATTTATTATTTTTCAGAATGGCGACACAAATTCCAAATTCCAAGAATCGTTTTCAATAAAGAAGTTACAGGAGAAATTCTCCAGCGTTTCGTTCAAATCGGGAAAGGATTTTGTGGAAAATCATGCATTCGAGGGAATTGGGGATGACGACTTGTAAATTATTTTGCCGTTCCAAAATTTTTATTTTGTAAAAAGGAATGATATTGTATTTGAATAGTGTAACCAATCTTCAAAGTATTATTATCCAAGGTGCTTTTATATATTGACTTGCTGTTGCAACTTTTTGTCATTTGTGCCAATCGTACTCAAGAACCGAGACACAGCATAGAGCAATAAACTTTAAATATTTTATTTATTTAGGAATTTTATAACGTTACAATTCAAACCTCGTTTGTTTTAATTTTTATCTTTTTAATTGTGGGAAACATATTCCTTCAGTTAAGAAAATGCTAACGTAATTAACTTTTTTTTATGTTGTTAAATAATATTTTAATATGAAGTTTGATAACACTTTGTTTTTGTTAACATAGAATAATGATTTTTAATCAATTTAACTTGCAATAATTCCACTCTATTTCAACTTAATTTTACAAGGAAATTTTACAAGTTAACACATACATATGGCCTATTTCACATATTTACAAATTCGGAAGAGTTACATACTTAATGAACTAAAGACAAATTATCAATCCGAATATCTATTCGAATTGGCAATCGTATCTACGAATATTTACTGTACAAAGTCATACAGTTTTTGTTTGTGCATTACTGACTCTCGTTTATTGACTTAGGACTTCATTCCTGGCAAATTTATATGGAACAGGCTATACTGCTTCTTCTTTTAATATGTATTTAATAATAATATGAACTAAAAAACTCATAATTGCTTAAAAATCACTTTCTTTTATTAAAAATTGCATAGTCGAATTATAATAAGATGTTTCTCCTTGTGATATGACTTTTAGTGCAGGGGTTCTTAAAAAGTTATTGCAAAATATGTAATTACAAATGATCAGACAGTTGTAAAAATCAGTTCAAAAAGTTGTGCTGAAAGCTGTGCACTTCTTGAATTAATTTATTATTAATTACATATTTACTGATAATTTCCATCGGACAAGAAATTGCTTCAATTATCGAAAAACTATTGCTTTAATGATAATTAAAATCATAAAATTGTTTTAAAATTTTACTTTCACTAAATGTCAGTAACTTATTGTTATTCTCGTTGTACATCTATTAGTAGCCTCCCCTCGATGTAGCTTACGCAACACAGTCAATACCTGATGTAAGTACGTGAATTTTTTGATGAATGTTCTAATTCGTAACTCTCAACATTTTTTGTAGGAATCTCTATCACAATCATTTTTAATCTCAAATGTACCTGACAGTTTGCAAAACTATCATCAAAAATTGCTATTTCGCCATCTAATTTCCCCTCATTACAGTATTAATACAGATTCGTGTAAAATATGCTCACTTTTAAGGTATACTGCAAACTGTTGCATTTTTATTGCTGTTAGATGTTTGTAATGCAAAAATATATGTGTAATTTTAATCTGTCTTGAGTGTAAAACTGTGAGGTATTAAGTATTTAATTGCAGCTGCATCGTTAAAAAATTTACTGAAAAGTACCAGCAACTGTAATTGTGCGCCTGCTCAATTCATTCCGAATGATTTTAGAAAAATGGTTTGTCACTACACGTCCCGTTGCAATGCTAGATGTGGCGATAATATTCAAACAAGCAGTGTAGATTGTAAGTCTAGGCAATGTGTCAAAAAGCATTTGATCCTATTTTGTAACTACATATAGAGAGAGAAATGTATCCGTACCATTAAATTTTTATATCTGAATATATTTTACATATAAATTGACTGTAATTATTACTCTACTCAAATATATGTATTTAATTATTAGTTTGCCTATTTTCATCATTCAAATTTAATTACACTTATATTAAAAAAAAGATTTACCTTTTTTTTCCTTTCTTAGTAACCTTGACATATCCTAAATCATTTTGATTAAAAAGATTTACATTTAATTTTTTTTATTTCACTGACAATTTCACACTGCAATTACACATGAGGCAAAAAGGTGTGATAGAAAGAAAATGAGAAATTAGTGGAATTTTGAAAGACCCGATTCTGAGTTAATAAGGCGTGGAGCAGCTTCCATGTCGTCCATATCATCAATGCTGTAATGGATACAGGGTTCACTCTTGGTCTCTAAAGCGGTGGAATTTTTCTTGTGTTGTATTGGAATATTTCGATGCTTCAGAAGAAAGATGAGTAAATCAGAAGTGGAATCGTTGTCTGAGAATGAATCTGCATTAAATGATAAAATCACCTCAAAGCCATCAGCTTCTCTGCTTAAAGTCAACGGAGCCGTTGTTTTTAACGAGGACGACCCTGGTTTTTTTAACAAACGTGTACCTGGTTTTCTTGACAAAGGTATACCTGATTTTTTTAACACGAGCACATTTGTGCTTTCATGGAAGCAGCACATGAAGTGCGACCAAAGCAGCACGGTGAAAAAAATTATCACCATTATTAATGCAATCATCTTGCCTAAAATTACATAATTTTAGATTTTTTATTCATCACAAACTTAAAATAACTCACCTAATTCGAAATAGAATTACAGTGCGCGTCTTAAGCTCTAAAGCTGAAAGACTTTATCAGAGTACAATTTTGTAGCATGACGCTAAAACGTCGCAAAAAGAAAGAGAACGACAGAAACAAAATCATCCTCTTTGTGTGCTTTGATTTAGAGTGGGGAGTGACAAAAAAAAGCTTTTTCCTATTTACCATTCAATTAAATTGTTTCATTAATGAATGAAATGTTTATCAACGTAAAATATTGAAAATTAACAAAATTAAAGTAAATAAACTGTAAATTCTCCTGATTTCAATTAATTCATTCTATCCCTACTTCCAAAAGTTCACATGCGCGTTCTTAAAACGCGAAAGGAGGATGTTGTATGAAGATATAATTTAACTATACATATATTTAAGTGACTAATTAATAATATTGTTAATATAAAAATTTTTAACTGTAACATTTGTCAAGTCCAGACTTTTTATTATTAATAATTTAAATATTTTGAAAATTTGTAGGTATTTAGTAGCTTTTGTTAAGTAAAGTTGCTGTCTCAATATAGTAACACGCCTTTGAATATAAAACTACAGGAAGGAGTATATATTAAATGAATATCCGAAATGCTGCAAAAATTGTGTTTTATAGGTTATGTTCTTAAATTAAAGTCAAATTAGTGGTAATTGAAGTTGCATAAATCAGCATTATTGTTTAAGAAATAAGTTGGTAATTATTAAATCACCAGTTAATTCACAGATAAAACAAATGTGACATTATATTACAATAATGCACATTATTAATATAATGATGTTGCATAAATCAATTTACAAAATTTTTTAAAAATTCAAATTTTGAGCCCTTTTTGGTAATGAATTGCATTTCCCAAGACACCTACAATACGTATATTAAAAAAACAACAATTTCATTGTAGCTGAACTCAATATTCAAAATTTTCTTTAAAAAAAATTAAAGAATAAAACGACATCTTTAATTTTCAAGGAAACTAAACTAGTGTTCACGCCTAACCTTCAAATTCGAGATTCCAAGCTCATAATAGCCACAACCACAAAACATAATTGTCTCTGTCTCTCTCTGCTATAAACGAGGTCTTCTTTCTTTCTTTCTTTCGCTTTGCGCAGCAATGCTGCGTTATCATTGTCTTGTGGTATTAACCATTCAAGACAATTTACAATGTTTATTTGTAGCTGGGTCTAAATCTTAGACATTACAAACATCCATGGCCCTGGTGAGATTCGAACTCACGCCGCCGAGCGACACGACTTACAAAGTCGGCTAGGCTACCGCTAAGCCACCGGGCGACCCATAAACGAGGTCGGTAGCCGTTGAGGGAATGACGAGGCATGTTTTTTATTTTATTTGAAAACAAAACGTACAGAATTCGAGCTCGTAAAAAAAGAATAGCATAGCCGGAAAGTTATGCGCATAGAGATAAGAATACAAAGATTTATTTTTAAATTGAAAACTGAATATGCACGTAACACATCTTTGGTTATGACTAAGCCTCGTGAAAAACGTACGAAATCGCCCCACTACTGAACGAGAAACACAGCCCAGCGGCGTGTGATGTCGTGTTTCCGAGCGCTACGTCGCCGCTAAGGCGGCAATATTTACCCGTAACGAACCTGCACTGCGAGTCGTCTGTTTGGTAGGGGAACATTCGTGACGTTTTGTACAAATTCCACGAGCCTTAGTTATGACTTATGAAGTTATGAATAAAGGCCTATGAAAATGATTCATTTGTTATTTTTGAAACCGGCTCCTCCACCATTGTTATGCAAAAGAAAAAGTTTTAAAATATATATCTCGTAAGTTACTTACCACATCGTTAATTTTAACCAAAGAGCTTTCGGCATTTTCGTTTCAATTAAACAACGTAAAAGCACTTACCTTCTCATCGTCGCATTTGCTTCGCTATGCTATGTATATTATTCCGACCATTTCATCATTTCTGCCCTTGTACACACACAAACACACACCCTACGCGCGCGCACATATTGCACTAAATGAAACGTTTTTCTAACGCGAGTTTTCCGGACGCGAAAATTTTTAAATTTAAACCAAAACGAGTAGACGCTTCCGGCGAGCGTCCATGACCATGACTAACTGACGCGCGAAGCGATTTTCAATTTTTTTGTTATGCATGGCCAATGTGATTTGTAGTTTTTTTTGCGCGGTTATCTTTGTTTCAGGTGCATGTTTACTTATTTTAAATCGATCTCGAAGAGTGAGCCTACAAAAAAGTTCGTTTTTTTTGTCGCGTTAAGTTTAGCATAGACAACGAACTATGTTCGCAAAGATGAACGTACACATAAAGAATTGCTTACCCACATACAATTTGCGATTCGATTTTTCTTTAATTCGACTGAAGAAATCCGTTTCTACATTTTCTTAAAAAATATAAATTAACGTAATAATATATAGTTTAATCCACAGACTGAATTGTTTGTTGCTGCTTGTTCGGTTATAAATTGCAGCAATAGGAGAAAAAAGACAGGAATATATCATTTTACCCTAAGCTGACTTATCTTTCCTGCAATCTCGATATGAATCATACGTGGAGGTTCAAAACAATCAAAACACCTTAATGGGCATACACACGGTCAGGCAAGCCTTCGCGCTTGCTTGAGAGGCAAGTCTGCGAGCAAGTATGATACATTCATTTATGCGGGCCATATACACGCATGCAAATCCGCGCGCAAGTGCGTTCAGGTAAGTGGGCGAGTCAAATTTTGACCACACACTATTCAAGTGTTAGCACTTGTTGTTCAGGCAGATTAGGAAACTCCCGGCATTTCAGACGCGAAATGAATAATTACGGGTCTTACCTGACGTTGTGGGTGATTGAACTATGCTAAATTAACATGCGGAATAAATGAGTACAAAAAATAATCATACGAACTTAAAATACAATACAGGTTGTCCCGTAAATAAGGGGCCATAATGCGAGGGCTAACACAATGGTGCATATAGAGTCCGCGAATGTAAATGAAAGTGGTCTGCTTCGGTAATTTTTTTGGGAAAGTTTTCAAAGAAATTACGATCGGAATACGGTCCTGTTTTGCTTATAAACTCTATACGTCATAGGTAAGCGGATGTGATTCAAAGCGAAGAAAATTCGATAATAAAACTGACCTGCTCAACATAATGACATATATTGCTGAGGTCTTTTGGACTGCGATTGTTATGTCATTAGTTACCGTGATGTCTATAGCAAGTATTCGAAATGTCCTCCGTTGCGCAGGTCAGGGAAGGCAAGTTCGTACTCAGTATTATACTTTAGCATATCTCCCAAACGATGCTGTTTTCGTAATTTTATTAGAAGAAAAAAAGTTATTGTATATGGTCACCTATCCATTGCTACCGTATGGCCCCTTATTTATGGGACACCCTGTATATGACTAGGGTTACCGTTGGCTTTGCTGGCAACGATTCTCCTGCGCGCATCCCTGTGCAAACTAGTTTGTGCAAGTAAGCCCGTGCATAAGGATACCGTTTTGCCGTCTATATGCACGGGTTTACTTGCACAAGCTAGTTTGCACAGGGATGCGCGCAGGCAAATCGTTGCGTGTAGACGGACCTTAAAAGTTTGGCACGTTGCGGTTAGGAAACGTTCACACGAGAGCGGTTTAAAACCTCAAGCCCCACTTCATATTCACCTTCTCTGCTCGTCAAGTACAGAGTACTTTGTCCTTTGTTACTAGTTTGCCTGTTACAACACGCAGTTCTTGTTGAAGAACGGAAAATAGACATTAAATCATTTGGTATTTGGACATTTTAAAAAGCCAGACGACAAAAAAAGCCTGCCGGACATAAAATTTTGTCCAACTTTTTCCGGACGGATGGTAACCCTATATATGACTTAAAAACTAAGCTAAATATAAAATTAATCTAATAACTTAAAATACAATATATGACTTAAAAACTAAGCTAAATACAAATTATATAATTACATAATTATATAAGTATAAAATTAATCTAATATCTAACAAGTAGAAAAAGCTGTTTTCTCTACTTTCCACCAAAGCCACAGATTCTTGTTAAAAACTATACGAAATAAAAGCAACATAACTTTGAAAATTAATACAAAAATATACTTGCCTACAAAACAGAAAATATTACTCATCACAAGCACGAGCGTACACAGAGAAAACACAATGGTGTTTGTTAACACAATTGTAGACTTTGTGCTTGAAATGAAGACAGGAATAATGATTTAACTTGAAGGCTTCCGCGGCCGTCGTCCATGTTTAAATTGGCTTCCGGTTGGAACCGCGTCACGTTGACTTCTACTGCCGACGTTTCGTTCTTCATTGCAGAAGAACTTCTTCAGGGCTGCTGCTGCTGGTGGTGTTGCTGCTGCTTCTGGTTAGTCAGTCTCAACGACATAATTATAAGCTATCTGTGATTTTTTTCACAATAAATTGTAATATTTTTTGTAATAACAAATAAATAAATATCTAAATGTTTCATTATGCTATGAAATATTTATTTTATGCCCTTAAATTAAACAGTATTTTGAGTAATTTTGAAATGTATATTATACTTAGGCCCGGTTTACAGAAACTGCAAATTGCAAATTGCAATCAAATTGTAATGACGTTGTTAATTTGACATTTCGCAATGTAATTTTTATATAAAATATAAATAAAAAACTATCCAGAGCCTTGTACAGCCTTAGAAGACTCATGAAAATAGGAACTTACCAAGCAGCAATGAGCGCTTATTATTAGGGCTGGGTCGATGTATCGATATATCGATACGTATCGATACGCCAGCTGTATCGATACACATTTTCAACTGTATCGACGTATCGCATATCGATACGTATCGAAATATCGGATATCGAATATCGATACGTATCGAAATATCGATACGAATCCAAATATCGGATATCGAATATCGATACATATCGAAATATCGGATATCTTATCATAAGATTAAGCAATAACCTTAAACTAAATTCATTTTATTTTACCGTTTAGAAGATATTTAGTTTATTTCAATTTTCTCGAGACTTGAAAAACTGGTCTTAACCGTTTTTTGCACCAAAGTTTTAAATCTCTGTTCAATATTTCGAAACGTATCGATATATCGATACATCGACCCAGATACCAGAAGAAATAAGAAATCTAAATAGGGTTAAATTCAAAGCAAAAATGAAACAAATGTTGAGAAAAGAGGCCTCCTACGACATCGAGGAGTACTTGACAAAGAACCTGTGTTTCACATAATAATATTCTCGATGGAAATCAAGCGTCTATTATTTTTATTATTTTTTAATTATTGAATTATAGTAGGCCTGTTCGATAGCTCTGCACTTTTCTACACTTTTTGCACCAACCGCTCCTGAGAGAGTGCGATGTATATGACATAACATAAGTAGGAGTGAGAAAAATAGAGTAAAGGTGTTAAAAGTGTAGAAAGTGCAGAGCTATCGAACAGACCTATTATATATATATATTATAACATTATAATGTTATAATATTATATTATTATAATATATTATAACATTATAATGAGGAACTTACAGTTTTAATTAAAGACATAGGTTTTGAGACACCCTGTATTTTTTCCAGAAATTAATCTTTATTTGCTTTACAGCTGGAGAATGCAAAAATTGCAATGAAAAAGTGAATGATAAATTGTCAAAACTGGAAGAAGGATGGCAGAGCCGAGGAAGGTGACCGTCCCAAAAGTATAACAAATTTGTACATTTTATTAAATCAATTTATTAATGTATTTCTGATAAGTATGAAATAAAACTAATTCAGTTAATTTTTCTTTCAATTATTATTTGATGTGTAAATATACTTTATTTTTAATAAATTTACATATAATAAATAAGTGTTATAATTTGGCGGCCAACTTCCCCGAATTACATACAAATAAGCCCTGAGAGAAAAACAGTAAGTGTTGTGTGTGTATAATTCAATTTGCATAAATAAATAAGTAAATATACACAAAACAAAACACAACAAATGTGTTGGCCCAACGACAGGCAGAAAAAAAACAACAAAATGTATTATTTTTTGCGAAGAATTTTAGCCTAAACAACCGATTTATTTTTTAATTCGAGTTCTTCAGCGTCTATTTCTAATTATATTTATGATCAAGCGTGTATTTAAGAGTTTCTTTAATCTAACGGAGTCCTAACCTCCGTACGCACAATTCAAATTAACCGCTAATTCCTTCCCACCACTTGCAAGTCGTGCAGAGGTTTTGGCTGCTCGTTTACTCGTCTGGGTTGGCAACGCTGGTGATAAGTGGTAGTAACTTCATAGACAAACTATAGCCGATTTTAAGCGCATAACCGGTAATTACAGGTTAAAAATATTTTTAACTAAATGCTTTCCAGATGCACAGGTCAGATACTACTCGGTGTTATTCCAGAGCTGCTCCAAGTAGCTCCGAGTAATTCATCCGTGCAATTGGACAGCACCTCAGGTAGCTTAAACATATTTAGTTATAAATATTTTTGACCGGTAATTACCGGTTATGCGCTTAAAATCGGCGTATATGGTAACTTTATGTCTTATGTGACTTTTGTTGAGTTCGGAAATTCACACCTCCGAGTGAAAAGTAGAGTGAGAGCGCAGCTGTTTTGATATACGTAAAAGTGAGACAAAAGTGCTCCAAGAGTGAATAGAGTAAGCGCGGAGGAATTACCGAACCCAGCATTTATGTCCGGAAATTGTATGTGTGATTGTATGCAAAATTGTATGTGTGTAAGGTTATATATGTCGATGAATTATAACATTGAATTTTATTACAGTTTTAACGATTTTACAACTTTTTTTATTATATAAAATAAGTGTGTTTTATATCGATTCGTCGTGTAAGTATAGGTTATGTTCTCTTCGTTTTTAATATTTAGTCTGAACCACTTTTTGCAGTTGGAAGGAAATTAAGAACTAAAACTAGTCTAAATTAATGTAGTTGGAATATACTAAAATTCAGGACTTCATAAATTGTGCAGTAATGGATCGAAAACAGTGCGATCCAGTTGTGGCAAGTTGTTCAAAGCCTTTGCACGTGCAACGTGTAGAGAGAGCAACTGATTTAAACTTATTTTTGCAAGAGCGTAGAAAGGAACGTTTACCAGTTTGTAGTAGTGATGAAGAAGCAATTATTGTTGATAATGGACCGAGCGAAAGTTATGATTTTTTAAATGGTACTTTTACATGCGTGAGTATTTCGTTCATTAAAACCACATCTTCAGATGGTGAAGACGGAGGTGATGGAATTTTTGTCAACATGGACTTTGCCGACATCGATCGATCTTGGCTAACAGACATACTATTGGAGGAACCTCCCGACTTAAAATTTAACATGTTAGATGAGTACAAAGATCTTTTAAAGACGCACAAGCGGAAAAAGAAATTAGCGTACAACGAAGAGGTATTTATTTATTGCAAAATTCTTAATTCTAGTTATTAAGTTGTTATTTTGTAGAAACTAGAACAAAATATGTATTACGGAGCCGGACTTTTATCAAATTTTGATAGGTATCCTGAAAATAAAAAAGCCGTTCTCGTTAAGTATCCAAAGAAAAAAGCGAAAACTGAAGAAATGCAACCAAAACAACCCTTGTATTCTCTACCAGAAATGTTACAAGAGATGTCGGTAAGAGATACTTGCTCGAACAAGTAGCTTTTTATAGGTAGATCATTAATGCAATTTGTTATCCATCCAGGATGAACAATGTGTCGATTTTGATATTGAAAACGCCATTGACCTGCAAAATTTAGATGAAGATTCAAATAAAACGACCGAGATTAGAAAAGAATATCTTAAGTCATCAAGTACTGTTACGAAAAAGCAGCGAAATAAGAAGTTCAAAGATGAAGAATCCAAGAAAAAATGGGAGGAAATGATGCAGGTAAAGAGAAGGAAGATATTTACGGCGATGGTTAAGAAAGAGATAAGCAAACAACAAAGAGCGAAAGTCAACAAACACAAGGAAATGTTGATCCAGTGCAAGAGAGCAGCGTTGCAGTGCCAGAAAGTTATTCGAAACAAAGCAGTAATACCCAATATAATATCAACAAAGAGATATTTTTTAAATTTAAGTTTACAGTTACAATCTGCGAGGGCCGTGAAAGAATTACAATGGAGAATGAAGAGGCTCGCCAGGGAAAATTTGGCTTATTGGAAGAGATCAAAACGTGTTGACCGTGAAATGCGCAGGAAATTAGAAAAGGAAGCTGAAGAACAAAGGAAGATGGATTTTGAATTAATCGAAGCAAAACGACAGCAGCGCAAGCTAAATTTTTTGATAACGCAAACCGAATTATATGCACATTTCATGTCTAAGAAGGTGGGTGATAATTCACCTGAAGAACAACTGAGAATCCTAAGTCAGTTAGACGAGGAACGAAATCCTAGACTAGCTACTATCGATGATTATGACAGGCAATTAGACTTTCTTAATAAATTTTCCGATGGCCTTAAACGTAACGAAATACATTTTCAGTGAGGTAATGAAAGCCAAAGCTATAAAAAATGCCCAAGATGCTTTTCAAAATGAGAAAGCGAGGACAAGACAATTCGACATGGAGGCTAAACAGGAAGATGGCAAGAAAGTTTTGGACGGCTCTGATGGCGAATACATGCAACCGATGATATTTCAAGGAACTCTAAAGGCCTATCAACTTAGAGGGATGAATTGGTTGGCGAATCTATATGATCAAGGCATCAGTGGAATTTTAGCTGATGAAATGGGACTGGGGAAAACAGTCCAAAGTATTGCATTTTTAAGTCATCTCGCAGAAAAACATGGTAAACTTACCTATATATTTTAAAACTACAACTTAACTTAAGTAGAAATTAATCTCATCGGTTCGCATTCTCATCCTATGATTAATTTGTACAATTAATGTTTCCATTTCTTGTGAAAAACAAAAGTTAATGGCACCGAGACATGTTAATTATTGTGATTTTATAATTATTAGATTTATGGGGCCCTTTTCTTGTAATTTGTCCTGCTTCAACCTTGCACAACTGGCAGCAAGAATTTGCCAAATTCGTCCCCGAATTTAAAGTCGTTCCATACTGGGGCAATCCAGCTGTAAGTTTCGTATTAAATGAAAAACAAAAATAATTGACTTTGTGGCAAAACGTGTTTTAGGATCGAAAAATTCTTCGACAATTTTGGAACCAGGATGGCATGCACACCAAAGATGCAGGTTTTCATGTTGTCATAACAAGTTACCAGATAGTAATTTCAGATGTTAAATATTTCAACAGAATTAAGTGGCAGTATATGGTGTTAGATGAAGCTCAAGCGATTAAAAGCACTAGCAGGTACATTTTAATTTCGATTTTAATAGCTCGGTGTAATCGAGCAGATTTATTGCAGCATGCGATGGAAGACCTTGCTCGGTTTTAATTGTCGTAACAGATTATTACTGAGCGGTACCCCGATACAGAACAGCATGGCAGAATTATGGGCACTTCTTCACTTCATAATGCCAACCTTGTTCGATTCACACGAAGAATTCAACGAGTGGTTTTCCAAAGACATAGAAAGCCATGCGGAAAATAAAACGGGCATCGATGAAAGTAATTTCTAGCAATGGGAAAAGAGATGTATTAATATTAAACCACATGAAATTTTACAGAGCATCTTTCCCGCTTGCACATGATTTTAAAACCGTTTATGCTCCGGCGCATTAAAAAAGATGTCGAAAATGAATTATCCGATAAAATTGAAGTCATGGTTTACTGTCCGTTAACGACCAGGCAAAAGTTGCTATATATGGCTTTAAAACAAAAGATTCGCATTGAAGACTTGTTGCATTATACCGTTGGGGGAGGTGATTCTCATTCAGTTGACAAAAATTTTACTTCGAATTTGATGAACTTAGTTATGCAATTCCGTAAGGTAAAATAATATTACTACTATGAATAAAGCGAGGATAATAACACCTCCAGTTACATTTATTGCTTGTAAACCTGTACCCATGGCTATTTCTATAAGAACTTAATTGTTACAGGTTTGTAACCATCCTGAACTATTTGAAAGACGAGATGCCAAGTCTCCAATTTACGTGTCTCACTTGACCTATAACATTCCTTATGAAATATTCGATTACAACATCCGTGAAGAACACTGTATGTTATTACAGAAACACTTTGTATTCACACCACAGTACATAATGCAAGCAATATCTGGAAATCAAACTGACACAATATTCAATTTTTGCTCGGCCTTGCGCTTATCTGCGGGTGAACTATATAGAATACTGCAAGGTGATATTTTACAGAGGTAAACTTAATTTGTACCTCCCTGGCAAAAATGGTGAATTAAAAAAAAAACCTATTTCTAGGTGGCACAGCTATTTCAATATAGAAAACCAATGGTTCAATCTGTGTTACAGGCGGTTTTGGTCGAATAACACTAATTCCGACGTTGACGTGCAAATCCACCCCGAATTCAAATTGTTTTTGGCCTACATTCACATGAGTAGCACTTTAAAAGACTTAATTTTCACAGCTCAAAACACGGGAAAGTCCGTCTTTTACACCCATACGACACACTATTATCATTCAATGCCCGAAACTGTGGAACACAGAAATATAAGATGTAGAACATCAAACGATGAAGGTGAAACAATTATTGATGTGGTTAATGATGACACATCTGCGGTAGTTAAATTATCAGATTAATTTCAGTTAATACTAACTGTATGAGTTTTAGCCGAAAGCTACCACGATTTTGATGTCGGAGTTTCCATATGAAGAAAGACCAATTCAGGTGTTTGAGTGTGAAAAAACCGTTATGCCTACATTTTTATTTTGTTTAACTCCTAAAGTAAGTTGTGTTTGAAAAAGTCAAGTGGTACGTGCGTTGCACGAAGCTTGTTTGTCTAGGTCACGACCAATTTCCCGAAATTGTTTTGCCCCTCGAGACGAGTTGCGCATCAGTGGAAAAGGCATTTAGACGATTGGTCTCTCAACTCTTTGAATTATCATTGGACACAAGCTACGAACAAACAAATTTGCAGCTCGAATTCGAAGCAATTCTATCCATTACCTAAGACATCCGTTGATAGCCTAACACAGATGCACGGGTGGTCTTATATTACAATACCTGGTATAATCTGCTGTTAACATTTAATGGATTTTAATTCCTTTTAATTGTAGATAAAGAAACTTTAGTAACTGATTCTGGAAAACTATCGGTTCTCGATAGTTTACTGAAACGTCTCAAAGAAGAAGGCCATCGCGTTTTAATTTATTCACAGATGACTAAGATGATCGATTTGTTGGAAGTAGGTTTGCTAAGCGTGCAGTTTACGACTATCATTCGTGCGTACTTGTACCGCTGAATTTTAATACCTTCATGGAATCCCAAGGATAGTTTTTATTTAAGGCAGTTTTCACACTCTTACGAAAACTACGCTGAACGACAAGCAAGAGGATATATCATTCAAACCAATTGCACATATGAATTTTCACTTTGAAAATGAGAATCGTAAACTGCATTTAATTTTTATAATTAAGGTAGACTGAAAAATACAGCGTGTGTGTATTTTTGTTGTAGGAATATATGTGGCATCGCCATCATAAGTATATGAGACTGGATGGTTCTTCAAAAATTTCAGAGCGTCGTGATATGGTCGCAGATTTCCAGGCCAGGACTGATATTTTTGTATTTTTGCTTTCAACAAGGGCCGGTGGTTTGGGTATTAACCTTACAGCTGCTGATACTGTAAGTGGTATAATTTTTATCGTCACGAAAAAGCACATTTACTCTTGTGTTGTTTAAATAAACAACACAATTAACCTAAAATTTTGGCTGCAAGTCGGCTAGATCCTCTGTATAGCTGTACGATAATTAACCTATTTTATTGGCCGATTAATTTGTAGTCATTTCGTGTAAGTACCGTACTCAGTCTCGAATAAATTACGTGTAATACCGGGGCGTGTGAGTAATACTAATGTTTAACGGATGCGCTGTCCACGTACTCCTAAAAACATGCTGGGAGAACCGTGCTGGGCCGTTCTCAACGAAACTGCGGCATTCATGGCATTTCTCCGTCGTCCGCGCATTGTCTCGATGCAAACTGTTGAACTGGTAAAAGCTAAGGAATGTTTATGTAGTAGGTATACGATGGGATTCGACGAAATGCGTTTATTTTTTTTGAGCGTGAAATGGCTCTTCTTGCGTTCCGATAAAAAAATCAAGTAAATTAAATACGTAATGATCGATTCTTCCGGACCGAGAGATCCGCAAAATCAGACGGCCGGAATTTATTAAGTTTGGAACAAAGTGAACTTGGTTTCGTCTCCGTTTTATTTCCTGGTAATAGAGAAACCAGACGTTTGTGGATTTTGCCGCAATCCGCAAGCCATCCATCCATCCATCATTTTCGATTCAACAAACCGGAAGGAACGATTCAACTGTATAATAAAGTCTTAGAACATTACTACTACTATGTCATTACACAAAAATAGTCGCAGTCTTTTATTTCGACAACTAAAGTGGAAAAACTATTTTGGTAAGGTTCTAAAATTTTGTTTTTTTCCCTATTTAAAAAATGACGTCTTTAGAATTGGATATGAAAAATATTTATTAATGCACCAAAATAATTTCTAACATCTCTGCAGTTTGTACGTTTAACCCTCTTTTTCTTACAAGAATTTACGTGCTTCTCTTAGATTAATTAATTTTTGAAAAATTATATCATGGTGGACGACGAAAAAAAGAGAAAACTCTTCTGTCTAATATTGTCTTCAGATGTCGCAGATATACCTGCTTATATGTATATGTACCACATTTATTGTGCTGTTCTGTATAAAAAATGAAATATATTGTTTGGTGTAAAAAGTAAGGTTTAACACGTGCAATATTTTTCCGCGGAAGAAGGGTGTGTTTTTGGCAATGTAAAGAAGGAGCGAGCGAGCACTCGATCGGATACCCGATCCAACACGTGCGAGCGGCAGGAAGTGGCCTCGGAACCACTCTCTGTATCCGGCGCATTATATCCGAAGAACAATCTCGGCGATAAGTGATTGTTGTAAATGCCCACCCATCCTAGAAACATGTTTGTCGTCGTCTTCAGATCGTTTTTCCACGTGTAACTTAATACTTAATTGTTTCGCGCATTTCTTAAAATGAACGCGCAAGAGTAAATATTCTCGCTTTTGATTTTTATGTAGCATGTTTATATAGGGTCACATGTTTTATTTTTGAGGTGATATTTTACGATAGCGATTGGAATCCGACAGTCGACCAACAAGCAATGGATAGAGCTCATAGATTAGGTCAGACAAAGCAGGTGACTGTGTATCGATTGATCTGTAAAGGTTCCATCGAGGAAAGGATTTTACAACGGGCGCGTGAAAAGAGCGAGGTACATACGTCATCGAAATATTAGTTAGTAGATGGATCGTCTCAAAAATGTTCGTTCGGGTAATTTTTCAGATACAAAAACTCGTTATTAGTGGTGGCAATTTCAAGCCCGATACACTTAAGCCGAAAGAAGTCGTCTCTCTGCTGCTGGACGACGAAGAAATAGAACAAAAATGTGAGTGCGGATTGTTTTTAATTGTTAATTAATTATGATCGAGCTTGTTTGGTTTTTTTACGGTGCAGACCGACAAAGAGCCGAAGAAAGAAAACATTTGGAAGATATGCGGGAATTAGACCGCAAACGAAAATATATGGCAACATTCAAGGCATGTTCAGATATAATATTTAAAATAGTAGTTTTTTGTCCCGAATTCTTTCGAAATTTTTTGCTTTGACGAAACTGGTGAGTGTTTATTTCTTTTCGTGTTTCATTGCAAAGGTTGCGTCTACTGTGATTGAAGTAAAGAAAAAAACGGACAGTCAAGAAAGTGGTTTCAGCGAACCAATGACTGTCGACAGCATTCCAAATAGTCCAAGAAGTGTTAACTCACCTGACGTCATGACACCCGCGGAAGAACTCAACGACGGCGACTTCTTAGATATTGAAGGAGAATCTACAACTAATAACAGTATTTAACTTTCAATTATGGACTTGAACTTTATATAATACTGAGATATTATTTACAGAACTTTCGAGTTATAATTTACACAATAATTCGTCGATCAAATCGCGGATACCCGGAAGAGGAACATCAAAACGTGGTCGACCGAGAGGATCCCGAAGAATGTCTGCTTTAGGAAGGTTCAACACGAATCCACCGAATAGTCCTGCATTTACTTTATCGAACGGTATTTTTTTTTTTTAATTAGATTAATCTTTTAAATGCTAATATTAGGTGGGTAAAAAAAATTAATATACAATGTAATTTCATCCTTAATCATTCATCTTATAATATATCAATATCTAATTTCAGAAACTCCAACGGGAGACTTATCCAACGTTCCGCCCAATTTCCCTTATGATTCGACTTCTTCTCAAACCTCATCTACGAGTTCGTCTCAGTTTACAGGTAGCCCTACAATCCGTCGAGGTCCGGGTAGGCCGAGGCTTAAACCGGGAGGTCCCGCAAATACAGGATCGCGGGGCACGTACAGACCCAGAAAGCCCGCCAAACCCCTTCCTGTTCCATTACCTTCAGACGCGGCCAACACCAATCCATCAAATTCGAACTCTTCTTATTCCACGTACCTGTACAATTTCCCAGACCAGGCAGATTCTTAGTTGAAAATGAATCTGAAAGTTTTCTTAATTAAATATATATATTTTTTTAATAGTAAGGCCAGGTCCGCATCGACGTATGGCATTTTTTTTCTTATTCAACGAAGTTTATGTTATTGTATAAATGCACTCAGTATGCATTAAAAAAATCTAGAGCAAAGTTTTCCTTTTGTTTAAAATTGCGGTTTTTCAACTTGATTTCATGTCGTTTCAGAGTCCGACCGTTTAACCCAGGCGGACGTCGAACATTATTTGATTTCACATAAGTTGTGCTTACAAACAACCTAACTGTACTTGGAACGACGACAAAAACATTCAAGAACATCCCCAGGACTCTCGGTTAAATGCGTTGTTAATGGAGATATGTTTTAATTTTATTGAGTTATTTAGGCGTAACGAAATTGAGTGTTTAACCATTAAAGCTGAAGATGTTCTGAAGTGAAATTAAAAACATGAAACCAACAGGTTTGAAAATTACAGGAAAACCAGTATCATTGTCTGGGATTATTTATCACCAATCCTTTAATTTATTTCTCATCAGCTTTAGTACCCGTTTGGCTCACGTAAATATATTAATATATGTGTGATCCACATTCTTTCAAATCATTGTTGCAAATTAATGTCTGACACTCATGACCAGAGACTCTCAGAAAAGATTTTTCGAAGCGCGTTCTCGAGCTGAATTCATTAAATTAAAAAAATTGCCATTTAATTTTTCAGAAACTCGATTTCATTCTAGATATACCTATACATGACAGTTAGGTATAATTTTTATTTATCTTCATTTGAAATATTTCCGTTGTTGTTGAAACTTATTATTAAATAACTTTCCACAAATCAACCCAAGATAACAATTGAGCAATAATTCGCAAAAAAAAGAGCGCTCGACGGGCTGTCGTTCGCAGCTAATCACGATCCATTCCCCTACTCACGTCATGCCAATGAAAACTGAATTCAATCTGACAGTCTCTGCTCATGACTGTATCAGCAACGATATTAAAATAAAACAAATATGTGTGTATAGATAATAAATATTTTTAAAACGTTGCCCATTTAAGTATAGTATTTATTTTATGTTTTGTTTAAAACCACAAGAAATAAAATATTCAACAACTAAAATTGATCGTTTTTTATCACCACCTCTGGAAATAAAATTTGATTCCAGTTTAAATCACAATTGTAAAATAGTGTGACCTTTTAGACCCCGCGCAGACAACAGACTTACTATCGGCCGATAGTTTATTCTGAATCAAGTTACGAGAAGTGTGATTACGTGGCCCCTAATAATTTAATGTACAGCCACGTATCACATTTCTCGTAGCTTCATGCAGAATAAACTATCGGCCGATAGGGTCTTGACGTTATCGAAACTACTTACCTGCTACCTCACAAAAAAAAAATTGACTATGCGCATCAGATCACGTGTGATTCAGCAATTACCGAAAATACTTGCACAAATTGAGGCATTATCAGCGTCTCGGTGATTAATTTTTGCGTTTAAATACGGTAGCGAAATACTCGCTTTAACTAATCAAAGATAATAGGATGGTATGAATAAAAATGAAGAACCTCTCAACACTAGAGAATTTACTCCACCGCTGAAGCATGTACATACTGAAGCATGTCCACGGATCGACTTGACAGGAGGAGAAACTTTTTCAATATCAATTTTACGCAAAAAAGTTATTCTTTACACAAAGTCCTGCTTCTCAAGAAACTTCAGAAGCAATGTTTAAATTTAAATTTTTAACTACAGTCTGTCTATAAAATTCAAATTTCTTAGTTTCATATTGTATATATCAAAGTAACGTTTTTATTATTGATTTTAGGCAAAAAATTGTATTTACAAAAATTCTACTGTTCGAGCACCTTCAGATACCATACATAAATTTAAGTTTTTTGATTACAGGGTGTCTTTCGGTTATACCGGATGTCGCGTTAGCTTTCTTATTTTAAATGGAATGCTATACTTTTCATTACAAATTCTGATATTCTACATATCATTCTAAATAAAAAAATGTTAAATATTGGAGATATTTAGACAAATCTTCAGAGATGCAAATACAGTCGGTGCTCCAAAGGATTTTTAATGCTACAATAGTATATTATTATACAAGTTTCACAAGAAGGCTTATTGTAACACGAGTGGGGTTGGGGTACGACTAGCGAAGCGTAGCGAGCTAGGAGTGCCCCAACGGAACGAGTGTTACAATGCCTCTTGTGAAACGTGTATAATATACTATTTTTTCTACTTTGCGTCACTTATTGAACAAAAATATGAAAAATATTGGATCTTCTTAGTATATGGGGAATTTTAGTTGTAATGCGTGGCAACACTGAAAACCTTTCGTTTTAATCAAAAGTCACATTAACAAGTTATTAATTTTTCTTATCCAGCTTCATTGTGAGTATATTGTTAAGTAACAAATAAATACTGAGCTATTTTGTAAAATCTATTAAATATTTTCAATTAAAAATGACTAAAATTTCCCCAAAAACAGTGTCACAATGAGCTTCATTGTGAAACTGTTTTTGGTGTCACAATGAATCCATTGTGAACGCAAAGTAGAAAAAATTAAATTATTCATATTTATATTATGTAGGTATATGGTGATGGGTCTCATATGGATTATTTTGGACAAGTAGAATGGCACGGCTACGATCACGTTAGGGTAGGTTGTACCTCCTGAATTTCATTTACTGAATAAATTTTCATAGAAAAATTATTAGAATTTTTTGTAACAAAAATATTGTTTTGTTTCAGTCGTACGTTGGTTTGCGGATCGGGTTTAGAAGGTGAGTTTTTCATAATAAATTTATAAATATTAGGGCAATGATTTTTTTGGATTTTCTAATTTCTAAAATATTTAATATGTTTCATTTACATGTTCAGAGGCGCGTGTTTGTTGTTAATATAAATTGCATCACGTTTTGAGTTTATTGATGATGATTTCTATGTTGTAAGCAGTAAAAATATCCGGGTGAGTTCCCAATAAATTTGAAAACCTCATATTGATAGCAATTCGTAATAATTAAAAGGCGTAATTGCACATGCGGTCGGTATGTGGTAATCGCTGCGTTAAAAGTTAAGCACAAGAGAGTTGTAAATGCAATCGAGGAATATGATTTTGTAGACGTGATTCATACGTGGTTCGCTTCCACTGTGGGAAAATATCTTCACTCGGCGGAAATAAATACAACGTACGTCGTAGATCGTAAAAAAACTGCTGTAAATATGCAATTATGTGTTATGACAATATCCATAACCGTATCGGACGTCAAGCACAGAAAACTAATTAGGCAGAAGTTATTCACAGAAGAAAGGAAACAAACCAACAACTTTGGTTTATGTGTTGTTTCTTTATATAAATCTAATACTCTAATAAATAGTTTCAACGGTATATGTATAATTATTTTCTTTAACTATTTCTGAAACGAACATGGATGTTCAATGGTGCTCAGCTAAAATGATAAGTACGATTCGGCAATTTATTAAGGCCCGGTTTTAAAATCATCTAGTATTTTAGAATATTTTATAGCGTTTTCGTTTCACCTGCACCGGTTGCACTCAGTGCATTTGCATCTTCTTTTAACCTCATGTAGTAACATGAGATGAACATATTCTGAGTGCGCACTAGTGCGATCAATCGAAAACGCTATTAATCGAGGAAACGAGGGCAATTCTTAAGTTTGTACTATTAGTGAAATTAAATAAACTTCACTCATTTTATTTTCCTCGTTATAGAAAATTTAAAATGTTTGTATTATTTTCTTAAATTATACGTATATGTTTCTTAATATTAAATTCCATTCCAACAAAAAATAAATTTAATTATAATTTGCAAATACATACATATCTTTGATACTAACCGATGTCTGGGTCGCTCCATAATGGAGACCACAGACGTGGCCAAATTTGGGCGATTCGATCGACAGCAATCGTATCGGGCGACCGGAATGCTTCAATATCGCCTATTACAAGCGATATTTTGATAGCACAGCAATTTTTTTTCGTAAATACTAGATGCGTTAGTGAGGTCCCGTTTATTCTGGCGATTTTCGTGCAATTTTCGGGCGATCTCTTTTAAGAAGCTTTATAAGTCACGACCGTAACTTAGTTAAGAAGAAAAATTCATTAATCAAAATTGATCAATATTGAATAACGGGATGCAGTCGGTCTATTGGACGTTTCTATAAGGATGAGTTCCTTTGTTTAAATTTCAATATTTAGATTTTTATTAAAATCTTCATCAGAAGAAACTACATACAAAGAATAACAAGTGTCACTCTAAGCTAAAGTTAAAAGTAAGTTAGTTACAACTGGAGACTTGAGAATTTCACTGTTACTGCTGCTTTCACAAAATCTTATTTACACGTCATCCCCCCTATTTGTTTAATAATATAACTTACAGATCTGATGTAGATTAGGCACAGGGGTCGCATTTCTCCTCCATTTCATAAATCTGTTCTATTTGAGCGATCATATACTTTTCAGATGTATACATTTTTCAACAGTTTGGGATTTAATTATTCAACCGTTACTTCAGCTATTCTCAGGAAAAAAATTAGGTTTATTTCGAAACCAGTGAATTTTTCACTTAAATAGGTCTTTTTTCTCTCTCTCTTCAAGTTCGTTAGTTAAAAAAAAAAATTAAATTTTGGATAGAGCGTGCACGTTGCAGAATGCTAGGTATAGTTTTAGTTAAATTTAAGTTAAGCATTTTACTGTTTTTTTTCACAACCTTATATTTGCAAGGTCAGATGGTAGAACAGTAAGTACTCAGGAGCGGGAGTGTATTTGAGTGTGTGTAAAGTGTTCCATGGCTTTGTTACTTCCAACCTCCTCGCCGTTTAAGGGGAAGCAGTGTCGAATTTTATCCCCAACACTGAAGGGTGCCTGAAGTCGATACCGACCACCCCCGAGAAAAATCCCGAGTACGATTCGAACCGACGACCATGCGATTGCAAGGCCGGTCCTCTTACCACTGGACCGTTCAGGCATTTTTTTTTGTAAATATTTTATTTTTTCAATAATAATTAAATAATCTTTAAATTGTTTAATAAATATATTTCCACCATACATAGCACATATTTTTGAATTCTGAGGGTTCTTACAGTTTGACCTAAACAAGGACAGCATGCACTATGTATATGGATAATGTTTTATGAAAAAAAAAACGTAATAATTTAAATGAATCGCTTACATAACGATGACCAAGAAGCATGGCAAATGTTCAACAAAAAGGTTGAACTATATGAGAAGTAAACCAAATAATAACTTTGAACGATTAGTACCTATATCAGAATATGTTTAATCAGTTTAAAATGTATGAAAATAATATATTAACCTTGGTAAAATTAGGTTTTCTTAAAATACACTTTCCTAATCTTGAAGTCTTTGATGAATAAATTTTCTAATAAATGACAGGTCATTGCTCTGTTTAGAATTAAAATGTCCAGATGATTTTTATAACTGTAGAAATAAATATGAAAGAACCTGTAAACAATGTAAAAAGCAGTTAATTCTACTTGTTTATTATGTGATTGTGGTAGATATTACACTAGAACTAATTTTAAAAGGCATATAAAAACATTTGCATAAAAATGAATTGAACTTATTTGTTAAAATTGTTTGTTAGATTTTTTCCTATAATAAATGGAACGAAGTAACTTGAATAATCTTCGTTTATCTGACCTGTTTAATATTGCAAAATCATTAGACATCAAATATATTAGAAAGTATAGTAAAGCAGAATTAATAAAAGCTATTATTAAAGCTGAAAAGCAATTACATAAGGACATAAAAAACGAAAAAAAAATCAATTTTGCCTTCTTTGCGGAATTTAGAAATATTTTCATTTGACGATGATTTATTTGCTAAACCAAATAAAAAGAGAGTTAAAAAAATCAAGTGCGACATATGTGGAAAATATATCAAAAACACCCGAATGCAACTATCTGATTATCCAAAAGGTCATCCATTATATTCTGATAAAAATAAGAAAGTAATAGGAAAATTCAAAGATGAACTGAATGGTATTAAGATATTAATATACAGCCTGTCCATTTTTCGAGTGCCACTATGGGGATCTCGCTTATCTTAAGAGATACGAAGTTGGTTAAATTAGGGCAAAGTTGCGCATTTTCGTGCCGAATAATAATCTGAAAAGAAATTTGTAATATCTTTAATAGTTCTGAAAATATTGCAAAAAGACGAAAATTTCTGATTTTCGTTTTTAATTTTTTCACGATAAACTAATCGTACTAGACATTTCTAACCAAGACATTATTCAGACACTTTTTTATGGAGAATTCGAATATGGCATCCCTTTTTCAATAATTTTCAAGATGACGAAGAAACACTTGGCAACTTCATTTTTTCTTATGGACGCCATTTTGGATTTTAACATTTTGAGATAACGTTCTTTTTTCTCTTTACAATGATGTATCACACATGGTGGTCCAATATCAAATTCTTGCCAAAAATCCAATTTTGCATTTTTTGCGAAGAGTGCTTTGGAAAAACAAAACGTTCTTTTGTTGTGAACAAAAGTTTGACAGTTTGATCCTATTTCAAGTCTTGTCATTTACGTTTGTGCTAGTTTTATCGCGAAAATGCCTTTTACAAGTGAAGAACAAAGAGATGTGATACAAATTTACTACACTTCGCATCGAAATGCAACCTATTAAATTAAATTTACTTTTTTTTTACAAATTAAATTTACTTTTTCCGAAATTGAAATTACGAAATTCAACTTACTATTTCCGAAATTAAATTTATTTTTTCTGAAATTTAAATTATATTTTCTGAAAGAAATGTTACTTTTTCTGAAATTGAAGTTGACCTGGTATATAGATATTTGGGTATTTTTGGGATGCATAAACATTATTGATTTTTGACGGATTTTGGGCGCTTTTCGGTTGTTTCATATCCTTCTTTTGAGCATTTTTCAATGATTTTTTCATGAGCCAATTGGTCTGGTCCAGAAATAAAAAACAATTTTGGGGCGAATTTGTAATGTTTTAAGGTAATTATGCTTGATTTTGGATGATTTTCAACGGTTTTTTCGTGTGCCCAATTTCTGGTGGTTTACAGATATTTGGATACTTTTGGGGTGCATAAAAATTAGTGCTTTTTGAAGGATTTTAGATCATCTTTCATTGTTTACCTTCGGAAAGACAGCTAAATTTTTAGGTTTTAGTCCTGTTTTTAAGGCGCCAAATAACCTGGTCCAGAAGTAACATTTTTAGGTCCTAAACACTTTGATCTTTCATTCTTACAACTTTAGTATCTAATAAGGGGACATTATTGTCTTTTTCAATTTCTTCAGTAAATTGCAAGTGTTTATTAAAACTGTTGAAGGTTTTCAAAGTGTTCCGTACCTGGTCTCCAGGAACCGACGTGATCAGATCGTCAATATATTTAAAAATGAAAGGTAAATTGAATCGTTTATTTCAGAAACTCGTCAAGTACACTTTTTCAAACTTGCGGAAAACAAAAAAAAAACTTTCTACTTTTAATATTACTGTAGATTTTTGCCTAGAAAAAATCTACAGTGTTTCTCAATATCTCCTAAAAACAAATAATGCTTGTATTTAATTTTTAAAATTATACTTTATTCATAAAAGATTTATAAAAATTTTGCATTTGACGGGTTTCTGCAATAAAATAATTTTCTTCTAAAAAAAATTAATTTTTTTAGTGTTACATTTTAGCGCTGCATTGCAGCGTAATGAATTCATAACCTCTACAACTGAAAACTACAAAGAGGTCAAGAATCACTGTTCGAGTTGGCAATGCTGAATTTTATTTTTAAACAACTGGAGCAACTTCCGGTTGTTGACGGCTTGGTAGTGACAGCCATCACTTTACAAGTGTTATTTGACATTTCAAACTTTTCTAACTTTTATTCACATAACCTACAATCTTATCGCTGTTTAGGTTATGTCAAATAAACCAACAAAATATATATCCGGTTGCAGTGTTGCAAATAGCCGAATAGAAAAATGCTCTTAATTGTATTGCGAACTCAAACAGTTATTTTTGACCACTTTGTAGTTCAGGTAATTTAAAGTGCAACATCTTTACGCTGTGCTGCAACGCCGCAATTAATTTTCTATCTGAACGCGACCTTTGATTTGTGGAAAACAAAGCATCAGAAAAGCATTAAAAACATGTGATGCAACCGCTAAAACAATACTCAGCAGGGTTGCCACAAAACGAACAGAAATTTCAAAATAAAATATGACCCATTGGGAGGCTTGAAAGTTGACGTGTTTCTGCATAAAACGGTGTGTTTTCAGTAGACCATTCCGAATCTATTCATATCCCATTTTCGATAAAAATGTCAGTTGACGGGTTTCTGAAATAAACGATTCAATTAAATTCAAGTTTATTGATAGCAAAATCCAACAATCCATCCATGACAATCAGGGATAAAACCGGGCTTATTGGATTGCCCATAGGCATGCCAAATTTTTGCAAGTAAAATTCATTATTAAAGGAGAAAAAATTATTGTTATTAACAATAAATTTCATTAATCTTATAAACTGTTCAAAAGTAAGGCCACAATGATGTACAAATCTATTCCAATCTTATGTGATGATGTCAATGAATACATTAATCGGAATATTGGTGAACAATGAAATCACATCCAAGGAAATGAGAACAAATTATTCGGAAGAGTGAAATTTTTTATTTTGTCAAGAAAGACATTCGTATATTTAGTAATGTAATCTGTTTTTGAAAGCTGAAAGCTTTATTCAAAATGTTTGATAAAAATTTTGCTAAATTATAAGTGGTGGAACCAATGCTACTAACAATTGGTCTTAAAGGGATATCAGTCTTATGTATCTTTGGAAGGCAATAAAGCTTAGGTCTTGACTTATAAATTATCAAATTTTTACAAGTTTCGGTATCCAAATTGTTTTTTTATTTAATTTCATTTGTCTTCTCCCAGAAGTTGTTGAACTTTATTTTTGTAATCGGCTGAGTTCATGATTACCGGCGTATTACCTTTATCAGCTTTAACAATCAGAATTTGAGGATTTCTTTTTAGAAACCTTTTAGTTTTGTAATAGATTTTTCAAAGCCAGATGGTCTTTCTTCTTGATGTTAGTAATTGGTAATAATATTGGTGACGCTCCCTCTGATTACATTCTTTTCTTCTTGTTCAGGAACTTGATCAAATATGTTTTCAACTTCTGAGAGGAAACGATACATGTTAGCAGTAGTTTTGACAGGAGAAATACTAAATTTTGGTCCCAAAGATAGAAAGTCCGATATGTCATCAGGGATGGTTGTGTTAGAGATATTTTTGATCCATTTACTATTGTTAACAAAAAGTTTTTTTTATGATCTATGATTTAACAATTTTTGATATTTTTGAATGCTTCTTTGTTTAATGTAATTAATGTAATCTCTTTTAAGACCATTGCCATTCTGTGGTGTCCTTTAGGCCGTTCCAGTGCCAGTCGTAATTTATGGATGTTTCCTACTGCCATCCGATACGATCGCGCAGTACAATTTGGTTGTACAAGTAAGAACCTTGTAATTGTCGTTCCAACCGTAATCAACTCCAGTTGTACGACAGATTGTACGTACAAACTGATCGTTCCGTCTGTAGGCCGTTTTATTTATACTGGGTGATGATCTTTAACTGAGTTTTCATTTACGAGTAACAAGGACGTTAAGTTAATTAAATGACTTAATTAAAATTTAAGTAATAATTTGATTATAGGTATAATTATTAACTAAGTTACTCTTTACTGACTTGAAATTTTTGTGTATTGCCTATCTTGGTTATGAACGTTTCAAATACATGGATTGATGGAATTTTTGTTAGGAATTATTAATCGTGACATTTGTGGAGACCATAGAATTGAATGGATGATCTAATTCCGTGTCTTGTACAAAAATGTAATTTTTAGAGCTGCGCACGTGTAAGTGCACAATTACAGCTGAAACTGGCCAGATAGGAAGGCGCCATCGATTCGTTCAGCTATTGCTCCCAAATCGTTAGGCACTTCAGAGTTCATGGGCTACATGCATGTGCACGCAGACAGATAGAGAAAATTCTGCTAAACCGAGTCCGCGCAGAGACGAACGTGGTGAGATAGATCTAAATCTGTACACGGCGCGGCGCGGCGCTGCGGTGCCTCACGTCGAAGCGTCGCGATGCTCTGCTGCCAGCCACTACATGCAATTTTATAGCGACTTCACTAATAGCGCCTTTCGATTCTTTTCACAATTAAATATATCGTAAGTTTCATCGGTCACCGGCTCTAAGTAATTTTTTTTCTTTCAAAACATATTTTCTCTGTTATTCTTAATTTTTTTATTGATTTCCCCCGTATAAGTTGAAACATTCCACGAGTTTTTGTTATTTTATTGAAAGGTTAATAAATACAAACCTTTTTTTGTTGAATTTCATTTGGTTTTTGACATGTTCATTCACCGCAATGTTTATCGAAACTTTAAATTTCAAAAATATATTTATTTTACGTACATATTTGTAAAATTAATCAATTTAGTTTTATTCTCATTATTTTTCCTCTATATTTTATCGTGAATATTACGATAAATATGGAACTGAGTGTCAGTAAAATCAAATTTCTATTTTTTAAAAAAAGATATTTTCGAATCTTCGTTCATTGTTTCTATTATCTCTTTGCTTTTTACAACTTCCTGACTTGAAATTTTTTGCGCAAGCAGCCTTCCAAGCATTTAATTTGCTTAATAGCCTAACAACTTTTCACTAATTTGATCACATCAATTTTTTTTATTTTGAGATCAATTTGCATCAATCTATTATATTGTTACTATTCACTTTAGGAATGTAAAAGTTCGAGATTGTTTTCTTTTTGAAATATGTAAAAAAAATGCCACAAGTGAATTAGGCAAAGTTGAATGTTAAAAGAAAATTTTAGTACCTAAGCGTATATAATTCATAGAAAATATTGCATTCGTAATTTGATACTCGCTTATTTCTAGTGGAACTATTTGATCATGGTAGCAGTAACAATTTAATTCGCTTACTGTAATTTTCAGGTTATTTTTCTCTGAATTTTAGGTCAGGAATCTGTTTATAAACAAATCCATAATCGATACACTGTGAGATTCTTAGCAGATCGACAATATTCATTCCACATTTTCGGTAATATTTATAGAAACTTCAAGCAAAGTGTGTCAGAAGAATCGCGTCTATTTTAGCGTCGCCCGAAGTTTTAGAGTGCAACCTATTGCTCAACTAAACCCGATTGCGAAAATGAAAAAAAAATAATAATAGTAACAGTAATAATAAATGGCATTTTTAAAATGAAGGCAGAATTTTTTTTAACAAACGCGGAAACATTCCGATGCGCACATTTATTATGTAACATAAACAATGTTATTATTGCCGGATGTATTCATCAAGGTTGTTTGTTTATTTGTTGGTTGTTCGTGTGAAATTTCCGGATCAAATTTGATAAACAGGTAATTTGTTATTAAGAAAGAAAAATTATAGTGTAATTATTTTTTTTTCGGGTTCTCAAAAATGAAAAAGGGACAGGGATTTTTAAAGAAAGCGTCTTTTGTGAGTATATACAAACAGGGTTATATTCACGCAACACGTTCATCAAAAGTTTTCAAGGAAGAGGTTTAGATAGAAATTTGAAATTTACAGAGTAGATAGATATATTTTAAAGGGAACTTTTCAATAAAATAAAATAAAATTGACTTCCCGTAACTTCCTGTTATACCAGAAGTCGCTCTCAACTCGCTTATTTTAAATGGGATGCTATATTTTTGCATACGTTTTTGAATTCTGCATGTAAAAATATGTAGAATTGCGATACGTAATTTCCTTATCTCTAAATTGCATCATACTTGAGATATTTTGAATTTTCTTAAAAATCTGGATTCTGCTATCTGATTTTCAAAAAATTATATCACAGCTATTATTGAAGCAATTTTATTTGTAATAACTCATATTGTAGTTGAAGCTTTAAGGTTCTTAAAAATTCTATTAAGCTACAGGCTGTCTAAAATATACCACTCCACCATAAATTCAAACAATTCAAATTTTTTCAAATGGAACGACCAAATATTTTAATACACAATCGTGTGTAGAATTAGATGCTGCGTCGAACTGTACACATCTAACTTTAACAGGCCAACTGATTCGAACGGTTCTGAACAGATCGATCGAAACATCGGATCGAACAAACCTAAAGATTTTATATGGAATTTTATATGGAATGCTAGGTATCACAAATCGTTTTACAGTTGATTTAAATTAACGAAAATGGGCGAATTAAAATTTGGTTGCTAAAAAGTGACCATGAGAAGTAAAATAAAATGTATGTGTAAACAGAAGGGTTCGAACATTCTTAAAGAAATCGCGGTAATGCTTGTTTTCTTCGTTGACTAGAACACTTTGGAATCATTCGTATCATATCATCGTTTGTGTTGAAATTGATTTATTTTCATTTGGAAGTGTATAATATTAGTAAGCAACTGGTTTCATTCATCAGTAGTTAGTTTTTTAAATAAAAATTTGCGGTTTAAAATATAAAAATTTTCCGAGGGCGTCTGGAAACAGTCGACGCTAAAAATACAAAGCGCTGTAAAATCGGTGTCCGTGTCGGATCTGTAAACATAAAGCGGCGTCAGTTTAGTTCGAAACGTAGCGTCGAAATATTTTTGAGTGTGGTGGTTAACGAAGATGCAGAGGCATTCGCAATTATTATTACCACGATTATCGCCGTTATGTTATGTTTTTGTGAAGTTGTTAACGGTGCCACTTTGTTTATAAGTCAGCGTTCGGTGATATAAAAATAAATTCCGTTGTGAAATAATGAGTGAGAGCCTGCCGACGTTTGTACCGTAGAATTTTCAGAATGAAAACGACAGTAGCATTCACGTTTGCCTACACAGACACTAAATGAAAAATAAATTCGACTTGTGCGATTTTATGTGCCTAGTCGTTGCTTCTGTAACCTTACTTTCACTTAAAATGGTAAGGATAAATCTTTTATGAACATATTTGATTTTTTAACCACAAGTACAGGTCAAGAGTAGCGTAAATATATGTAAACAAAAGCCTATTGAACACATTCAGTAGAGAATGGAAAAAATTGGCGCGCCCGTTTATAGAATAGGCCGATTTATTTTTATACTTTTGTATAAATCGATAAATAAACTCGTCTAAATTTGTTATGGAACGCACTTGAATTTAGGATAGTATTATTACGGGCCATCATTCAGTTTAAAAATATCTAATTATGGTGCTCACGTACTTCAAGTAATGAAGTAGTTACATTTTCAGATATGAGCCAATTCATAAACCACTATAATTAGAAATAACTCCACTCGATTATGTTAGAACAAACTTTTTTAAAATTAATATTACTTTTCTTAAACACTTTCGTTTAAAATATACATATTTGCAAATATTATTTTATTAGTTGATGAAGTCATGAATCTTTGAATTTATTTAATTAAAACACTTATACTTTGTTATTCCACTAATTTATAAGTATAAGTGTTTTAATTAAATAATTTCCATCATGTTACACTTCCACAAAGTAACGGCCGCCAGTATTAATTTACTTTGAATTTATTACATTTTGTTCCATATAATATCACCACATTGAAAATTAGTCGTAAACATTCAATGTTGGCTTCAAATATTTGCAGTTTATTATTTTTTCCTCGTAATATTTTTATGATTAATTTTTCGATTTTCAGTTTTTCATCTAAATGTTGAAGTTTTTTATTTTTTCGCTGGCTTTTTAAGGAGAGGTAATTAAAACAAACAAAAACTATCACTAAGTTAATTGATTCATATGTATAGCTTTTCAAGTGTCACTTGACTCAACTTCTCGAATTTATTAATCAATTATTGTTAAAGAGATGATTAAAGTTACTATTAATATACGCGAGATTAGTTTTTATCGAGCTTTCCTCGTTTGATTTGCCTAACTTGTCTTCAATTTCACACTCATTAGTCTGCAAATTGATTATTATCATTATACTGATCCGAAGTTTTACCGTTAGATTGAAGTTTACATAAACTGCACTTTTAAACTAATGATATAATACCGGCCCTAAGAGACAAAGAAACGGTTAAATTACAAATTACGCTCTTTTATGCCCGGTTGCACCAACTTTTTAAGCAGAGCTTGAATTTAAGTGGTGTTTAGACTATGACATTATTTATAGATTTAACAAAATGTTAATCACATTCTAATTGATACTTAAGTTGAAGTTCAAATGTCAATCAGAATGTATTTGACATTATACTGACCATCCTTCCATGTCACATTTTAAACATAACTTAAATTTAAGCTCTGCTTAAAAAGTTGATGTAACCGGGCATTAGAGTCTATAAACATATCGGTAATTAAATTGCAAAAACATTTCTCTTGGAATGAATGTTCTATTGGCAGGAATTAGAGGGTGGACATGTTGAACATTTGTTACAAATTTGTACGTTCTGTTGATCTCCTTTCATTTTATTTTTCACTATTGTTATGATTATTAACAGTAATATTTTTAGTTAATATTAGAGAAATATGGATGTAGCGGATTTTCTATAGTAATTATATTTCAAGAATAAGTTTTTTTTTATGTACTTTGATTTGATTTTTGTCTGAACTTTCTATTTTACTTGGTTCCAAAATTAATAGGGAGGGGAAGAGACTTTAGCACTAACTCTGCGTATGTTTATAGTCACTACATTTTTGCGAACAGTAAGGGTATTTAGGAAAAATGCGCAAGAAATGCACTTTCGCTTCCAACTTAAAATTAAACATGATATGATATAATTTTTGAATTGCATTCTGTTTTTCACTGATTTTGCACTTTATATTTGATAATGTGATGACATTTTCACTACATAGATTTTCACTCTTACAATGACTATTTATGAAGGGGTTTAATTCTTTTCTATTTCTTTTTCTCCCACTCGGTCTTGCCCTTAAGTCTTAAGTTAATTTTCCGTAATATATATTTTTATTGTTTTGTTAAATGTTCTATTTATCAAGGTTATTCAAATGTGTTCTTTTTTGGTTCTTTTTTTGGAAGCAAGAACGGGTTCTAATTGTTCTGTTTTCCGCAAAAGTTTCTGCGTTACAAAAAATATATAATTATTAAGAAAATTTGCAAATTTTCTGCTGTAAAAATGATGTTTTAAACAGAATGTCGCATTATTTTAAACATAATTTTAAACCTAATTTAATCATAATTTTAAACTTTAACTTTTGGCTTCTCATTCCATCTTGTGCGATCTTTGAAATGATTAATTAATCATTTTCGAGCAGCACCTCGATTAAACACTCTCGTCGAGATAAATTTACATATTCTATCTATAATTTGCATACAATAATTAAATTCGTATGATATGTAATTATTTCGTGGCGTCTCGTTCACCGGATAATTATTTCTGAATTTATCTAGAAAACTTATTTCCGTTACAAGTCGCCCCTTATGTTGGCGATAAGGGTGAATTGAATATCTATTCAATTCGAGGGGGTTATATTTGCATTCTGCTTTTTACCCTACAAAATTGATAATGGTAAGTAGTTTTAAGCTTTGAAGCAAATATGGCTGACAGATTTTTTTATTAAGCGAGAATAATTTCGCACGAATGGTGATAACAAGAAAAAAATCCCCGAGACGAATTTGTTACTCGAATTGGAACAATAATAACGAAACTTTCTTCATTCACTTGCAGGATTCTGCACGTGCCAATAATCCTAAATGTTTTTATCTATGCATATTATTTTAATATTACGTTACGGACAAACATACAGGGTGTAATCAGTTAAGTTTCACATACTGTAACCACTATTAATACACAAGAAAAGAACCGAAGTTATGACATACGTTTGGGAAAATGTTATTAATAACTCCTGAAAAATATACCTTTACTTTTCATGTTTTGTATTTGTTTATCTGCTTGCTCAGTTACTTATTATAGTGGTCAGAAGCGATTAGGTGCAATTTAACATTGATGAGGGGGGGACATTGCTTTTCTTTCTCAGTATATCTCTTACTCCATCAATTAGTTGTGACGAATTGTTCAAAGTAGCAGACTCTAGAAGGTACATATACTATTGAGAAAATTAAATAGTTATGCTGTGTTTTTAATAGATAATGTAATTAGAGATTGTTTTTAATGATGCCAAAATTTGGCCTTCTTTTCTTATTTGTGCAACTATTTAGAATTAATTAAGTGTGCGTTGTTTTGTTTTCAAATGTGCGTTGAAAATACATAAGTAGTTTGTATTGCCACATAAAAAAAAGTATTTTTTAATGTGTCAATGTTACACTAGTAGTGGGCTTATTTTTAAACGTACCTTGTTGTCTTAAACTTGAATTTTACGTCAGGGAACTTAGATATTTTTTAAAAATATTCCAAGTGTCTGCTTAAAAATAGAGAACAACGTGTAAAGGTAAATGCTCCGTTCCACCAGCCAACAACATTAATCCAAAGCCGCTTTGTATTTTTACTCGCCAGAATTTCAAATTAAAGACTTCATTCATTAGATGTAGCAATCTCGTTAGTGGATGATCTTTTTTCTTTCGAACGGTGCGGGAATTATTGATTTCCTTTTATAAAGTTGGACTAGAACTGGGTCATTTAATTCTGGAATTTTACGAACATACACCGCCATTAAAGTGTTGTTCCTCGTGATTAACTTTAACTTAACTTTTTGATTAAAGATTACCTATTTATATTCGACGAAAATAATGAGACAAAATTAATTTTCTTATTTGCTTAAAGCCGGTAACACACTTAATCAATTATTTCTCTGAATTTTATTTCTTTATCTACAGCAAACACATGTGTGAATAAAGAACAGAACATAGATTTAAACATGTTTTCATCAAGGTCCTCTTACAAGATTAAAGTGTTGTTGATAAAATTGCTAATGTAGTAAGGAAATGTAGAGATTTTTAGAACGAAAATTTAGTACGTGTTCTAGAAAGGTAATATATAATTAGGTCATCTCTGCAAAAAATAATAATTATAAAGAATTTCGGATTTTCGTTGAAACAGTGAAAAATGGGGTCATAAATGAAATGGGGTTCGTTTTAATTTATGATGGTGTGAATGTTGAGCCGGACAATTGAAGAAAAGAGATGAATAAGAATATTCGTTGGAAATAGCAAGTCTGAAGCGTTTAAGTGAATACCTCGGGAAAGGTTCTATTGCTATTTCAAGTTTCAGACACCGCGTTGCCAAACAGTTTAAAAACCGATGTACAAAAACTGCCTGACTACAAACAAAAACAAGACCGCCGAATTTTTGAAATTAACTTCCCGTGGGCAGGCACGTTTTATTCGTTCTAGTCGCAAAGCGAGCTCAAAAAAAGGAACATTTGTTAAGTCAGGCGGCAGATGTGATTTTCGAAACATATTGCCTTCAAAATCTTTTATAATAAGATTTTGTAGTCTCTTTAATGCTAAAGACCTCCAGTTCCATCTGTCCGGCCAGTTGTTTCCATCCTAATTAAGTTCTTTGTAATAAGGTTTCAATCTTTTATAATAAAAATTTACAAAAGGTGTTTCACCTTTTCCCATCCAACTTTATTTTTGTAGCCTTATGTATTAAAAATACATTTTGGGCTTACCATTATCTAAAACACGTGCTGTCAATCTATTATAATAATGTAGACACACGCGCAAATAATAATTTAATTATATGTATAACTAGTATTTACAAATACAAAAAATCAAGAACCAAAAATTATTTATTCATTCTAATTTGCCCCTTTAAAATTTGATAATTTTCATTATAAGTCCTTTAAAAATTCAATAGCGTTATTAAAATAATATACACCGTGTCCACGGATCGGGTTCACTATACGAAAAACTTTTTTATTTTTCACTTTTCGGAAAAAAATCATTTTTTATAAAAGTTTTTGCTTGTCCCAAAGATTCTAAAAACGTTATGGAAAATATTAAATTTCCATTAATTACAATAAAATACAATAAAATCCTGTTTACACTTTCGCAAAATACGGCAATGTTCAAAAATTCCGTTAGTATAATCAAGTAAACTGGTAAACTCAAGCAATATTAATTACTGTAAATGTAATTTGGGTGATAGTTATGTAGAAATACGAACATAATATAAAATAAACTCTCTTCAAAAATTAAGTTTTAAATGTTTTTATTTCATTTTTTAAATTTTAAGAACCTGCGAGGTAATAAAAATATAACTTTTGTGAATTAAAACGTGATAAGAAGTCAAATTCATAATGTTTGCCCGATTCTAGCCAACGTGATTTTTAACAGAATTTTAATCTTTGCCACAATCTTTTAATCTTTGCTATGCCCGAACGGTCCAGTGGTAAGAGGACCGGCCTTGCAATCGCATGGCCGTCGGTTCGAATCGTACTCGGGATTTTTCTCGGGGGTGGTCGGTATCGACTTCAGGCACCCTTCAGTATTGGGGATAAAATTCGACACTGCTTCCCCTTAAACGGCGAGAAGGTTGGAAGTAACAAAGCCATGGAACACTTTACACACACTCAAATACACTCCCGCTCCTGAGTACTTACTGTTCTACCATCTGACCTTGCAAATATAAGGTTGTGAAAAAAAAACAGTAAAATGCTTAACTTAAATTTAACTAAAACTATACCTAGCATTCTGCAACGTGCACGCTCTATCCAAAATTTTTTTTTTAACTAACGAACTTGAAGAGAGAGAGAAAAAAGACCTATTTAAGTGAAAAATTCACTGGTTTCGAAATAAACCTAATTTTTTTCCTGAGAATAGCTGAAGTAACGGTTGAATAATTAAATCCCAAACTGTTGAAAAATGTATACATCTGAAAAGTATATGATCGCTCAAATAGAACAGATTTATGAAATGGAGGAGAAATGCGACCCCTGTGCCTAATCTACATCAGATCTGTAAGTTATATTATTAAACAAATAGGGGGGATGACGTGTAAATAAGATTTTGTGAAAGCAGCAGTAACAGTGAAATTCTCAAGTCTCCAGTTGTAACTAACTTACTTTTAACTTTAGCTTAGAGTGACACTTGTTATTCTTTGTATGTAGTTTCTTCTGATGAAGATTTTAATAAAAATCTAAATATTGAAATTTAAACAAAGGAACTCATCCTTATAGAAACGTCCAATAGACCGACTGCATCCCGTTATTCAATATTGATCAATTTTGATTAATGAATTTTTCTTCTTAACTAAGTTACGGTCGTGACTTATAAAGCTTCTTAAAAGAGATCGCCCGAAAATTGCACGAAAATCGCCAGAATAAACGGGACCTCACTAACGCATCTAGTATTTACGAAAAAAAATTGCTGTGCTATCAAAATATCGCTTGTAATAGGCGATATTGAAGCATTCCGGTCGCCCGATACGATTGCTGTCGATCGAATCGCCCAAATTTGGCCACGTCTGTGGTCTCCATTATGGAGCGACCCAGACATCGGTTAGTATCAAAGATATGTATGTATTTGCAAATTATAATTAAATTTATTTTTTGTTGGAATGGAATTTAATATTAAGAAACATATACGTATAATTTAAGAAAATACTGCTTCCCCTTAAACGGCGAGAAGGTTGGAAGTAACAAAGCCATGGAACACTTTACACACACTCAAATACACTCCCGCTCCTGAGGTCCTGACAAGTCCTTGACTTAGGACCCCGTTGGGCAACCATCACAGATCAAAAAAAAAAATTTTTTTTGTAAAAGTTAAAAGATAAATTTCCCAACTTTTTCAGTTGTTAATGGGAATTTATTATTTCTTGGGTTTTTAGGTCAAGCAAAAACTTTTGTAAAGAATGATTTTTTTTCGAAAAGTGAAAAATAAAAAAAGTTTTTCCTATAGTGAACCCTATCCGTGAACACGGTGTATTTTATTAAATAATCTGAACACTTTGCGGACCGCAATCTGAAGATCATCGAAATTAAATAAAAAACGTAAGATAACGTGTTATTTCAAATTATATTTACAAAATCGTCACTTCCCAAGGACATGAAAAAATAATTCTATTTTAATTCCTTGAATATCAAAAGATTTAGTTTTAATGCTACCTTTTACTTGTACGTCTTTCTTCCTTAAAACCAATCTGAATGTCTCTATTAAGTACTGTAAAATTAATTTGTACGTCATTTTTTTTTGATATTAACGAGTTATTGCATAATTACCTTTAGTTTAAAGAAAACACGAATGTGTTAACGGCGTTGTCCTAACGGTCAACATAATTTAGCTTAGGCCTAAAAAAAAAACCAGTAAAGTAACAGCGCGCAAGTAACGAACAAGAAAAAAGAATGTCCGGTTCGGTGTTCCGGATGTCTGTATTTAAGATGGTTGACGAGCAATATAAAAATAAACATTTCGTACGTCAAATTCCTAATGATGATGACAATAAGGGGGACAAACCGTGACCATCACGTGCATGTGTATGTATCATTAACTAGCGAAGTCTAAGACCAAGAACGTAAGAAAGTAGGAGTGTTGGTTTCGGTGAGTGGACGCGGACTCTTCATGACTCAAGGCTTCCGGTCAGCCGGCGGCGGAACTGCGCATCATAGCCCGCAACCTACTCTATCTTCCCTGGACACTTAAACAAAACAATAAAAAACCTTAAGAACGAATGATTTGTTAATTCCCATTCTAACGAAATTTACTTTTTTTTTAATAGACCCTTTACATCATATTAAGTAGTTAACGGTTTTTATAATACATATAATTTCTATCGATTCGAAAGTATTGTACGTGTTGTTAATCAAACTTGTTTTGCTCTTTTCTGCTTCCAGTACTTGTTTAAATTCTTTTATGTTAATATCCTGTATCACCTGCGAGGTTCCTGTTTGTTCGAAAAATCTGCCAAACACATTTTAAACGTGAAAGGTAAAATCAGGTTTGGTAGTGAGAAAATAAGAATATGAATGGGAAAAAGAAAATTCATCCCAACGTGATGTGGGATCGGGGATGGTGTTCTCCTACGCCTGGAGCTTACCGAATAAATTGCAGAGAAATTTACCTGTAAATATTTAAGTTTTAAGACGGCAGGTAAATTCCGCCTACCTACCCGAATCGTATTGTTTACCGTGGGAATTGCAATACTTAACAGCAGAACTTTTTTGCACGAGTTAAAAACAATATTATCTTTTACGTAATGTGCTTTTTTATGCTTTATTAGCAATATTCCTCGTAAGTAATTTGAAAATGCCTTTCTCTTTTATTGTTTATTAGCTTCACCTTTTTTTTATTTTCACCTCAAATAATAACATTAAACGCTGCCTTATAATTCATCATGGAATTAATTGCACGGTACGTTAGGCCTGTTTCACACCATACTATCCAAACAGATATTAAGTAATTAATTACGTTTGATCAGTAATTGAATAACAAAACTTTATATTAATACTTTTTTTTTTTCGTTTACTTTCAATAAATCTTCGGTTACAAATTTTATAAATTACGTTTGAAATGAAACGGTTGATATTGAAATAAAATTTCGTTGAAATAGGAAATGAAAATCACTTTAATGAATGAGTAGTTATGGTCAATGAAAATAAAAATACATGTTTGAGACAGAATGGTCAAAATTTGGGAATTATTCGTGCTACAGCTTTTCGTGTGCTAAAGAGACAGACACTAAAATTTAAATCGTTTAAATATCACAAACAACGAGAAATCTTTGAAGCGGACAAATTTTAAAAAATGATGTTTTCTGAAACTATCCTGCAAATGTGTAATAAGGATAGAAATCTTTTACAGCGAATATTCTTTAGTGATGGGTGATCTTTTTTCTACACGTGGTACCCCAAATTCTCAAAATGTTCGGTATTCGAGTACTCAAAATTTACATTTAACTGCTCCGAACCGAAGTCGGGCAGGAATGGGTAGGAATTTTGTGACTCCTAATCACTGGTCTGTCTTTTTATCGAAGGGTCCCTCACCGGTAGGTAACAAATATCTCCAATTGCTGCAGAATTCAATAAGACCCACTTTAGGAGATGTTGGCATAGACCAGGAAATTTGACTGCAGCTTGATGGTTGTTGCTCTGTGCACTATAGTTCAATTTTCAGTTTCAACCTTTTTTTTAATGACACGTTTCCAAATCACTGCCAGGGAGAGGAGGTACCATTAACTGCACCGAACGTTCTCCAAATGTATCACCAAAGAACTTTTTCTTGTGGCAGAATGTTATGATCAATTAGGGTATTGTTTAGCTGTAAATAGAGACTTGTTTGAATACATTATTTAAAAATTTTAATTTTACATTTTTTGTGTCGACACAATCATGGCTAATTTTTAATAAAATGTAAATTTTCGTGAAAACTTTTACTATTTTTGAGAATATAATATTTTATATTATATCCAATGTAAATAAAATTAAAATATGAATATTTGGTATCATCTTGAAGCCCTGGGCAAGGCTAGTTGATCCTTGTCGAGAAGATAAGATATTTAGAAATGTTCATAAATGTCGCAAAATTGACCGTAAAAGTGGTTAAGCATTAAAGAACTTTTAAAAAAGCTCATCACTATTTATAATTCATCATGGAATTAACTGCACGGTACATGAGGTTTACTTCACACTGTACAACGCAAGCGAAATTTAAACAATTGCGCGCTATCCAGTTTACAATTATGCGAAGTCGAGGTTTAAGGACTGCTCGGCGAGATTGTAGCGGAGTTCTCGAGCCACTCTTCTGCTGATGACTTGATGAACTACTAATTAGGGCCGCAATAGCTACAAAGAAGATGGCAATCAAGCCGACTTGCAGTAAACTTTACGTGTATTTCAATAATTTTTGTTTTAAATTTTCAGTTACAAATTTTATACATTCGTTTCCGAAATGGAAGAATTGATATTTCTAACGTACATTTAATTGAAATAGTAAAGAAAATGGGTCCTCATTTATCTAAGGGAAAAATCCATCCAACCCGTTTGGTCTTCGACTGAAATACTTTTTTTTTTTGAAATGTTGACAAGTTTGTGATTTCGAAGGTATCCGTGAAAAGTAATTATGAATTTATGAATATGCTTTGCTGACAAATTTTTTGCCCGGAGTACTCGTTACGAAGTGCCTCCAAGTTGCAACAGCTGCTTCTGCATTTTGCTTTGATTGTCTTGCGCCACCGGACACCTGGATAATACTGCTACCTGGCGGTGATAGCTTCAGGTATTAAAAATAATCATTTTTATTTCAATTTGTAACTTACTTACCGCCCCTTCCTCGAATATTTTTAGAAATCTTTATTATGAAACAATATCGAATTCTAAATATTTATCACAATACGGTTTAAATATTTTGGTACGGTATATTCTACTCGGCTCAATTTTTTCTTGCAATTTTCTATATTTTTAGACGTATGTACCTGTACTAATTACGAAGGTTGTAATATATTGCATTACAAGTTTTGCTTTGTTTCCTAATTTTGGAAGTACACACTCGTTTTGCGTGTTTTTTTTTACATAATTAACTTGCCAAGTAAGGTGAATTTGCGAGTCATTCAAAAATGAAACAAATAAAAATCTGCAAATGGAAGATTATCAGTTAACGGTAGAAGAACAATTTAGTTTAGCCGAAGGTACAGAAAATAATTTCTCACCACCACCTGCGCAACAGATGCGGTACTGATTTCCTAGCTTTGCCAGTTGCTGGTCCGTTACGTCTTCTCTTACTTTACAACCCTTTCCTTTACCTGTATTCACATTTTTTTTACAAATCATTCTCAGCAGCTGGTTTTTAAGCATTCAACTTTTGAAATGCCATGTGTTTTGATCAGCTGCTTGTGTTTTTCTCTTGTCGGGGTTTTCTTTAATTTTTCTATCTAAAAATCTGTTCACCCATATGCTATTTTTGGTAGCAGATGCGTTATCATTCCGTTCAATTCATCTTCAACTTTTCAGTTTGTCGTTTGCGAGTTACCCCTTATCTTGTTTTTCCGCTGCATCCACCGGAACTTCCACGTCGATTTTTTCCCCAGCCAAATGTGTCTGACGCTTATGATTTGTTACGTTTAAGCCGCCAAATGGAGCTTAAAAAACGAACTGCAGCTTGCTGACGATATTTTAAGAATGGGGGTGTTTGCACAAGGCAATTTTTTATTTTAAGACAGACATTTTTTTATTTATAATAAAATTGCAGGGTCAAAATTAAAAAAAAAAGGATGACAAAAAATTTATTTATTTCGTTCGATCTCTTCTAGTCTCTGACACGTTTTATCGTTGTACTCAGCATAGGGCTTCTTAATATGTTTATATTATTTAAGCCGTAAAAAGTACGAAGTACTTTTTTTTTAAATTTCATCTTGTCAGCTGTCATGGTTTTTACTTCCTTTTATTTCTCGTTTTCGTATTAGGTCTACATGCATATCGGGCAATCAACTGAATCTTATCTCGCAGTTGGCCATGACTCGAAAACGTATGTCGTAAGGCAGCGGTTCTGAAACTTTCGTATTTCGCGCCCTCCTATTTTTATCCTGAATAATTTTCTTTTAGAAAATTTGAACACTACTTTCGGCAAATACTTTTTCGCAGATGAAGACATTAAATTGGGTGACTGCAATTGGGTAATGAAAATGTAAAAATTTAATTTTGAGTCTTGTTCATTAATTTGACGCCCTGTACAGCTTCGGGCTCATAAGGTAAAAACAGTGGCTTCTGTTTTGACATTTAAGTTATCGGTATTGTATTGTGCGGTGATATTGTAAATTTTAGCACAGAAATTGAATTAGAAATAGCCTTACAGTAGTCCACATAGCTTTCATGATTGAAAATTACTTTCGAAACGGACGGAAAATAGATGGAATTTGGATATATTCAATTCGTGATTGCACGGCAGCACTAATATCAAACAAGTTTTGCTTTCAAAGCCCACTAGAAGTAAAATTCAGTTGATCACCGATGTACCCGGATTGAGTTTACAATACGTATAATGGACCAAACATTTTTGAATTAAGATTTCATGTTCTGCAGTTCAGGTCTGCTTGGCGTGAAATGAATTTGTGTCAAATTTGACGCCGAGAGTCTTCAAGGTGGCGGAATTAACACAAGAAGAAGTAAAATCTGTGTAGGTAAAGTGATCTTCCTTTTGAATTTAGGAGAAAAATGTAGCAATATAAAACGATTCTCATTTCAAATTAGGGAGATATACCAAATTCCAACATCCTAGAAAAAAAAATTGAATTACGGAATATTAGGATTTCAGTGCAGTTGTAAGACATTAACACTGTCAGGTGCTAATATGGACGGAATGTTATTTGAATAATCATATTTTATTTGTTTTTAGTCAATAAATATGTAGATGGCGTTAACATTTTACAACTTTAGTGAAATATTTATAATTTAATTAGTAATTTTCCGTAATTCAATTTTTTTCTAGGATGTTGAAATATCTCCCTAATTTGAAATGAGAATCATTTTATCTTACTAAATTTTTCTCCTAAATTCAAAAGGAAGACCACTTTACCTACACAGATTTTACTTCTTCTCGTGTTAATTCCGCCACCTTGAAGTCTTTCGGCGTCAAATTTGGCACAAATTCATTTCACGCCAAGCAGAACATGAAATCTTAATTCAAAAATGTTTGGTCCATTATACGTATTGTAAACTCAATCCGGGGACATACTGTATATACGTATATATATAATATGTATGTATATGTACATATGTAGATATGTATGCTTACACATTCCCGTCAATAAATCATATTCTGTTGCAGAATTTCTTAAACCATGTAAATTATTTCTGACGACTGTTTCTGATGTTAATTTCTTGACGCTCATAAGTACGGGTTGGTTTTGCATAAAAAGGGGGAAGGGCCTTTTGCCGCGCGCGCGAAATGCGTATGTGCAACATCTGCTCCTGCACATATAAGCGCACGTGCTCTGGTGATGTCGTTCCTCGGCGCTGATCGCCCCGAATTTCATGCATGTTGTCATCACATGTACACTATCGAACAAAAGTTCCAACGTCAAGATTTAAAGAATGCACAACTTTTTTCGATATCATATCGTATTCTAGTTCTAAGGTGAAATTTGAAATAACCTCTCTTGTACGGGTAACTTTCTAATATCAGTGTTATTAACTAATTCAAACTGTACGGTATGAAAAGGAGCGTTGCTTTATCTTCATATAGAGAACGAGCACGTCAATTTCTAATTTCATAAATGCGTTTCTGTATTGCATCGCGATCTGATTAGTTATTTTCGAACTGACGCACGTGAACGTGGGCGGTGCGGTGCGTACGTAGTATTTTTGACTCCAATAATTATTTCTATTCCTCTTGAGATACTAAAAAAATCGCGATATTTTTAAGAATTCTGGAAGAAAGCTGTATCATACATATTTTCAAGTTCTAAAAGAAGTCCTCTGCGTAATTTCTCACATTCAAATACGACTGTTTACTCTCTAATTTGATGTGCGCGTTTCTCTATTTCGCCATCCTGTTGTCATTTTCCAGTATATCAGTATTCTATACTAAGGAGACGCTATTACGTGACCAAAAGGCGACCTCGGATCCGTTATAAGTATTGATGCTACACTTCTGTCCAAGCATCCTGACATTTGTATCTTTAGTTCTTCCTTAGTTAAAAAAAACTATTTTAGTTAGTTAAGAAGTCTCGTACCTTGTGCTGTGCCTGGTTGCTACAGCCGAGAATATCATATCATGTCATAAGTGAGTGACATAGTAGACATGATCGCACTCGAATAAAGTTTTTATTCTTACTTTCAAGGTACATAACTTTTCTTTAATAAACACTAATCATAATACGATTATCTCCTCTCTAAATTTTCTTATATCCGAAAGTGAGCTGTGCGTTATATTTCTGCGTTGCATTACTTTTGCTCGTCAGTGTACGGTATGAGAAAAATAAAACCTAACTCGTTTTGCGATAATCGAAAAATTGTATGTTTCTTGAGATACTTATTTCTAAATTCCTATACGCAGAGTTTCCAGTTTAAAAAAGACCTACTTAGATGCATGATGTTATTCGATTTTCGTTCATCTGTTAAGTTTAAATTGACTAAATATTATTTTGCAATAATCTCCGACAGGTTTATATTTTAGCAATAAACAAAATGGTGTACTTGTATGCTATCAGAAAAGAACACGGAACTATCGTAAAGTTTATTTACGTTTAAGCTAACACGCCATGATAAGATATAACAAAAAAAGGATCGATTTGTTTTTGGAGACATTTAATAAAGTGTACTTGTGCGTGAGTGTTCTATCCAAAAGGCGTATCGTGTACGAACGGAAGTTACAAAAACGTTCTAATTAACGTGTAAATAACGTTTGCGTTTTTATATGCATTTATTTTGCACCCCTTGATGAATTTACTATGTATGTATCTTAAGGATCAATCTTTTTGGCAGTTTGCTCTAAGTAACGGTGAAGTTTTCTATCTGCCTGATGCATATTCACGTTTCTAAAAGAATTCGGAAAATTTCAGGATGTTGTCGGTCGGTCGCATGATGATTCATGCGGATTTGAATCTCGATTCGTGAAGCAACTATTGACAGCGGATTCTGCGGGATGAGTAAGTTTAAATACCACATGAGCACGTAGATGATGCACCTTTTTTCTGAGAGCAACGTCGTGATGTTACAGCGAAGATTAACTATTATAACTGTTGTTTGTGCTGTTATTAATAGCATCTTCGATAAATTAATTAAAAACATTTCGAAATGCACGTGATCGACCCATGTGGGAGTATTTTTTTTAGAAAACAAAAATGCATTTTATTGCTCAGAGTTACAAGCAAAGAGATGAAGGTTCTTAACTAAATTTAAATACATTCGTAATAGCGTCGATTACACGAAGCTAGGTTACTGTCTGCTACTTAGATAATTTACTAGCGGATAGTAAAAAATCTACTTGTGATTGTAGTAGCTAGTAAACTATCTGAAAAATTTACTCGCTAAAAACGGAGCGTATAATGTCAGCTTACTGGCTACTAGCTGACGAATTTACACGCTAGCTAGTGAATTCGCTACGTATAAAGACAAAAGCTGGCCACAAGAACCTAGCACTACTAGTTCGGTGCAGGTTGGTCATGAAAAATGTCGGCTGAGGTAGTTAGTAGTCATTTTTATTAGTGCGTTGTTAACAGACATTCAGTTCTAAGTTCTTGCATTAATTTATCAAATTCGCTTTGTCTTAAATTTTTACTTAAATAATCCTTATGCTTATAATTCCAGAGCGTAGCGTAGCGCTCGCATAAAAATTATCATGCATTTCTATCCTTAAGTGGCTTATTGTTAGTATTATCCTAAAAATGAAAGAACCTCTGCTGTTGGGACAATTAGTTGTATCTTAACTTGTATTTTAACTACTACTCCAAAGACAGTAATGTACTTTTTTCAATATTGCATCTGTTACAGATGTATAGGTACCTCAAACGTTACGAAATGAGTGTTGGATGTGCAGGCATTTGGTTATTGTTTTTGAAATATTTGTATCAACAAATAAAAATCGTATTTTATTCCTTAATCTTTTGTACGGAAGTAATTGAACTCCTTATTGCAGGAATATAGATATTCATAAGGCCTTGCCAGTATTCCCTGGTAAATAAGGCTTTTATCGTCTATGGTGTCATTTGTTATTACATCACTTGTTGTCGTCATTATATTAAAAAGCATTCTAAAGCAAGCATTCACCACAATTGGTAGGTATATACTAGTCATAACTTTTAATGAGAACGTCAATCCCCTTCCCTCATACCGCAGAATTTACCAATACACGAAAAGTAAATAAGTGTGAACTATTAACTAATGCAGACAGAATATTTTACTATTTAGTGTAACTTATTTCCTACTTATTGAATTAACGAATTATGGATGATATCTTTTCTGTTAAACAGGACTTGAGCTTATCCTAGTTGGAGTAAAATTATTTCACCCTTTTTTAATTTTTAGACGCGTTTTAATCGGAAAAAGATAACAAAATCTTATTATTAATTATAATAATGAAAAACATTGTGCCACAAGACATAGCATTCCATTTACCCATAATAACGATATCACCAAATTTAATAAGCTTTACAACTGTTCGGGTACAACTCTATCCATATTTTAACACCGATTAGGAAATTTTATGTGTGCATGTTTGCTTTCATGAACATATTATGATTAAAAGATGGTAAACTCGATAGCTCGCCACTAGCTGCGTGCAATTGGAAAACCAATGTTTACTGGCCACTCTCGCTCACTATCGGGCTTTTCCATTAGCTAGCTAGTAGCGAGTAAACTAGCTTCTTGTAATCGATGCTTATGTGTAATAGAAAGTCGCTTTTATTGTGACTTTCTATCATTTCACGAAATGCCCACTCCACACAGGCTTGAGTTAGTGAGGAACATCAAAATTTCAGGGTATTTAAAGAATTTCTGGGGATTCATGCAGTATGCTTATCGCCGCTGTGGAGTTAGGACCTGTGTATGTATCCTCGCCGGCATTTAAAACGAAACGCTGTACCAAGACCATAGCCGTAAGTAAGATTAATTTTTTTGCTTTCTGTTTCGTTTTTAGTGCCGGCGATGGTACATGCGCTTACTAAAAAGGATTGAACCATTTAGTTCTACTATTATCGTTCATATTTCTAATTTACTCAAATGATTTAGTTCCTTTTTAATTTTTAGATATTGCAAACAATAAAAATAATTAAGTATGTCATTTTTAAACTCGAGAAATTATCGTGCTCGTGAGTTTACATAATTATTATATTTCGTGCACGGTACTTGTATTTTAACACGTTGGAGTTCGTTTTATATATAGGAAATAAACACTACTAACAAGTACGCATCGGTCGTTAATTTTTTTTTCAAGTATATATATATACACCGTGTCCACAGAATATGGAATATGTTATATACTGCAAAAAATACGCGTTACATCAAAAAACCCTGACTTTTCTTGCGGATCCTATGACATGATTAAAATTTTAATTTCGCTTGTCATTTGTCATTAGTGACGTCATTGACAATTTTTTTAAATGGCATGACTAGGTTTCATTTATTTCAAAGAAAGTACACTACTTTACTCTTTACAATGGTATCCTACTTTTGAAGTTTTTCACAAAAGTATTCTAGTTATCCATGCTAAGGCACTACTGAACCTTTATCAAAACATTTGCATTCTTCTAAATGTCAGAGTGGTACTTGAACTTAAAGTTACGCTTGTGATTTGGAAGATTTAAAGAAGCACGAAAGTAATAAAACTTATGGCGCATTTATCTGAAAAGCATCGAATTGAAATATTGATGATGTTGGGATATGGAGACAGAGAGAAGACGACAGGAAGAAGTCTGCAATTTATTTAATAACGTATACCCCGAGCATCATATTTCCCAGTCTACTGTTAGTAAAATCTTGCAAAAGTTTGAAATGACCGGTACTGTCAAAGACTTGCCGAAAACAGTAAGAAATTTACCTGAAAATAATGAAAATCGTGAAAACGTTATGTTAGCTGTAGTAGAGAATCCTCGTATTTCTATTCGACAAATTGCTCGAAATCATAACTTAAAGAAGTCAACTGTACATAAAGTCATAAAAAAAGAAAAGTGGCATGCATATCGACCCTGCGTTGTTCAAGAATTATTTGAAGATGACTTTGAACGACGAATTGAATTTTGTGAAAACATAACGCATCGACTTGAAGCAGATAGAAATTTTCACAAAAATATTCTTTTCACAGATGAAGCAACGTTTTGTTTGAATGGAAAATTAAACAAACAAAACACACGTTACTGGGCTTCACAAAATCTTCGCTGGTATGTAGAAGGACATACTCAATACCAGCAAAAAATCAATGTTTGGGCAGGAATTATTCGAAATCGAATCTTGGGACCCTTCTTTTTTGAGAACAATCTAACTGCAGAAACTTATTTAGAGATATGAATTAGTTCCTGCTTTAGCTATTTTATATCCAAACGAAGCAGATCCGGATATACCTCATAACAGAATTTGGTTGCAGCAGGACGGGGCTCCTCCTCATTTCGGTATTAACGTCCGTCATTTTCTGAATGTTACCTTTGCCAATCGATGGATAGGGAGAGGAGGTGCAATAGAATGGCCAGCTCGTTCACCTGATTTAAACCCGTTAGACTTTTTCCTTTGGAGCTATCTTAAAGACAGAGTATACATAAATAAACCAGAAAACATTGAAATCTTAAAAGATAGCATAAGAACAGAGATGAGAGCTATCACACCAGAAATGACTGATAATGTCATTAATGGATTTGAAAATCGAGTTTATCATTGTCTAACAGTAAATGGAATACAATTCGAACATCTTTTGTAGTTTATGAGCGGCAGTTGGATTTTCTCTATTGATTGTGACCCTCGTTTGAAGATTTCATTTATTATTCGAAGAATCATTTAAATTAGTTACATTGTTTACTGTTTTCTCAAAATTGATGAAGGATAAAATAATAGTTTTATATCATCGAAAAATCTCTGTCAAATGAGTATATGGGGGTACCTTATCAGTTAAAAATATTTACTTGTTACTCGTTGTGCTTTTGTCTGTGAAAAAGATAACGATTGGCTACTGTTTCATGATAGAAAACTAAATGTCAAACAACTTTTATTTGAAACATTTTTTGATTAATGCATATTTATTAAAGTAGATATCTACTACATTCCATGCTTTTGAAAAAAGAATGTAAACTTCAAAAGTAGGATACCATTGTAAAGAGTAAAGTAGTGTGCTTTCTTTGACATAAATGAAACCTAGTCATGCCATTTAAAAAAAATGTCAATGACGTCACTAATGACAAATGACAAGCGAAATTAAAATTTTAATCATGTCATAGGATCCGCAAGAAAATCAAAAATTTACCTATTTCAGGGTTTTTTGATGTAACGCGTATTTTTTGCAGTATATAACATATTCCATATTCTGTGGACACGGTGTATATAATATAATGACGGAAGGATTAATGCCAGGAAAAAAAAACAATAAAAGAAGTAAATAACGGCTTAGCTGGCAAGGAAAAGTAACTGTCGACGTACGTTTCGGTCTTATTAGACCTCATCAGGACAGTATAACCAAGGTTATTTGTTGTTTTCTATCTCCAAGTGTCAACACCTTACACCTTGGTTATACTGTCCTGATGAGGTCTAATAAGACCGAAACGTACGTCGACAGTTACTTTTCCTTGCCAGCTAAGCCGTTATTTACTTCTTTTATTATATATATATATATACATACATGTATATTTTATTTTACAATAAATGTTTGGTTAACTCTGACTCCCCCCGCAATACGCATTTGACATTACATAAATATTTTAGTTGACGGCGCGGCGTTGTCTCAGCATCTCAGGGTATTCTCCCACCGGTTTGACCAGGCCTGTATACAGTGGACACTGTTTCACGTCATTCGGAATAACATACAAACCAGGAATTTGAAATTATTAACACAAAGGGAACACTGTATGATGTAATCTGCGTCGAACGGGGTAATTCTATTATTCGTTTCGATAGGAATGAAGAATGCATTTTGTAAATGATTTGCTCTTTTCACGAGAAAAAGAAAATTTCTTTCTCTTTTATGTTTACTACAACTTGTTCATGTATTTAAGTACGAGTCTCTTGATTAGTCAACATCGCTAAATAAATATTTACTCAAACATTACAATTATCTCTCTTCGTTCTTTTCAGTTCGTATTCGCCTGTATTAAAGGTGGGCATTGACGCGTCAATATTCGGATGATATTTGGGCGATTCGATTGACAGCATTGTATCCGGCGACCGGAATGGGTGGTGGCGACGAGATTGCAGACGATATTTTTGCGGAAGCACTTGACGCGTCAGTGGACCCCGCCTGAAAATTGACACGTCAATGGCCACCTTTAAATACAAAATATTTCTTTTTTCTGTTATAAATTAACAAAACTTCTAAAGAGTTTTAATTTACATATGTTATTAGGTGTAACATGTTTGTAAGTTTGTTTTTCTGTCTGACTCGTCGCCTATGTGTCTTTCTATCTGAGCATCCTGTAGATAAAAATATAATTACACCTAAAAATAACTTCTTTAACAACATATGTGGAAAAATTTTTAAAAAAGCCGGCCGTAATCTTTATATTTCGGTTTCCTTTTTAATAGTTATGGTTATTGATTTAGGCTAACGGTAAAAAAGTCCCCCACCGGATATAAATAACAAATTAAACTAAAAAATCTTTCCGTCTGTAAATGAAATGGGGTCTGAGATACTCATCCTTCGGCTTTTTTTCGACAAACACTTACGAACGAATGCGTACGAAAATAGCTTCGCCATGTTCTATTAAGGCTGAAAAAAAAAGCGCCGATAAATTAATAATCCTACTTGCTCAATAGCGAATGTAGTCGCTTCGGGTTTTCGCGTTGCATAAACGACCCGTTCCAAATGTCAGAGTAGCCGGCACTGATTCTGATTTTTTTTTCTGCCGGGGGACTTTTAAGCGCATCTTAAAAGTATAAATGCAATAGAAAGTTGTGCGCGCGAAACATAAGCCGGCATACCTAATGTGTAGGTATTACAATTTATTTACGTCGAACTCAATACACTATTAACTATTGCATCAATAAACTTAGACAATCTGACAAAAAATATGGCACAATTTTAGGCTAATTTTTTCTGAACAATTCTTGCATCTAAGAATCTCCTTTTTGTATCTTTTAATGAATGAAATTTTGGCTATGCGCTGGCTGGGTTTTCGGTAAATAACTCCCGACTGACCAAAAACGTTTAATTAATTAAGAAAAAAAAAATCACTTCAACCATGAGACATAAACATGTACCTATGAATAATATTTTTTCAGTGTTAAGATATAAATTGTTCTTCAAACATAGTAAAACTAACTTGAATTAAACAATTTTAGAATTTAACGTTTTGCAATCACAAGTTTTATTTCTTATTTGATTTTGTAAAACATTAATTTGTTTATACCCTGTTCATAATCGCATAACTATTCATAGAATATTCCTTTTTTTGTTTCACTTAACCTGTAGAATTCCCTTTCTTCTTGGCCCAGTGCATATTGACGCGATATCATCTGCTACTTCCTGTACGCCATTTAAAAGAGCAGCTCACATTTAATTCGCACCGGATTTTGCTCACTTGGTGTGCACCTCATTGTTTCCGAAAATGGCGTTGCGTCACTCACCTCACGTGATTTAGAAGACGAACGCCCCTTGGAGTTCTGTAGCAGGTGCCACATTAATATTCCAAATGATATGTTACAATGTAACAAATAAGCTTGTACCACCTTTTTTGTGTTTTACGCAAGAGATTATTAAAATTTTTAATTATAATCAATTTCCATTAATAGTTAATTATCATTTCTCTCTTTTAATTAACTGTTTAATGATGAAGTTAAACCAACGCTTCAATTACTCTACTTTTTGATCCCCTAAATAATAGGTATTTTTTTAACACCAAGCTTTCAAAGCTCGTCGGGGAGGTGTGTTGGCTGGTATCTCGTGCGACTGTCTTAGTGTTGTTATTTCTCCTTCGGCAATCGCCTTACGAATTGGGGAAACGCAGAAAACCCAGTTCGAAGGAGCCGGTGTAAATCCGAACATAATCCGACACATAAGCGCTCCATCTCTCACATATTTCGAGTGGATTCGAACCCACATCTATAGTTGCATCGGCCAAGCGTCAAACCTGTTGCCAGTGGATCTAACCAACTCGGCTATGCAATTACAGATAATAGTAATAATTACGCCATTAGTTATGCCATTTTAATGCTTTTTCCTTAAACGAAACAGCATAAAATTGTTTCAAAATGTATAGATTTTTCCTTAAGTGGCTCTCATTCCGCCCGTTTCCCCTAATATTAAAATTGTAATAAATAATTAAAATTGAAATGACCCGAGTATTTTCTTGTTTGCGTTTAAAAAGTAATGTGTATTTACGGTAACGGTGAACTGACGGCACTTAATTTTTAAAAAGTTGTTAAGGTGCGTATAAAACACGTTAAATCCGGAGTAATTTATTATCTGACGAAGAAACGAAGAAAATGAATTAAGTGTGTATGTGATAGTAGATGGAGATAGAGTGCATCAACATAGCCCATATCACGGTTATGCATAGTGTACCTAGTAGGCAATTCCGCTTAGTTGCGTTATTGTCTCATTTTTTATTCGAATCTCACGTATTGTGTTGTAAGTGAAGAGCACAATGAGCAAATGGAATTTTTTTACCTTCGCTACCGTATAGTTAAAACTGTTTTATAATTAATCGTCACGGACTCGGTTTGGAACCTAGAACCTCGGGGCATGTTTTGTTCGTAAAAATGAGTATTAGATAATGTCGTCGTCGTATGTGTTTTCCATTCTTTGTTATTATTAGAAAAGAAAAAAAAGCAGACCGAGGGATGTTAGTACTAAAATAATCCTCCGATTCCCTGAGGTTCCTTAATATAATCCCCCTTTATATTATTTAACCCTTCAATTCCCTGCAACCTAACGTACTTTCTGGCCTTCCATATGCGACGGCAAAAAATTCGTTTTACATAATAAATTACCCGCCGAATTAAATTTTCTCGCAAACGCAAGACGCGCCATTATTCGGGCGCCCGTTTTTTTTTTTTCTTCTTAGCTAAACTTCCATTAACGATGCAATTATTTAAGCTCGGCTAACACTCCCGTTAATGTCCTTTCAAAAGCAGGTTTGAATTAAAGCTCTGAACGCTCAAGTGAATACCGTCTCTAGCGAGAGTACTTTTTTTGGAATAACGACGACGAACGCTTTCAAAAAGAACCCATTAAATTTAAACGCATTTGAACACAATACCCTCGACTATATTAACTCAGGATTTACCAACTTATTTATAAAATTTATATGATTTACATGAAGAAGATTTATAATCGAAAATTGAAATAAAAAAATTTCGTTTTTAAGATCAAAATCAGGGAGCACAGATTTAAAAACAAATCACAGTTTATTGAAAATAAAATTGCCAAAAGACCAAAATAATAAGAAGGAACAATAGAAACACACAACATAAAACAAAAAATAAAATGAAAAATGGAGAGGACATTATTTAAAAGTTTTTTCGAAATTTTTCTTTAATTGGTTGTTTTCAATTGTTACGTCACTTAATTTATTTTTGAAATTATTCGATGAAAATATTTTTAAAATTTGAGTGAATTTTTAATTAAAAATACAAAAATTACTAGAAATATCGACGCTAGATGAGGGTTGAAACCTGACGTGTTGAGTTGTAAGGAAAATTGAAGATGCGCAACTCAAAATTACAAAAAAGAATTATTTCGGGAATTCAACAGAAAAAAAACGGATATTTTTGTGTGTGTGTGTGTGTGTGTGTCTTTGTGGGGATCTTTAATTTCCATTATGTGCAACTGTTGTAAACAGGAGAAAGAATTTCGCATTAATTAGCGTTCACATACGAAAAGTTGAGCGTCTCATGTAGGAAAACAAAAACTTAAATCTGAACCTTCTGCGACTTTACTGTAATGTAAATAAAATTAATCTGTGGTGTTATATTTTTACGTAATAGTCCGATTTCACGCTCAAGCAATTTGGGCAAATACATTTGCACATGCAAATTGCTTGAATGCGAAAACGACCATTAAGGCTAGTTTACATTAGTCAAGTAAACGGTATAGTGGAGAGGCAAGTGTGAAAAAGCATGTGTAACTCGACTCGTGTAAACAGTTGGTCCAGTAAAAAATCGAGTAAACGGGCGAGTATCAAAACCGCCGTGTGTGAACCAGGCCTTAACGAAAACGACGGTTAACGTGGTGAATGTCTCCAGAAAAATGTAAGGTAGTGAATACAAGAAAATAAATAATTAAAACATTTATTCCCAGAAGAGTAATTACGTTAAATAATTAAAAGGTCGTCCCGAGTCACTGAGTATCTTACAGGTGAGGTCAAGAACCTAATTATGACATAAGATAACTGAGATACATAACATTAACGCTGAGATTTATGTGACTTTTACGGAAAAAATATAAATAATATTCACGTCATTGTTGGTTCGTACGATGACAAATAGATACCACCGCTAATGGCTCTTGATTTAGCTAACACGAGAATTGTATTTGTTGCAGATTCTCAACGTCTCTTTCCTTAAGAGCAGCCAATATGTGGTTAAAATACGAGAGGTGATGAAAAAGCAACTCGTCAGGTAAACATTTTCATCTTTCTATAGCTTCTTGTGATCTCCCAGCTCTTGACAAAATTTTCAAAATTATTAATCAAATAAGACAATCTTTTACTTTCCACCTGTTTTTCTCGTTATTTTCTCTTTTCAGTGATGAGTGATCGCTTGTTACACAAAATTAAAATTAATTATAACTTTTGCGCTTTCGCGTTACAAATAATAATAATAATAATAATAATAACTTTATTGTGTCAGATAAAAAAGAAAACTACAAAAAAAAAATAATAAGAAAATAGCAAACCATGACACAATCACAAGGTGAGATTCAGCTGGAAGGTAAAACCAACCCCTGTTCTTACATCTAAACCTTGATAATTGAATAATAAAGAAATTACACGAAATGCCTAAATAATAATAATAAACAAACAAAACAAAAAATATTCTTAAAGTACAAATAAAACAAAAAAAAAACAGAAAAAAACTAACTATATATGTAATATGAAGAACTCTAAATAAGTTTCTTTAATTATTCTGCTATGTACGCACCGCCGCCATGTGAATATTAGAAAACATATAATGAGAAAATGATTAAGAACTAAAAAATAATATACTAGTCGATCATAATGATTAATAATTAATAATTAAGCCCTGTGTCCAATGATATCGCTACACACTGTTTATCAAATATAAAATCGAACAGTCTTTTGCGGAAGAGTTGAAAGCTTGCAGTATTGAATATGTTAAAATAATTATTTTAAGATTTATATATATGATATGAAAAAGATCTTTGAAAAATGGCTGTTCTGTGAACGGGTGGAGAGATGAAATTTCGGAATCTTGTAGATAGAGTGTGAATATGCGTTCTAAATTTAATTTTATTGAAAAGATAAGCAGGTTTGTAATTAAGAATAATTTTGTAATACATGCATAAAGTCTGCATCTCCCTACGGTTACTCATGGATAACCATTTAGTGTCTGTCAATTTATACGAAATTCTATCATATTTTCTTATTCCGTAAATATACCTTAAGCACATATTCTGTACTTTTTGTACACGATGTGAAGTGTGGCGATCAATGGCTGGATGATATAACGGAGCACAATAATTAAAGTGTGATAACACAAGTGAATCGCATAAGCGCTTTTTTAAAGAAATAGGAAACACATTTTTATACGGAAACAATTTCTTTAAATTTATATAAGCATTTTTCAGATAATTAGCTAATTGATCTCTGAAGCGAAATGTGTTGTCTAACGTTAAACCTAGACTTTTTACTTTAGTAACAATAGGAATTTCTGCACCATTAATAGATATTTTAATCTGACGAGATAAATCTGAACAAACTTTTTTCTTCCCAAATAATATGACAGCAGATTTATTAGGATTTATTTTCAAGGAGTGAAGGGATGAATTTAGAAATATGCGGTTCAGGTCCGAGTTTATTTCTGCGGTAGCAGTCTCCCAAGCAGCTGGAGTAAACGTATGATACACTTGAGTATCATCGGCGTATGTGTGAAGTTTACAATATTGAACCTGATTAATGAAATCGGACGTGTATATGGTAAATAACAAAGGTCCAAGTATGTAACCTTGTGGGACACCACGATCTACATGCAAGCTTTCAGAGAAAACATCATTAATCTCTACACACTGATACCTGTGACCTAAATAATTCCGTAAGAGGGAAATTGCGTTGGGTCCTGAACCAATGCAATCAAGTTTCTTAAATAAATGGGAATGATCAACGGTGTCAAAAGCTTTGCTATAATCAAGCAAAATGAGTGTCGTTATTTTTTCACCATCGAGGTTAGTCAATATATCATCACTAACATTCATCAATGCAGACGTACAACTATAACCAGACCTGAAACCTGATTGCACATCCGGTAGGATATTATAATCAGTCAAATAATTGTTCAATTGGATTTTAATAACCCTTTCAAGAATTTTTGAAAAGGTAGGTAATATGCTTATTGGACGTAAATCACTGTACGCTGTGGGATTTCCTATTTTGGGCAGGGGCTTAACGACTGCGTGTTTCCAAGAAGTTGGGATTTTGCTTTGGATTATACATATTCCATCATATTCCAAAAGCAAAACGTATCCAAATAAAGCTAATGAAAGCGAGTATAATCAAAGAAACGATTCTACACGAGCGGTATTATGTAAAAATTAACAGGAACGAACGATTTAACTGTTTCAAATCTACTCGTGTGGTTAGCCTCATGGAAACCGGAAGCAGTCGTTCCTTCGAAATCGTCCATCTCAGAGTAAGTAGCTTTGTATATCTCGACTGAACCCAATAGTACAAAATTTCTCATTAGGGAAATCCTCCTGCGGTTGGTGAAATCTCGCCATTTTTCCAATCAATATTTTTTCAAGTCGGCGCGGAACGAGCAATAAAATGTCAAAATCTTGTTAGGAGAATTCGCTCAAAGACATGGTCTGAGTAGCGGAAGAAAGCTTCTGAAATTCGAGATTCAGTAGTGAAATTCAGTTTAGTTTTTTATTTCTCAAGTAAACGCTTGGTTCCTATAAAAACTGAAAAGAGATTGTTTCACTTCTTTAACCGAAAATAGAAATGTTGTTCTGAAAAAAAGAAAGCAACTCGCAGCCGTACCGAAACAGTTTGTGGAATTTTGAATTGTGCAGTTTGTGCAAAAATCTGAATTAAAAACTTACCATAACTCCGAGAAAAATAAGAAGGAAGGAAATACTATGTTTAATCTAGGATTAGTTAACAACGACGTTGGTGCAACTGAAGCTGTGACGTACAAATCATATAAATTACCACAATATGTGTTAATTTTGGAGAAACATAGAAAATTCTGAAATAAAATCTAAGGCGAAGTAATAATTTCAATATATTAATTTACAAAATTTTAGAATAAATGTGATAAAAAAAATAATCAAAAACATTGAAAATTTCTTACGAATATTTTTGCACAAATTTCGACTTTTTTCTATAAATTGCCAGTGGAGCTATTTTGAATAATACAAATCGTAGCACATTGTTCTACAAGTGTAGAGTTATTTATAGTGATTGTAAGTTTTTAACTCGGAATATACCGAATTCGATGTGCTATGCATACTGCTGTGCGATATGACAATCGTCCCATAAAGGAAGCTCAGCTTCAAACACCTTAGTGGGGCTCAGAATTTCATATTTTCTATGCTTCGAATTCCGGCGAAGCGGCATAAGCAGAATAACAAAATTGCAGACATAGAAGTAAGATTTTGTTTCTTCGATACGGAAATTTCTGAGATTGTCATGGCGCGTCATAACAACACGGATAGGGTAACGAAAATGAATCAATCCGATATGATCAAAAGCGGGTGTCGTTGACATGACGTCGAAATATGATTCTGACCACTAGTCGTTATTTTAAAAACCGATGAATTTATTTTAGGTTTCACTTTTTAATTAGCAGTTTTAGCAAGAGCGACATAAAAAGTGGAAACTGGAGTTACTACTTATTATTAAATCCATTTCGTATGTAACGGCCACGATGACATTTTTGAGTGTTATTAATTAGATGATGTTAATAAATGTATCGCCTGTGGAAAGTATGTTATTATGCCATGTTTGGTTGAATTCGAGTTACTTTATAAAGTAAATATTGTTATTGCGGTTCTTAATTAAAAACTAAGTTTAATGAATGTAGAAAGTTGGAGCGATTCGTTATAAATCTTTTACACTACGTTGGTACAATTAAGGCGGTTTTTCTGACTGTCGGAGTTGTGTAAAGTGTGTAATTCACTTATATAATTGAAAATCGAGAACGAAACGGCTAGAAATCTAAGTGTTTAGAAAATAATACACGGTTGATTGCCCCAAAATGCGATGAACAATCGCTATAGGACATTGATTTTAAGGAAGACAGGTGTCGAGCTGTGTTTTACACCTGGACAGAAAGCCGGCTGTCCCGTCGCGGGCCTGGTGTTATGAACTTCTTTTCGACTTAATGTGTATCTGCATACACTAAAGAGCCACATTAGTGTTACGTATCAGATCGTATCATTTCAATATCTCGCTCTCCGAGTACATACAAGTTTCACCGAGAAATTATCCAACTAACTCACCCTCATATAACCAAGAGGGAAACTTAGTTGAAAATTAATTCGTTTGTAGACTAATGGACAAAAGTAACCCGAAAAGTCTACACACTGCGAAACATAATATGAAGTTTCAATTAGGGACATCGATCTATAAACGTGGATGTTTAGTTTAAAAAATATCAACCGCCAAATATCGAACAGTTGAGCGTTATCGTTTTTTTTTTTAATTAATAAATTATTCATTCATTAGTAAATGTTAATGGTATTGTTTTCTAACGCCAGTTAAATTATGTACGGTACGTTATTTAACATTTCTTATATTTTATCATGTAAAATCCATTAATAAACGTTTGAGAAAAATCAGACAACCTAAGATTATTTTTCATCTAATTTTGTTCGATTTGACGTGAAATGACTCATAGTCCTATGAAATTTTATTCTCTTATGATTGATAAGATGCGATATAATTTTATGAAAATCAGATTGCAGAAACTAGATTTTTAAGAAAATTCAAAATACATATCTCAAAAATGATGCAATTTGGAAATAGGAAAATGCATTACAATTTTACTTATTTCTATGTGTAGAATTTAAAAACGTAACAAAAAATGTAGCATGAGTTGATAGGTATAACCGGAAGTGATTGGAAGTGAATCTTGTTTTACTTGAAAAGATTCATGTTGAAATATCTTAATGAATGGTTTGCGCGTGAATAACCCTGTATATAATGTTGACAAAAATATCGCACTGTACTTTACGCTGAGATGCAATTCTTCTAATTCAGTATTCTATATTGTTCAAACAAAACGTTTCTCTACTCTACATATTATGTACAGTCGGAATCGTAATTAATGACGTAAGCTTTACAGAAAACCTCATCATCGTGGACATTTTATTTGTGATTTAGAAGCAAAAAAATAATTTACGACATCCCGGATTCACTTTTAAGTAGAAAGACTTGGATGCATTCGACATTGATAGTTTTGAAGGAGATGGGTACGATGTTCTGTAAACGTCATGAATTATGATTGCGACTGTAGGTACATTACACACGAGTCGCATTTCTGCCGTCCGTCATTGTACATTCCAATGAAGCAGCTGGATTACGTTTACTAATTCACAAGATGTTTATTAAAGTTATAGGCTGACAAATATCTAATTAGTACCGTTAAGGCCTGTTACATATTTTGTTTAATTTATAGAGATAATTTATGCGTCTAACCTTTTTTTCTTATTAAATCAGCATCTGCTGTATTTATTAATTTTTAAAGTCGACTTGTAGAAATTCATTTCAAATCATTAAAAATTAAAGCTTTCAATTTTAATAACGGCGATAAGTACGTACTCTCGGATTGAGCGTGTTTTAAACGAAGGGATTCATGATTTCCGTAGCTCGTCGAAAACTAATCTCGTAGCGTTATTGGTTGTCACGTCCACCGCTCGCATTTACATTCACCAAATTAATATTCACGACGAAAAGCAATCGCATTTCAATTGGGCTGTCGGAACGGGACGTAATTTAGTGTTGATTTATGGACACAATGCGACCGGTAAAATTATTAGGTATTCCGGCAAATATTGCATACAACTGCCGACATGAAATCTTTCATCAGCGGGATTTGTTTTCGAAATTGCAAAAAAGCCACTTTCACACTTAATACTTTTTATCGGTATCCCTACAGTTGTTTATTTTTAAGGAAAATAAATAAAAATAATAATGACAATGATAATAAAGAAAATGAAGAAAAATTCGCTTTAATAAATTTCGCAAATAATACTACTAATAATAATAAGAGAACAGTTCGAATGACATGTTCTACGCCGATTATCGAAATAATACCTGGACATTAATACAATTTCAACATGCCGTTCAAGCTTCATTGGTTCACGAAGCGCTAATGATGTTTGAAATTTAACAATAATTAAATAAAAATATGAAAGAAACAACTATCTCTGTTTGGTATTTCATACCTGCAACCTTGCAAGAACTACTTTATAAAAAGGGTTCTATTTTGAATTTTCTCTTAATTACCTAACCTCTAACCTTAGATGGAAGAGCGCCTCGGCGAAGCTCGCCTCATCTGTGCAAATTGTTAATTAATTATGTTATTTTGAAGAAATAAAAGTCATTATTAATATTAAAATAAATTTGAAATTATTATTGATTCTAAATTTTATCAGTATTTATTAATCTTTTATGTAGATATCTATTTTTTTCGCGTAACATCTTATATCACCAACATAATGTGACACTGAAAGTTCAAGTTTTTTCGACTTTTACGCCGATTTGATGAACCCTTGTCGGACACTGAAATGATTAAAATCTGTTAACCAGACCGTATAGGTTTAATATCCTTTTCGGTTTTGAAAAACTTTCTTATTTATGAGAGAATAAAAATTGACCAAATAAGAAAATATTATTTTGAAAGTTAAAGCTGGACACATCGTGCGATGTAAAAACATGTCTATATCGGCAGCTGTTCTTTGCTGCAGTAACAACATTTTTAAGATGCGTACGTGTCAAGACGATTCCGTATATGCTTACTTTACGCCCCAGTAAGAAAGTATATACTCGTAAATATGTACACACACACGTGCGTACATGCACGCATAATTGCGACGATTTAAAATGAACCGTTACTTTCACATTTGCAACGAACGAAGATGCGATTAATACTTCAGTAAATCGTTTCGTGTATAGGCATCATCAAAGCGTGAGTTTTATGGGAAAAATAATAGTAGGGACGATAACAACGAAATTCAATAGAGAAGACGGACGATCCTTTGTTGGTCACGGACGAGTCTCGTTTCATCTCTTGACTTAGCTGGATGGTACGAAGGATAAAGTAAGAAGAACGCAAGGAAGTTGGGCTAAGGAACCTGCCATCCAGCTGCCTCCTTACCAACAGATGTAAAATACAGCTGCACGCTGCACTCAATCAACACTGATATACCTACATGCTATTTGATTTTGATAAGGCCATCAAAGATACTACTTTCTACGTACGCTTAACACACCCTCTGGTTCCCTGTGTATGTTTAAGTAAATACGTAAATACTTGACGTAATTCTGTCTCAAATCTCGTAAATGTTATAACAACCGATAAATCTTTAAATCAGGTAAAAAAAAGTTATAGAAACTTGCGATATCAGTCTTGCACAATTCGTTTTTCAATATCCAACTACTACTTCCTATTTCATCATTGGATATTATACTAATTTCGTAGTTGTATACTTATATCTAAATATCTTTAAATTACGGAGATATTTGTAATGATAACTTAAAATTTTAAACTCACTATTTTCAATTGTGTTCTCAAAAGTGACTCCTTTTAAAATATCTGAACGAAATTAATTTAGTAATTTTTTAACTGCAATGCACAAATTTCATTTCTTTTGGGGCCAATATTACACTATAAAAGATCTTTTATAAAACATGTTTTATAAAAAATATGACAGTGTAATAGGCAATTTTTTACATATAAAATATTTTATAAAAGATTGCCCATTACACTGTCACATTTTTTTATAAAATATCTTTTATAAAAGATCTTTGTCAAAGATCTTTTATAGTGTAATATTGGCCTAAATCGACCGTCTAGATTATTTTGATTTCACTTGGTAATTTTGAACTATTATTTAATAAACGCGGAAACTTTTTATTAAACCGTAATATCAAAACTATAGTTTATACCGTGAGAGCAATAAAAATCCAAATCAAAGCCACCATCAGTCTGCATAGTCTATAAAATGAAAGACTGATGTCAGTCAATAAAGAGGAGATATCGTTCAAAAAGAGTATTTTTGTTAGCCCATAATTTTTTTTGTTGCAGCATATAAAATTTGAAAATGGAGAAAAGAGATACTCTGTTCCATCGGCAATTGAAAGATTTCAAGAAAAGTACACCATTACTCTCCAGCTCTCTTTTTCTATCTCTCTCTCATTAATGATATTCAGCAGCTATAAGCATCGTATTTTTTTGTTTAATATAATACTATCGGACTACCCATTCTAGACTATTTTATTTTGAAATGAAAAACACATTGAGTATATTATTTGATGCTGATTTTACCTAAGACATGTAATTTTACATTTTTATTAAATTTTCCAACTTGTAACGGTACCTATATTAATTACGATTTACCAAATTTATAAATAATAATAAACATAATAAAAGTTAAAAGATTGCGATATTGTTAGGAAGCTCTTTGGTGGAATACTAGAAACCTGTTGATTGGTGGCGTCGCATACGGCAACCGTGGGCACGTGGCATGTTATGGCTCGTGCTGAACATAATACACGAATCAACGACGACAGCTGCTTCTAACCGTATTGCTAAAATCTGGTACCTATCTGCCAAGGCTAATTGTAGATGTGAATGTGAAAAGGTTCTGTTACTGCGACCCGAATACCTGATATTTCTCTAGATTAACAAGTACACGTCAACTGGTGAATTTAATAGCATAAATCTAACGTATGTAGATAGGCATAGCTTTGGAAATTATCGCCCAACAATTATTGTAGGCAATAATGTTCCAGGTTTAATAAACAAATATTATGGATCTTCCCGAACAACCACATCCTTCAGGAGTTACTGACTGAAATCTTTAATTGATTAATTAATTAAACAAAATGTGTTTAGATTTTTCACAGTTTACTGTGAAAATCTAAACACATTTTGTTTAATTAATTAATCAATATGGATATAAATTTTCATCAAGTAAAGGCAGAATCAATCCAACTTTTGAAATCTTTAACTTCAAACTAAAGTTTAAAACAGATGTTTAACATAAATCCTATCTACAGTGTCAAATTTTGTCTTATAAAAAATATACACGGTGGTGATAGTGAGTGAGTGAACGCATGGCAACATGGCGCCTAGCAAACAATCGGTGTGTGTAAAATGTAAAGCTAAACGTGAAAATCAAAGTGAAAAATTCCTTAGTTGTTACGGAGTTTGTAACAATTTCCTACACTACAACTGCAGTACGTTCAAACCTACTGAATTGAAAATGTTGGAGTCATACAACAATTAAAAGTAACACGTCGGTAAGTTCTTTACTGGACAAAATAATTGAAGTTGATAAGAAAATAGACATACTGATGAGGATAATCGAGGAACAAAATGAAAAAGTCAACTCACAAAGTGAATTGATATTAAATTTACAAGAGAAGCAAATAATTCAGAATCAAACCAAACAAATAAATAGACCTATAACCAGGTCAAAAAATATCAACAGATGTCCACAGCGAGACTGTGGACAACAAACAAGATACGATTAATACTCCAGAGGACAAAGTACAGAAGAGAGAAGCTTCGACGATGAGACTGGATACCAAAAAAGTTACTAAAAATACCAAAGAAACACATATCGGAACAAAACCTGATTCCGATAAGAAAATCGGACAACCTGAGCAGCCAGGACTTAAAAGTACTACTGCAAAAACTATACGTGGAAATTAAAATAATACAACGATAAGTGCTGTAGAAAATAGAAAGTGGCTATTTATTTCACAGTTAAAAAACACGACTACTGAAGAAGACATAAAATGTTATTTATCACAAAATAATATTAATATTTTAGCTTGTAATAAACTTTTGTTTAGAGACACTGACATAGCAGCGTTTAAAATCGTTGTAAAGGAAGAAATATACGACAGCATGTTTAATGCAGACCTATGGCCGAATAATGCCGTAATCAGACCGTTTAGATGTAGAAATTTTCTCATGCCATTCAAAAAAATACCATCAACCTAGCTCAACACAAATTCACAATAATTCATCAAAATATTCCAAGTATTATAAAAAAAAACTGATGAATTTATTATTTCTTAAAGAACAAAATATAAATATAGAAGTCATAGCTTTAACTGAACACTGGTTAAAAAATAACGAAAGTTTTTATATGGAAGGATATAAAATAGTATCGAATTTCACTAGGACAGCCAATCATGGTGGAAGTTGCATGTTGGTAAAGGAGCATCTGGAATGCAGGGAACTGACGAACCTGAAAAATAAAAGCATTGAATTAACATTAGAATGTAGTGCTGTCCAAATAACAAAACATAAAATAATAATAATTAACATTTACAGACCACCTTCAGGAGACCTGGAAAATTTTCTGGACGAAACATCAACTAGTTTCACAATCGTACTCTGCGGAGACTTCAATATTGATCTCAGCAAAAATGATTCTCACAGCAAACAATTAATTGACATAATAAAATCATATAATTTAGAACAAAGTATATATGAACCCACGCGGGAAACACACCATTCAAAAACAATAATAGTCAATATATTTATTAACAGGAAAATAGTTGAAGCAAAAGTTATTAAGTCCGTTTGTATGTGATCATTTCGCTCAAAGAATGACATTTGAAATCACGTATTCATCTAAAATAGAAATAAATAAATATGAAAAACGACACTTCTCACAAAACAATTTACTAAAGATTAGGAAAATTCTTGAAGCCACAGATTGGTCAAGACATGGTCAGTGTTATGATATCTTCCTAAAAATTCTATTAAATACGATAAATCGATTTACAAAGAAAAAAATTGTCAATAAACAGAATCATTGTGGAAAAAATTGGATTACTGAAGAAATTAAAGTAATGTCGGCAATAAAAAGGCAAATGTATGAAGCAGTGATAGAGCAAAGAATAGATAAAGAAATTTATAAACATTTTTGTTACGAATTGAAGAACCGAAAAAGAAAAATTTCTCCAACTATATAATCAATTCAAAAAATCAAACCAAAGCCACTTGGGACGTCGTTAAAAGTATTCAAGGAGCTGAAAACAAAACACCGTCTCTTTCTATTACTGACTTTGGTATTGAATATAAGAACAACAATGAAAGTATTAACTTGCTCACTGAAATGAATTACTACTTTATTAATTCATGCCAAAATATAAAAATACAGAACCATTCAGTGGATAAACATTTAAAATTGGTGCCGTACACTTTTTCGTTGTATTTAACTGACTCGGAAGAAGTAAAGAAAGCCATACAACAGCTAAATAATACATCAGCAGTGGGAGAAGATGAAATACCTACTTCAGTTCTAAAATTCTGTTTTGAAATTTTAGCTGAACCACTGGTACATATAATAAATCAATCTTTTCAGCATGGTACCTTTCCCAAAAATATGAAAAACACATTGATCCTACCTATTCATAAAAAAGAGAAAAATCAGAATTTGAAAATTATAGACCCATTGCAATAATTTCAAACGTATCAAATATCATAGAAAAGATCGTCTATAATAGAATAATGAGCTTCATAAACAACTACATAAACAAGTGTCTCCCTGTGTGCGCAGAGCCATCCAAGTCAATTTTATTTTACCTTATTTGTAAAGACAGCTGGTAACTTGTCATTTGTTCGGTTTGATTATGTCAAGGACATGAGGCATCGGCATGCGGGGTGTAAAAACCCCTATGTCCTAGCAATAAATAGCGGTACTACTAAACAAAACCAAAAAAAAGAGACGGCGATTAGAACTCTTAATTAAAAAGAAGCAGCGGCCATGTGCACAAAGTGTAACACTCAGTTGGTCAGTGGGGCCTATAGCAATTTGTGTTTGCATGTTTTCCTTAAGAACACTTCCAATTAGCGCAGGTTTCTAACCACGCGTTATTCCACCTCTTTTAAAATGCATTTACACATCGAATTCGCATCTTACTTTCTCCAGAAATTTCGCCAGTCTTATTAATTAAAACACGGGTATGACTTGCAGACATTTAAAGAATTATTATCGCGTTCAGGTGCAGCGTGGCAAGTGTGTTTATATGACGTACCATGACGTCATTTGCATCTGCGTGATGTGTGCAGTTGGTAAGGTTATAATGCCCGGAAGTTATACGCAATCTGCCAATTTATCTGAAGGTTTAAGACCCTAGTGCGTGCATGTGGAAGATTGGTCCCTTTGCAGGTGATAGAACGTCAAATTAAATCTATTTCGCTCAGAATCTCTACGAAATTGTTTTTAACTTCACTTTTAAGTTTTTTTTTTAAATAAATTCAAATCAAATTCAAATCGAAAATTGAAATACAGTAAACGTCAAAACGTAAACACCCAATACCGAAAACATTGCGCTAACGTAAACACTAAATTCATGTCACGGGATCAAATGGTACGCCCGATAATGTAAACAACCTGTACTCTCGGTGACGTAAATTATTGTGGTAATAAACACACGTCGATTTGTGCGGGGCATTTCCCTTTGCGACGCAGTTAGATGTTCTTATTCTCTCTCTTCAGTCATTTCTATAACCCCAATGAAAGTGGCCTTTATTGGAAACTTGTACCCGAAAAGAAGCTTCATTTGAAAAATCTGCTCCAGGGAGAAAACCAAAATACAGCGCATTACCTTCGTGGTATGTACGAGTGCTACTGGCACACACACAATCATGCCAACCCTTATTCACCGTTTTTTTTTTTTTGTATAATACTCGCTGATGTAAATAATTCGATAACGTCAACATGCACTGAGAAAAATGAAATAGTTAAGTCAACAATTTTTTGAATGTCAACTTTTTGTGCGTTGACTTAAATAAAATGTACTTGTTTCAACCGTAATATTCTTAACTGAACATCTTGGAAATTGTTGAAGTAACGCTAAGAAAATGTTAAGCTATTACATTTGACTGAACGATGTAAATGTTTTGCCTTAAAATGTAAGTGTTTAATGTGTTAAATCAAGAAGTTGAAATTTCAAAATGATCGTAAAGTGCTGTTGCTTTTATGTGTCTGTTTTGATTTTTTATTTAACGGAATAAATGTTAAGTCAAATAAAAGCGAGGGTTATTAATTCCCATATTAATAAGACGTGTGTTATGTTTGCAGAAATCAACAGTAAACAGTTATTGAAATTCTTGCTATCGAGTTCCAGATGGCGCCTGCTAAAACTTCAGGTATATTTACTGCCTGTCCCAGCGTAACTAACCTTGTTATTCGAATCTGTCCGACGTTATAAAATTCGTTGAGAGGTTTGTTCAGCTCCTCTTGCCACCTCACCAAAGGTTGAAGGGTTACCTTACTTTGGCAGTATCGCAAAGACGTGAACATTTAATTGATGTTTACCGAAACGATAGTCTACTAGTCTAGATTGAATTGACTTTATGCTTTTATTAACCGTACTGAAAAGTTACTTCAAATACATATATCAAAAATATAATTTTAATTCCCTAACAGCATACAGTCAAATAAAATATTTAACAATTTTAACAATCTAAAGTTCTTGTATCAATCTTCTTGTGCATTAAAGCAACAAGAAATATATCTTCATTGTATGCTTGCCTCAAACAAAATATTGAGTTGATTCAATCTAAAATATTTAACATTTTTTGACTGTTGGTTCATTGACCACGCGTCATTGCTAATAGGTAAACGAAAATTTTGTTTATTTTTCTCAGTGTGCTTGGTTTTAATTCGTTCACGTTATCGAGCGTCTGCTGTATATCTCGTATCTCTTATTTTGTGATGAAAATCACAAAATAAAAATCAACTTGCTGAATTTTTCAACTGAATACTGCTTATTAGGGCATACTGGCACATGGAATTTCTTTAAGGGCTGCGTTAAATCAAAAAGACAAGTGGATTAAATAGCTCCAACCATCATCTCTGATATATTAATTTATGCAGATCCTTATTGAAAATTATCAGTATCTTTATTCTTCTTTTTTGATAGTTTGAATTTGGATCGAATAATCACCAACTTAAAAAATGTAGGAACAGAATTTTATATCACAAGATGACGTTTCCTTAAGGAGTACGTGATATTAATAAGACAAATAGTAGATTATCTTTGGTAATATCAACATTAAATTCATTTAACCATCATCTCTGAAATATACATTTATTCAAATCAAAGTTGGAAGTTTTCAATTTCTTTATATGTTTTCTATATACAATTTCTATATTATATATTATTTCTAACTACATACTTGTTAATTTAATAGTTACAGTCCTAATTTATGATTTTTTAAACGAAATGCAATATCGTCGGGATACTGCAAAAACAAGGTAACTCCATTTGTTGTCAATTCGGAGTTAAGTGCTCCATTAGAGCTCAAAAAATTCTCAAAAAACATACTTACAAAATTTTTAAAACCATATAAATCCAAACAAAATGTTAAGGCAGTGGTCGAAATAATCTAACTTCATTTTAAACTGCAATTTTGCACCGATTTTTAAAAGTATTGAATATTTTAAATGTGCGGATGTGTAGAAAAATTTTGGTGCGAGATTGAACATCGTATATATACGACGTTCCATCTGACGCGGCGGAGCGAGCTTTTATACCTGCTTTCGTTCAAACCAATCATAGAATCGATGATTAGGTAAACAGAAGCATATCAATATTGATCAAAACACATCAAATCGGAAATGTATCTAGGTTACGTTTTTGTGATCAAATCACACATAACTTGTGATTATCCAAATTGTAATCATGATCGCTTAATATCTGAGGTGGGGGAGAAAGTAATCACAGAGAACGAATACGCAGAATTGTGATCACGATTACATGATTAGTAATCACGGGTATAAACGAAAGTAGCTTATATGTTTCTAGTCCTGCTGGAATCTTTTGGCAAGTCCGTGGATGTCTTCGAAGATACCTGTGACGTCAATTAGCGTCGTCTAGGCATCTCGCTTTGCTATTCCATCACAGTAGTTGTATTAGTTAAATGTTACTTGGGTTTCTCTCGTTTGTTAATTCTGTTTGAGCTGATTTCTGCTTTTTCATGCTATAAATACATATTATATTAATACATATTAATCATCAAGTGAATAAATTGAAAGTAAATTAAAACAGTAAAGAAAAGAAAAACATTTGGAAAAGAAAAGTATGAATCAGTATAAAAAATTTCAAAATTGTTTAGTTAACGCAACGAGAATTGTATAAATAAATAAAAAAATGCAAAGTACCGAGGGTGTAGTTGAATTGAACGTGACGTCCGAAGATATTCAGTGGGTGGCAGACGAAATACAAAACTCTTTGTGGGACGAGTTTTGTAACATAATGGACAAACATTACAAGAAAACAAAGGGGCCATTGACGGCGAGACATTGGCCTATTAAGGACCAAACTTTCAGCAGGAAGAGACGTTTGGTGTATCTTCAGGATGGTCGGCGTGTGCGTTTAAATGCAGCCAAAGTACGGGACATACAGGTAAACTATGAACTTCTTCTAAAAGACCACCTAAAAAAGGCCAAGACAAGGAGGTTTATTTAAGTACAACAGAAGTTTATTTAAGTTAATTTAAAATGGTCTACGACATTTGGGTGAATGACAAATGGGTGAAGTAATTTGGGTGAACGACATTTGGGTGCAGGCGACAAATAGATGAACGCGACATTTGGGTGAACGACAATTGGGTGAATGTGACATTTGGGTGGCCGACATTTGGGTGAATGCGACATTTGGATGAACGACAATTGGGTGAACGACATTTAGGTGAACGACATTTGGGTGAACGATATTTGGGTGAACGTCATTTAGGTGAGCGACATTTTTCAGCCTTATAAAAACCGCCAGTGGACGACGACGAAACATCGAAACCCCCATTTTTAACGAATTTTAAAAGGCGATATTTTTCATGTACAGGGTGAACCAAATTTAACACTTTTAATAGGAAACAAATGTTTTTAGAAGGGTTAGACAAAAACTGACCTCGGTGCCTGGAGCTCGATTTTTATTAGAAACTCAATGGTGAAGACCGCATTTTGATATCTTGCACCGTTTCGGAGCTACAAGGTGTTTTTCGAAATGCTGCAATTTCTATAAACCATCGTAGCTCTTTTGTTTATGAAAATTTCTGATTTCTTAACATTTTGGTAAGTTGCTCCATGATTGATATTAGTAACCAAAAGTTTTAAGAAAGAAACTTTAGGATTTGTCTTAGGGTTACTAAGAAAACGTAGTGCGGAGAGCTAGATGTTTAATGCCGACATGTTTCGACTCGAGCATGTCATTTCATATTAAAAATATGCCATATTTTAAACCAATTCATTCATTCTTACAGTGGCGTACCCTTGAAGTAAATTTTTTATTCCTTTTAATTTTCATAATTAAACGTTAAGTGTTTATGCGCCATTTAGTGTCCGTTTAAAAAAGTTTGTGATACTTTTAATTTTCAAACTACGTTTAGTTAATACAGTTAAGTTTAAAGTTAAGATCTAACAGGAAAACTGGGCCTTAATGTTCTTTATTGTTTTCCTTTCTCTCTTATTGCCATTTATTTATTATCATTTTTTTAAAGCATTTTGCCTTTCAGCAGCAAGCAGTCTTCGACTCATTCTTGTTACCAAAAAAAGAGACAGCTGTATGCTTGTTTGTCAGCAAAATAAGAATTCTATGGGCACTGAAGACAAAACTGCAAAAAAATTGTCCTCTGACTCTTAGTTTTCTTGTACTTAAGTCTTAAAGTTCACGCATTTAACAGTAAATTTTATGAAAATGGTTTCGAGAACTTATATGAAGCACGCATTTGCTTAAAAGGCAAGTCGAAATTAACATGAAACGTTAATTAAAATTTAAATTAGAGATTCAGTTCTTTTAGACGTAATATTAAAAATCACCCCTTCTTTGTTTTGACCGTTTCTGAATTCGCAACCCTAATCCACAAGCCTATAAAAGTTGAAAAGAAGAAGAATAAGAATTCGCAAACCGCGAACCACAATATGCCTGTGCAGGGTTGGTAGAATTTATTTACCCTTTTGGTAGAATATGAATTTCCACTGTTGGTAACACTGGAAGCGTCAACTCTGGATCAAGTTTTAATGCATAGGCGAGAAATGGGCTGCTACGCGTCCCAGAAGGGTTCGCGCAACAACCACCTGTGCGTGGCGGGTAATACCCTAACGAGAATTCGGCCGAGCCGGTCGGACCTACCTGTGTGGCTCTCTTTTGGAGAGATTCGCTGCCGTCCCAGTAGCTCAGCGAAGACGGCCGTGCGGTGCGATAATTAAAACGCAAAAGTGTCAGCCCGTACAAAGGGGGAACGATGCCGAAGTTAGAATTTATTAGGGCGCTACCTAGCCGAAATGCAGCGATTCCCAAGGTCATGAACCGACGCTAGGAGAGGGTCTAAAATAATACACTGGGTAGAGCTCCGACGCCAAATGGCTCACCAGAAGGGCAGAGCAGGACGGGAACAACCCCAAAACCCCACCAACGTGTAAGAAAAATCCAGCGTAAAAATTAACAAACGTATATTGAGAAGAATGGACACGCAAAAATTGAAGCGAGGATCGGCAAACAAAAGGATTCCCTTTAAAGTAAATTAAAACATTCAATACGAGCGGAACTCGTGAAATAAGGCGCCAAACGCAACAAAAATTATATTATAACGCGTGATCAATATTTGGATTGATTCGGCCTTTACTTGATGAAAATTCAGCAGATTCAATACACATCTGACGAAGACACTGTGTGTCGAAACAATTGTCATGTTTTAAACTAATAAAATTTGTGAAAATTCGCTATTTTAGTGTTTTCATTAAGCGTGATTAATATCTTTTCTAATCAAGTGACCTATGGAAATAAAATCATGTCTTTGATTGGTTCATTATTTCAAATGCCATCTGAATTATTTCTATTGCATTCCTATCGTTCTCTATAGGCATGCAATATAAATATATAATTCAAGTGACATTTGAAATAATGAACTAATCAAAGACATGATTTTATTTCCATAGGTCACTTGATTAGAAATGATATTGATCACCTGTTAATAATTATTTAAAAAGATTGTAGGTCGTAAAACCTAAAAAGCCAATAAAGTACAGGCAAATATGTACCAACATTAAATTAAACAGGCGTTGAACAAACCCCACGCGTACGGGCCCATCCGCGACGTTCACAAAATTTACCCAAACGGGTGAGTTAACCATAAATAAAAATTAAATTTCAAAAATTGGCAACAAAATCTAGTAAAAGTAATAATGACAGAATGACATAAAATAAAAGAGGTCACGCCTCTTAAGAATTAATTAATTAAATTTTTAAATTCAATAACACATAAAAAAAATGAAACCAGTCGCGAACAGAAAAGGAAAACTAAAGCGGCTGGTTGCGATGCGCACACGCTTAGCAGGTCGCCGAGTCCGTAAGAAGTTTCGTCGCCCCCAAGTCGCAGACGGCGAAGTGACAGACCAAGAGAAAGAAATTTGAGTTTGCGATACCAAACAATCCTTTTCTCCCTTCGGTCAAGTGGTCGACAAATCAGGAACGGTGTCACCAGGGGGGGTGGTCGAGTGTGGCTATCCAGCTCCCGAGAGTCGGTCCGATTAAAGCGGTGGGACACCTACGAAAAAGGGGGGTCGGTAGCACGCAGCCGTTCAGGGGCCCAAGGAGGTCTACGTGGCGATTTAAAAATTTGTCGTCAACCACGTGTTTGGTGGAATGGTGGCCTCCTACCACTTGCTGTTATAAGGAAAGAAAAACATCGCAATAGTAAACGCTATCACAAAATACCGAATCACGAACCTCGCAAAAGAAAGAAATAGACAACAATGGCTTACCTCGTACAGAGAATACGAGCCGCGAAAATGAAGAGGGAAAAGCCTGTCTTCAGTGTGCCGAAAAATTCGGTGTTCGATGAAATCAAATCCGCATAAGCGAGGGGCTCTAAATTGTCGTCAGCCCAATCTACATTCGTGGACAAAATCCTCTAACGAGACTCCAGGAGGAAACAAAATTCACATCACACGATAGGAGCCGTCCAACAAAAGCGAACACGCGGAGCACAATGAAAAATGGCCAACGACCAAAAATGTCTCCTCTAGCCGGCGACCGGAAATGTGACGTCATAACGAATGTTCCAGAAAGAATCAGGCAACCAACCGAAAACCACATAACATAACTAAACTCACTACAAAGAAGCTGCCAGAAAATCCGTTCCTAGGAGAGAAAGGGGGATGCAACAAAATTAATTTTCAACGGGGAAACATCGAACTTCGTACGAGAGAAAGAAAACAACGCGCCAAACATGCACGTCGGAAAGATAACCGCACGGAAAACGCCTATGGTCGACACAGTTGGCAACCCTACCTAACCTCGCGTTGTCAAAAACCAGAAGTAAACAAACGCCCGCTGTGTACGAACGGGCCCCAAAGACCGCAAAGAAGGGAACGCGGCAACGGGCGAAGTCCGCACAGCGATGCGTCGAGCGCACATAAGATGACAAACAAGATAAAGCGGCCAAAATGCCGAAGTACGTGGATCGCGGAACAGCTACAGAGCTGCCAGCAAAATAGAGTACGGTAAATAATAAAAAAAACGTAACAGGGCTAGGCGCTCGGGCGACCGCCTAGCCCATTTCCCTAGTTCATTACTTTTAGAGTTGGCTGTACCTAATAACGTTATTTATTTGGCAAATAACTCGATTTTTATTAATAGTATCCATGGTGATTGGTAAAGTTATGCATCAAATAAATTTATTAGCAGATTGATATCTCGGCCCCTAGGATAATAAATAACTATCTATTACTTTGTTGAAAGTATGCAATTATAATTAAATGAAATAACAGATCTTTCATATTTCATATAAACAAACTTATTGTTTATCCAAAATTGTCGTTCACCCACAAATGTCGTTCAATCGAGGCAACATGTAAAAATTTCGTTTGATAATTTTGATTTTAATTTGTTAGAAATTTATCTGATTCATATTTAAAATTAAATTATATTAAAAAAATATATATTTAAATGATTACAATAAGCAAGTAAAAATATAAAACCTTTGATTTGCTTTGAATGCAAATTCACCAATTTAAAAAATATAAAGAAAAAAATGCAAAAAGGAAAAGTAAATAAGAAAAAGGAAAAAGAGTGAAAACAAAAATTAAATTTTACACTAAAAGCAATAGCATTGTTTTGTTTCGACCAAAAGAGAAGTTGATTTCTAGTTGCGCAAGTTCAGGAAATCAACTTGAAGATCGAAACAGATCAATAGCAAACAAAAGAAGTACCCCAGCCTTGCAAATAAGAGTAAAAAGAAAATATTTAAAAAAACTTTTTGAGCTAGTACAGGAAAAATAAAGAAAATTGGACTGCTCTTATGAAAAATAACAAAATAACGCAATTAAATAACTATATTAACTCTGAAAGTATTTTACCACCAATACAATCAGGATTTCGATCTGGGTATAGTTGTGGAACGGCATTAATGAGTGTTACGGATGATATTTTGGCAGCCTGTGATAAAGGAGATTTAACAGTTCTCATTTTACTCGACTATAGCAAGGCGTTCGACACTGTAGAACATAGTACTTTATTATCAATTTTAAATTATATAGGCGTAGGCCCAAACGCAATGTCACTTATGAAAAGCTACTTACAGGACCGAAGTCAGAGTGTAGTTTTAAACAACACTATATCTAAGACCCAACAACTATCGTGTGGTGTGCCTCAGGGTTCTGTACTGGGTCCAATACTGTTCTCTATATATACATCTAGTTTCCTTAAACACCTTCAATGTTGTAAAATGCACGTTTACGCGGACGATACTCAGCTGTATCATTCGTTCAAACCGGTCGACTTGGAAAAAGCTGTCTCTGAAATTAATTCTGATCTGGATATTTTATATAACTTATCTTGTCAACACTCTCTTAAAATCAACCCTGGCAAATCTGCCGTTTTATTATTCGGTAAGAAAAATGTCTGCTCAAATGTAAGTAACGTAATTAGTGTCAAAATTAATGATCTTCAAATTCCCATTGTAAATAAAGCTAAAAGTTTGGGGCTTGTTTTAGATAATAGTTTTCATTATAGATATCAGGTAACACAATACATAAAAAATGCATATACATTTTTGAAAAAATTATATCCTCATAGATCCTACCTTCCGATAAAAGTAAAAATTCGTTTTTCTATTTTGCGTTCACAATGAACTCATTGTGACACCAAGAACAGTTTCACAATGAAGCTCATTGTGACACTGTTTTTGGGGAAATTTTAGTCATTTTTAATTGAAAATATTTAATAGATTTTACAAAATAACACAGTACTTATTTGTTACTTAACAAATGAAGCTCACAATGAAGCTGGATAAGAAAAATTAATAACTTGTTAATGTGACTTTTGATTAAAACGAAAGGTTTTCAGTGTTGCCACGCATTACAACTAAAATTCCCCATATACTAAGAAGATCCAATATTTTTCATATTTTTGTTCAATAAGTGACGCAAAGTAGAAAAAATTGTATATTATACACGTTTCACAAGAGGCATTGTAACACTCGTTCCGTTGGGGCACTCCTAGCTCGCTACGCTTCGCTAGTCGTACCCCAACCCCACTCGTGTTACAATAAGCCTTCTTGTGAAACTTGTATAATAATATACTATTGTGTGAGTTCTTTCTCAATTTAATTATTGTATTCCCGTCTATCATCTTGCAATAGACAGATTAACTTCAAATCGTATATAAAAAATACAAAACTCTTGCTTGCGTTTCGTCTATGGTATTCGGAAATATGACAGAATCTCATATAAACTAAGAGATGCAGGTTGGTTAACCATGGAAAATCGTAGGCGGTTGCAAACATTATGTACCTATCAGAAAATACTGACGACTGGTCAACCGGAATATTTATCCAGTAAAATTAAATACAGATTTGATGTGCATATGGTACCGACGTGATATAAAAATCTGATTTCCCCTCCGAAGCATAGAACATCATTATTTCAGCGGTCTTTCACGTACCATACTTATAAATCATATAATAAACTATCATCTCGGTATAAAGAAATGACCTTGAAAAAATTTAAAAGAACATTATTTGCTGAATTTTTCAACACACAGTGCGTAGAGATTGACGCAAAATACTTAAGGAACTTGTCATGACATTTTGATTTTAACATTTTAATTTTAATATAGAGCTATCTGGATAGCGAGCGTACAATATAAATAGTTGTACCTATTTGTAATTCTTTGTCTTCTTCTCTTCCCTTTCTTATTCTTTTCTTTTTTCTTTTATCTTATTTTCTTCATTTTACCTTATTTTTATTTAAGTTACTTTAAGTTGTTTTAATGGTAGGCAATTATTTTATATAAAAATTTAGTTTATTACGGTTTAGATGGAAGAGCAGGGCATTTTATGCCGCTGAATCTCGCCTTGGGGTTAGAGCATGATTTACATTATATATGTACTTATATTATTCTAATAAAGATGAATTATTATTATTATTATTATTATTAACGTCCTACGCAGCAATATTTGACACCAACAACGTAGAGCAGCAAATCACAGCAATATGTATACATATAATAGGATGGGCGAACCACTTTATTTGTAAAAAATTAAAAAGCAATATTGAAAAAATCAGTTTTGATACATGTACATACGTATGTATATCTGGATTAGAGTTGAAAAAATCATAGTCCTAATTTTTAAATAAAAATAAAAAAATCGGATTTTTTTATTTATATCCCGATATATTATGATAAGTATATCATAAAAATCTGATTTTTGATTTTTGTATATAAAAATCATGATTTTTCAAACCCTGCTTTGCAGACAGAAAGATTTGAATTTATTTTGAAACATCAAATATGAAAACGGTAATAAGTAATAAGTTGAAGAATGTAAACAATTTAAAACACAGATTCGATTCGTTTATTATTAAAAAACGGACGAGTAAACACGTCGTTAATTACTAACATAGAAATGTAGATTTTTGTACTTACCACAAATTGAATTTCCTTAAGGACAAGAAAATAAGCGATAGATTTTATCAGTGGCATGAAATTGATTTAAATTACTGCTCAGATTCACATGGAATATTTCCAACTTGTTTACTATTTTTGCTTCATTCTTCATTGGATTGATTGAAATTGTAGTATTTTGTAATAAACAAATTGTGTATAAAGACTTCAAGACATTCTAGCATATTACTCAGATTAGATTTGTTTTTCTTATCCGGAGGTAAAATGCTCAGCTACTTTCTAGTAGTGCTGGCAAAAACCGGAAAAAATTTAAACCGAATAATCGGTTTCTTTAAAAACCGGTTTCGGATATAATCGGCTATCCAAATAATGGTTAAAACCGATTATTCGATTATCCAAGAAACTGATAATATCCAAATATCCGGTTATCCGAATAACTGGATATTCGAAAACCGGTTTTCCGTATAACTGGATACTCGAATAACCGCGTTATCCGGATAACCGGTTTTCGGTTTTCTCCAAAACCGCGGATATCCAAAACCGGTTAACCGATTATCCAAAAAATCGATTTAGGTTGCCAGCACTACTTTCTAGACAGAAAGGTTTATTATTATTTTAAAACGTCAGATATAAAAACGGAAATAAAAAAAATTAGAATCAAATGTATTGCTGTAGGTAATTGAGCTATAGATTTTGCTTAAACTAATAATTTCATTGAAAATAAAATCAAGCAGGATGCAAAAATAGCGAAGTAAACAGTGAGTTATCCGAACATCCTGCACTTCGTACATACGTTCTTGACATTTCGGTTTGTGCAAGATTTTTCTCGCGTTACATAATGAACGTGAGTTATTACGGCATGGTGAAGAGCAATTCGTTTTCGGAAAAATATTTCAACGTACTGGAAAAGATTAATTGAGTGTTTTTTACCGGCGGTAGATGTAAGAAAATCATTAGTTAGTTACGCGTTCATTTTTGACGAAACCAGTCGGTGTTTATAGAGATGGCACGGATGATTTATAATGATAGTAAATGTCATACTTATTACGTTGCCGTTTGAAACACGTTTAGCGTTTTTCAATTTGTTTATGCAATGGTAATTGATTAGTTACCGGCGCGAATTCGTTTCAACTTTCCCAAATTTGAGAAAACTGTTTTGAAGAATTCGTTTAGAATGTTACAGTTGCAATTATAGCGGCAACGCATCCTGATCCCATCCCAGTTTCGAATGAATGATGATGTCCGACGCCTACTTTACTTTCTATTATACCTAAACTTGTGTGCAGAAACCATTGTGGGAAGGAATAAAATTTGAATATCGTAATTATATTCTAGTTGTTGGAGTAGGTGAGGAGACATTATTAATATACTTCCTTGTTTCGAATTCCAATTCATTCAGTCAAAACTTATTTATATACCCATAAATCATTTTTTTTATTATTTACTTGAGATGCCTTATACCACTGGTCTCAAACTCAAATTGCATGCAGGTCGAGCGCACGACCTGAAAACAGCTGACTGTCCGAAAACTTATATTTTTCTTTTTCTCTCCTTGGCTAAAATTATGAGGCTCTTTCTTTCGGTAAAATTTTGCCCAATCACTTACTAAGAGCCACTAGTATAAAACGTATGTAGTTAACTACTCGATCAAGTTAACTGTGTGCTTAAGCAATGGTTAATCATTGGAGGAAAGTTTAAGTTTCCACCGATGATATTGCTTAACCACGCAGTTAACTTGATCGAGTGATTAACTACGTTTTATACTAGTGGCCCTAAATGTTTATAATTGAAATGTTTTCGCGAACCGTATAAAACTGGGCTGCCTTCTACAATAAAGCATTTCTACTTTGATTATAATGTTATATAATTGTTAATTTGTTAAGTAGGTACATACTGTTGTGTTTATTTTATATTCGGTGTTTTTTTAACCCAGTATATAGGCTCTTTCAAATGTGACCCTCCGCAATGAGATCCCATTTATTTGAAGGGACAGACGGTAGGTTTAAATTTGGCAAAATTGCTAAATTAGATGAGCAGAGAAATAATTTTTCTGCTAACTTTTATTCGAAATATGTAATTGTAAAATAGAAAACGCAGTATTGTTCACAACTGTCTTATCGAGATAATGACGATAAACTTGTACGATGTGAAAATTTATGGTAAATGGATATGTGTACCTGTACCACTTCAAAATAGTACTTAACTTGAACGGCTGAACGGTCCAAGTGGTAAGGGACCGGCCTTGAAATCGCATGGCGTCGATTCGAACCGCAGTCGGAATTTTTCTCGGGGGTGGTCGGTATCGACTTCAGGCACCCTTCAGTGTTGGGGATAAAATTCGACGCTGCTTCTCCTTAAACGGCGAGGAGGTTGGAGGTAACAAAGCCATGGAACACTTTACACACACTCAAATACACTCCCGCTCATCGGTTTGGTTTGCAGTGGAGTTCTCGAGCTACGGTTTTGCTGACGAAGGCCCAACTAGGCCTGAAACAGCTGTACAGAGCCTGCTCGATCAAAACCGCTGTAATCAAAACCGATTTGCACAAAATTTTTTAAAGAATTTTAAGTTGACCCGAGTTATTTTAATTAATTTATGAGCAAAGAAATAATCTACGAGCGCGCAAAGAAGCCAAAAACCTAGATTTTAACAAAAGAAAAAGGTTTACGCCCTGAATCTTTAGAGTTCATGTTTATACACAAATATGTACGTTATGAAATAAAAACAAATTCGAATTTAACAACAACCAATAACGTAGCAATATGTCATTAAGTAGTACTGTAGGTTCCCCGTCATATAAGGAATTGATTCTTCAAATTTCAATGAGTCCCTTTGTCTTAAAATCATTCATATGTAATAAAATCAAATAAATCTCAAGTATTGAAAGTCATCCTTATGTTAATATAGAATAAAAGGCATAACTACGACAGAATACATACCGGCTGAATGAAAACTATCAACTAATGAATTCATTATTAGTTTTACAAATCAAATTATATGTTAATATGTTAATAAACTGTTTTGTAATACAATGGTATCTTCGTGCTACGGAATTTGTCAATTCGTAGTAGTATGAATTGAATCATTTGCAAGTCGTGAACCCGCCATAAAAGCTATCTCGTAAAGTTTTAAAGTACGGATCGGCAAAAAATAGTATTGATTGCAAAACCTACAGAATAATTATTAAGTATTTGTAAGATTTAGTCTAATTTTGCAAGATTGCCCAACACTTTGTAGAATTGACGACAATAGAAAGATGATCATATTTGCATAGGTAAAAAATAAAAATACTATTGCAAGATGAAGGTTACACTTATAACGATTTATCTGCTTTCAGATTTAATCCTCAACAATAGTACAAAAGTAAAAACATTTGTGATATGCAATTGTTTGAAAAACATCTGGGCATTTATGAATTCGAAGACGGCGGATAATAATTGTAAACGTCACTCAGTTCTTAGATACTTTTTACAAAAACGAAAGATAGTTTTTATCCAGGTTATTGACTTTTCCCCCCTGGTTATGCATATAATAAATTGTACTTCTTTTCTTGAGTACTAACTATTTGTGCTCTTAATTAATAACTTCAGTATAATAACACCCTGTATGTCAACGAACATCGCATCAATCATCATATCAAACATTACATCCAGTTTTCCAGTTTTGTAATAATTCAAAATGATCAGTGTTTGCCCACTTGTATGATGAATTACTTGAAGCTGACATCCTTTTTTCAAGTAATTTCACCGAGGTAAATAAAATAACTTTTAACCCCAAGTTTAGAAAACTTATTATGTCACTGTAATTAACAGGAATGGAAATAAACTCATTATTCCAATTAATTATAACGAACTTAATGTGAAAATTATCTTCAACCGGCTCGTTATTTTGGGTGCGTAATGAATATAATAATCGCACTTATCCCAGACGACTTGGTTTATTTATATTGCAACTAACTTATTACGTTGTAACACCGCTAATTAATCACAGCCGCGGATAAGATCGAATTCCTCTAAATACTGCTTCACTTCCCGTCTTTTGATTCAGAAAAACTCAGAACCATATGAATTCATATTAACATCGGATGGGATATGTAAATTTTATAATTATACATAGCACGCAAAATATGAATAAGAAGTCTTACGCTTAATTCTGCGAAGAAATCAAATAAAACACCGAAAATACTCTTGATTATTGAAATGGACGTTAGAAAATGCAACGTATTTAAACAAACAAAGATTGAAATAAAAAGATAATACTTAATAATAAAATAATCAAAGCTTATAAAATGATACGCTGATGTTAAAACTTTGGAAATAAGTATTAAATTAAAAAAGTGCTAATAGCTTTGGAAATATTTTTTGAAATCGTAAGTATATTTGAAAAACGAATGTTCTTAGAAAGGGCACTGCAAACTTTTTTCAAAAGAAAACTCAAGATACTAAAGAGAGGAAAAAAACTAATATGTTAACTGAAAATATTCAACTGCAAAATAAAACTGTAGAACAACTGCATCGTCAATTCCGTTAGATTTCTATTATAAAAGGCTGTTAAGAATTATGGAATTGCAGTTTTTTTTACCGAACAAATATTTTTGCCTAATGCACTTTTCATGTTTTCTTGGCGTCACAAAAGAAACATCATATATGAACTGATGAATAAAATACAAAAAAGCACCGAACATGAAGCCTTGAATCGTCACAATTTTCTGCTTTCGATTTTTGGGAAGAATCATATAAATATAAAGTTCATCGTGCAGAATGGAGAGTAAAAGCTACTACTATAATTTATGTACAGGTAAAGACGATATTCCGTGTTTAAAAAAAAATTGATATATGATCCGGGGTTAAAATTTCAGCTTTCGTCAAGCGCGTGCACCACCGCACGCAATTAATTATTTACGAACAGACAGATTTAGTAGTCAAGCAGAAAAGTGCAATAACAGTTTTTTCTTGTTTTATTACCAGTCATCGTTAAGCATTAGGATACCGGTAACCACGTGTTCGGCGTGTGCCAGGTGGTTACTGGACCAAATTAGACAACATATGTGAAATTTTGGCTGACAAAGAGAAAAATCCCTGCGCCTGACTTGAAGCTCGTCAGACGGGGGTTGGTTACCATAATTAAAATCACACATGTTATAGTGATTTTTTTAAACTACGCAGTTAAATGAATCCGCAGCAAAAAAACTTGAAAAGGTGTTACACTTCCTGTTTATTTTTTTATAGTTGCGTGTGTGGTATGTAGGTATGTTAACCCTTGAAGACGAACGAGTCCGAAGTATAAAAGATGTATTCGAATGAATAACACGGTAAGGTAGTATTTTAATCTAACATCCGCAGTGGAACAATAAACGAACCAACCACCTAGATTATTCGGATTTCCGCCCTGCCTGTTGATTCAGCACACTTGAGGGACAAGATTCGTCCGGAAGTAGATTTCCTTCGGGGGAAATACTATATTTAGCATATTACCTAGTTTGATCCGGATGGCAGCTGCTGTAACCTGTGTTTGTGTCCACCCCTCATCTACGGCACGTGTTCGGCATGTGTCTTTTATCTTGATGAAACCGAGAACAGCATTTGTACCTTTCAAGACTATTAATTATTTTTACTTCGACTAAGTATTTTGTAGAGACACGGATCGTTTACAATTCAAACGAAAACTAGTAGACTTAATTGCGAAGCAATATCAAGAAGGCGATGTCAACTTCTCCAGCTAAAGAATTTCATGTAACTTCAACTATGTAACAAAAACAAAAAATATTTTATTCGAACAATTAAAACAATTTTACATCTTTTAAAATCAATTTAAAAATCGACGTTTCGCTGTACCGAGTGTCCCAACGATGTGTATTTCTTCTGTGGTGCCTATAGGAATAACAAGTAGAGAAAAAAATATTAAGAAAGTTATACTAGACATCGCGTGGCACATTCTAAAATTATTTTCAACTATACAGGCTGTTCCAGAAAATGGCGGTGCATACAAAGCGATTTTTTTTAACGGAACGCCCTGTATATTCTTATAAATTTGGATGTCCCGCGGAGAGATGATTACAGTAATATAAAGATATATTAATTTCGCTCAGATATTTTCGCAAAAAAAAATTTCTTTCTTCGAAAATTCCTTAAAAATTTACAAATTTTGAACTTATGTTGCTGATTATGGAAATGACACAGACTTATAAAAATATAACAAAATATTCTTAGGACTTTGGGCTTTTTGAAAATACGAAAAGAGTTAAAATATCTTTTAGCATTATACAGGGCAAACAGTACTTGCGACCCACTCAGTATCTCATTTTTTTTTAATGGAATGACCTATTTTTTATTTCAGAAATAGATAGTACTTAAGCTTAGCTTTTCACTGATATCAGGTTATATACCTTTATTTCTAATATTTGTTTTACTCGAAATATTGTTTTTACTACCATTAGAATTTTTTGGTGTTTAACTTTTTATTTTTGGAAATAAATTATAACCATAAATTTGAAACTTCCTAGAGCTTCCCAAACTCAAAATGCAGATATCAAAATTCGAATACCACTGGTCACATACTGAAGAAATAAAAATATTTGAAGTGGACATAAGAGTAAAGTACCTTTATTTTCCAAGATATGCGGAAATGTTATTTGAAAAAGTTATTCAGAATTATTATAAGATCTCAAATATGAAATAATGACTACGATGAAAAATTTTTTTTTCACATATTTACCTGTTTTTCTCGTATCAATGTGAGTATTGTAAAACGTTAAATGTGTAGACCTAGACGTTTCTTCAGGTGTGATATAAATACACTCTGGGATTTACTTTTTGCTCATTTACTATACAAAAATTATAAATGGAAGGCTAAATTGTTCATATAGTAGTAAAAACAAGGTTTCTAATGAAAGTAATGCTAGAAATATAGGTATATAACCTGGTATCAGTAGAAAGCTAAGTTTAAGAACTACCCATTTCTGAAATAAAAAATAGGTCGTTCCATGTAAAAAAATGAGATACTGAGTGCTTCTCAAGTACTGCTTGCCCAGTATGATGCTAAAAGATATTTTAACTTTTCTCATATTTTCAAAAAGCCCAAAGTCCTAAGAATATTTTGTTATATTTTCGTAAGTCTGTGTCATCTCCATAATCAGCAACATAAGTTCAAAATTTGTAAATTTTTAAGGAATTCAAAATTTTTTCTTACGAAAATAACTGAGCGAAATTAATATATCTTTATACTATTGTAATCATCTCTCCGCGAGACATTCAAATTTATAAGAATATACAGGGTGTTCCATTAAAAAAAAATCGCTTTGTATGCACCACCATTTTCTGGAACACCCTGTGTAGTTGAAAATAATTTTAAAATGTGCCACGCGATGTCTAGTATAACATTCTTAATCTTTTTTTCTCTACTTGTTATTCGTATAGGCACCACAGAAGAAATACACACCGTTGGGACACCCGGTACATTGATAGTTTCTTCCGGATAAATAATAAAAATCTATTATTATCAACAAACAGTTTCTTTAATAGATTTCAATGGACGAGAAAGAAAAAGAGCAACGAAATTTTATTTTACAAAGAAAATTTAATGTAACTCTTCGCTGGGATTATAATTATGATTTAAACTGAATCAATTCAAAAACATATTGAAAAGTAGCAAATTTAACAGCTACCTAATTATGAAAAACAATTAGAGAAGATATCAAAGTAAAAGAACAAAAACAAATTCATTTTAAAGCAAGCAATTTTGTTTTCTTAATAAAATTAATAACATTTAATTTTTGCAGCCTTGAGATAGCCGAGGCAAAAATTATTAAAAAAAAAAAACCCTCCCCTCTTCCTAGACATTTTTTAACTAGTGAGATTATTGTTGCTGCTAACTCCTAAAGAACCATCATCTCAAACCCGTCGTCAGAAGCCATCGTCCAAGATTTGAAGTATGAGTGTCGTCCTTATTCTCCTGATCTCGCCCCAAGCGACTGCCATGTCTCTGGTCCATTTAGAAAGGCATTAGATGGGAAGATTTATCAAAACAATGTTGAAGTGATTAAAATTAAAATAAATTGCTCGTGGTATGAAATCCTGACGTATTTCGATGTCGATTAGATAGTAACGCCAAGAAAACAATGTGTATGAATCCCATGCGCATTCTTTACAGTTATGTGCAGGAAATGATATTTAATTTGCTGTTACGTAATGGACATTCGCGTGCATTTTTCCTATTGCGTTTCGTGTCAAATTAGACTGGACCTTAAGTTGGTTGGTAGTTGGCCAACGCAAAATTTTTCTTCTAGAAAAAAAAATATACATATATAATAGTAAGACTACAAGGCGCGACGGGCATAGTCCATGGAGACAACCATTGTTCCGCCTTACTGAAGTGTGGAGCGCACGCCGACAACTGCCCTTGGATGATGGTTAGATGTAAACCAATACCATTAATAAATCGCCCATCTAAATTAACGACGCAACACATTTGAGAATATTAAGGAAAAAATATTTAATTCGAACGAAAACAACTTCGCGCGCCCATATGTTCGTATTGATCTTGAGAATAACTCAAGTGTGGAAGGCCCATATTCACAATGTGAAAAAACATCTGCCGTCTTGACCCTATTTTCAAAGATGTAAACAGTTTTCTTAGTTTACCTATATTCGAAAAACCGCAGAGCCGGCATATGGTCGGTCGTATAGTACAACATACATACTATGTAGTTACCTGACAACTGCAATAATCCACCCGACGAAACGCGTTATTTATTCACGAATATAAATTTCGAACTGTAAGAGGGAAGATCACCGCAAGGTACTCGATGCATAAAACAATTTCGGGGGTATGGGACTACCCTGTCGTCCGTCGCCGAAATTTTCCCACAATATCTTACAACTTTAACCAGACCGATTCAAGAATCGAGTTTAGAAAATATTGTTATTACGACAACGATATTGATTAAACAAAGGAATCGCTCTAAATGTGAAAGGGTAGAAATAAATAGAATAAAAATGAAATCAACGGACGGAATCTATTTCCTGATTTTACTTAAACGAAGACTTTCTTTAAAATACTTCATTTTTTCACTACACATTTTTTAATCAAATTTCAATCAATTCATCACAAGCAACAGTAAGTACATGCACATTGCACTGCACAAAACAAATACATATGGACGGTGGTGATACAAAACAAAACATTTTTTTTTTTCGTTGACATGAAAACTAAAATTACCAAATGATTCATATTCGGACTCGCAATGATCTGCAGATTCCAAATATGTAAAATTATATAGGGTGTTCCATTTAAAATAAGAAAGTTGACGTCATTTTCGGCGAAACTGAAAGTCCTACGGAGCTCAATAGTACGTCGGAAAATTTTCATTTTCCAAATTTCATTGGAATCGATTAAAGAATAAAAATTCTAAAAGAGTGAGCATGGCGTGGGACACGCGGTATAGTGTAATTGTTGCAATTATAATTAAAAAACTATAACAATTCTAACAATAACATTAATACAATATAAATTAAGACTACAATAACTAATCATTTGTAATATAAACAATTATGTTTCCGATTATTGTATTTCATTTAAAGAATTTAGAAAACTGCAAAAAAATTCATTTAAATTTGCAAAGTCTGTTCGTGTATTAATTGCATTATTAATTTTTTTTGAGATGCCAGGTCATTGAAGTTTTTTAAAGGATGCATAACGTGATTAGGCAAAATACTTTCGTCTTTACATTGCAGTAAAAAAATTCTACGATTGTTCATGTAATTTTCCTTATATATATTATTAGATACTAATTTAAACAATGTCTTCACATATTGTCCGTAGGATTCTTCAACTGAGGCCATAAAAACCTAAACTTCTGTATTCCATAGGTGAGCGGAGTACTGTTCTTACTCGTGAGATTGTATATAAAAAGGAAGAAGAGATATTAAACGAGTTATATGTATATATTTCTCTTTACTGACATTTTGTTTTACTCGACTCGTAAGTTTTTAAGTTTTGCATTTATACAGGATGTTTAAAAATCAGTTTACAAATTTTACCAAGTTATATATAGATCACATATTTACACTTAATGAACGAGGTCCGGAAATCAACCGTTTCCGAGATTTTTTGAGTTTTTGAAATGAAACTTATCTACGCGCAGTGGGCGTTAAGTTTTGGTAGTAATAACGTGTGCTATGAGAGTGGTTTAAAATAGAATTGTTTTCATTTTTATGATGAGCCTGCGCAGAACGGAAGGAGAACGTTAGAACACTGTAATTGAGTTTAATCGAGATTTTTTTAACACTATCAACGACTGTTCAATTCAAAAGTTCATCAAGTTGGTTTTGATTTTTTGATAAAATAATAAAGAGCGAAAAAGGGATGACATTACCTTTCGTTCTACGTGACAGCCAGGGAAGTATACCATGGTTTTTGATGCAATGTTTCCTCTATAATTTAGACTCGTAGATGCCAAAGGTCATAAAAAACTACAACGTCGGAAAACGATGCATATTGAAGTTGTTAATACAAGAATCTTGGAGCTGATGACATGTTTCGGTTAAAAATAAACCATTTTCAAATCTACAATAAATGAATTTGTGCTAAAAAGTGAAGAAATATTTAAATTTTGAAACAAACCTGTCTTAAAATCACGTTAACATCAGATTCATTTCAAAATTGTTTTTTTTAAATCAAATGTACTTAGTTTTCAAATTTAACGTGATTTTAAGACAGGTTTGTTTCAAAATTTAAATATTTCTTCACTTTCTAGCACAAATTCATTTATTGTAGATTTGAAAATGGTTTATTTTTAACCGAAACATGTCATCAGCTCCAAGCTTCTTGTATTAACAACTTCAATATGCATCGTTTTCCGACGATGTAGTTTTTTGTGACCTTTGGCATCTACGAGTCTAAATTATTTTTAATTGTCACAAACATCAAGGAAAATCCGTTAAGACAATGTTTCATCAATTATTATATCTCGAAAACTAATAACGTTTTCGATTCACTTGCACTGGTTGCACTCAATGTATTTGCATCTTCTTTTAAGCTTATGTAATAACACGAGATGAAGATATTCTGAGTGCGCACTAGTGCGGTCAATCGAAAACGCTATAAGAGTCCTAGAATTGCTTTTTACATTTTTTCCGTAATCTACGATGTCGATTCTCTTACCGATTTTATGTTGCTGTTTAAATTTAATAATGAAGCGACTAATAAATCAAGGGGTCATAGCAATTCGGAAAAAAATTTAATAACAAACATTTTAGCAATTAAATTTATACAATTTTCAATGAATTTTGTTAAAATAAAATACCTTGTTTTTTATTTTTATAATTAAGGTAAATGCAATTTTCAATAATTTGCTACAGTTTAGCTCGTCACTAAATAATGTATTTTTTTAGCATACAACATATTTTTATTATAACAATTTCATTGAAGTAGAACGATCTGAATAATTTATAATAACGAGTAAGGATTCGAGATGTGAAGATAAAAGAAATCTTACCCTACATAGAGGTATTTTTTTAATGTAAACTTTCACGTTCATCCATATGCATTAAAATTGTTATTTTTTTCGTAAACAATACTACAATTATATTAATCCTCTAGGAATCCACGTTCACATAGCACGTTTCCTACGTCCAACAATGACATTTCATAATAATAAAATAACCCATCCGAAATATACATATACAATTTAAAATGAGGGCCGCCATGATCACATTAAAAAGCCACTAAATAAAATGTTCCACTTTCGAATGGGAATTAATTACGCTGCTTTTATTTTGCGTCATTTCGAAATTGTTTATTCTTTTATAACGAGCGTTTTATTCCGACCAAGTCGGCTTTTCCCACAGACTTTTACAATTTATGGCACAGCTTTGTTTAGAATATCGGTGGATGCCTTTTATCAAAACCGACCTAGACCTGATCAATAAAACCACCGCCCCAATTTAATAACTTTATTGTAGAGATGCAGCGATTATCCGACGACTATCCGGTATCCAGCCTATCCGGTCACATTTTTGCTATCCGGCCGGATACCGGATATTGGCTACCATTATCCTGCTACGCCGGCTGTTTAACGCAGGTTATGATAATGGAAAAAATAATGATCAATAACAAAACAGAAATTTTATTTCAATCTTTTATTATTTAATAAAATTTATAGTTTAAGTTAACAGGGTTTCGATCCAAAAATTAGTAGGTACACCATCTTTAGTTTGCTGAGCTTTCGTTAACATTTAATAGCTTCATCGGAGCATTACAAAATATCGATCGCAATTTTAAATTACAATTAAATAATAAAAAAATTGTTACTCTAATGGTATACAATTCATTATTATCAATCGATTTCAAGAGTAAGTTAAACCATCTGTCTCGTTTTCAAAATTTTGTGTTACTGTTCGAAATTAATTCCGGTTGGAACTGCGTCACGTTGACTACTTCTACTGAAGACGTTTCGTTCTCCATTGCAGAAGAACTTCCTCAGGGCTGCCGCTGCTGGTGGTGTTGTTACTGTTTCTCGTTAGTCGTTCACTCTCAACGACTAACGAGAAGCAGCAGCAAATTAATGTTTACGTATAATAAAATTTTTTTTTATCAGAACTCGCGGAAAATGAAAGATTTTAAATGCCACGTGAACATGTTAATGTAAAGTAAATCTAAGTCAATAGATTTACTTTACATTAATATGTTCACATGGCATTTAAAATCGTCTTATAGAAAAACAGCGTATTTAATTGCAAAAATGTTTACATTTTCAGGTATTCACGGCCAGTCTTTATCCGGAAAACAGAAATTCAAAATCGACTTAATAAATATTTCGTTAGCAAAATGAAATTGCAGCCGGACCCACTGCTAGGGTGTCGATTCTGAACAGATTATTCCTTTACCATTTTACTTAAAAATGTACAAGAGCGCCAATATTTACAAGCATACATAATATGTATTTGTATCCCAATCAAATAATCTAGAAATAGTGTAAATAATATTTATTATAATTTCTGGAGCTTCCTTAATTCCATTGATCTCCTCGTGTACATGCTATTTTCAATGTCTGAAAAATGAACCAACACTGTGTACCTACAGGGTGACCGACAATTTTTCCGCAAAAACAACACGCGTAACAGAATTAATGTCACAGATTACGAGAATGTTTAAAAAGCTCTATGGAATAGTATATGATTAATTACAAAATTACCCAAAAAGTATGTTACGCCAGCGTGTGTAGGGTAAGGGCGTTTTATGATATTGCAGAGGCTATAAAAAGCTATAAAACTTGACCGTGAATGCTGTCACGTTATTAATCCAGTTGATGAAAATGTTTGTTATTAACAATTTTAATTAAATTTTTAAAAATTTATTAAAATGCAATGACGGACACGTTGCTCGTAGGAATACATTTTATTTACAATACAATTTAAATTGGAATTAAAGAAAAATACTCTGAATCCTTAACACGGAGATTTCGATTGTTTTCGTGCTTTATTTGTTTACCTCTCATTCAAAGCGGCAACCTTTGTTATCCTTATGTTATACAATTTGTACTGAATAATTTAGTTCGGGTGATTTGGATGCACTTGTTAATAATTACGTAAACATTTTGGAGCTCGTATTTCATCTGATCACATCAATTCAGCAATCATAAAATTATAAAACACTTTTATGACTGTATTTATTTCGTTCATTTGCTGCTCTTTCCTAACCAGGAACGTTTCGTCGTTTTGGAACTAATTTTTGATTAATTATTTCTCGAAAACTACATAGTAGTACATAGAATTTTTTACATTTTCCCATACTCTAGGATATCGCTCCACTTTCGTGTTTTTTTTTTTCGCGAAACAATTGTCCTGTATATACTTAATTATCTATAGTAGTCCTTTGATAACGAGGATAATAACTAACTCTGATGAAATTAATTTTATAAACAAACAAGAAGCTCGAATAATTACTTTAGCCGTGTTTTAAGTCTCAAAGCAATTTATTTTTAGTTATATTTATTTAAATAGTTAGGCGCCCCTCTGATCGGGCGCCCTTTTACGTTACATAATCTGTACAACGGGCCCGATCGCAGCAAAATGTGATATGGTCCGCTTTCACGCTCAAGCAATTTGCACAAATGTGCTTGTGCACACAAGGAAGTCGTTGCATGAAAACGTATTTTTTTGCTTGCACAAGCTAAAAAGGTTGGCAAACTGCATGCATTGGCGCAAGCAAATTTGTATGCGCAAATGCTTGCACAAATCCGTTTGCCCAAATTGCTTGAGCGTGAAAACGGACCAATACACTCGCAAGGCCATTCGGTAGTTCAGTAATCATTGTGTAATTTATACAGATACTCGCGAAGCATAAAAATTTCGAATGAAAACATAAATTACTGCGAGATCGCACGGCATATTCGGCGATTCTGAAACGCGTGTCGAGGAGCGCCATCGGTCGCCTCGGTGACAGGTGTTGAAGCAGTAGAGCACCTGCCGCCATATTTAGCAGCTATCGATGAGTATCATCGTAATGTTTTACCTAAAAAAATTATAAATTTTCCAAATATAAAAAATCGTATCAAGATTACAAAAAGAAAAACAAAACACAAATTAAAAATCTATAGGTCTTTAGCTGAATTAAAAATTCTTTGTGCGGAGGAATTAGTTCGCTTTGCAAGAATGTGTATTACTTAATGCAATACGTATTACGTAATTATTATAGCTGTATGCATATAATTTCAATTCATAGAAAGCACATGAAGCAGTGAGGAACAAAGGAAGTGAAAGTCTATTATGGTGTACCTACATATTGTTGTTTTTATTTTTATGCTTTTTATTTTTTCTATTTTGAAACATCCACTTTTTATTTATATCAATTCTTCAAATCTTCGAAGGCTTCTAATCGTGTCTGTGTCCAAGTCCTTTCTAATCATTTTCTTAAAAATTCATATAGGTAAAGCAACAGATTCTTGTAGTAATTTAACATCCCCAAAAATCTTCTGAGCATAACCTGGTATTATCTACAGCATTTTCTTTTCCGCTAATTTCATTTCTCAAAATTGTGACTTCATAAACATGCACTTCAAGATTTATTTTCAATCATGCGTTGCATAATTCTCCAGTTATTATTATCAAGTATTTTCAAATGTTCGTGTTACAACGACCTACTAGATTTCACGAAACAGTTCTTAACCGGCCTGAGCAATATTTCATTTAACGCAAATTTTCCTCGCTTGCGCTAGTTACCTAAATAAGTAACACCATAAATAACGAAAGAAAAAAGCACAAGGAAACTATATTTGAGCGAGAAAATACAACTGTACTTGCCATAAACTGCGCGAGCTTGACATTAATTGAAAATGACGCCGTGAAATGATAAGTCGCTTCCGACTTTTTTAGGTAAGTGGCGCCAGCGAAGAAACACTTGAACTAATAAATTGCGCAGGCCGGATAAAGACACGCTATCTCTTAAAATCTAGTAGGTCGTGATATACACAAAAATGTTAATATTTTCCTAAAATTGTTCGCATTGCGCTTGCTAATCCGAATGGTATCTTTTTTTTTTAATCTGTGGTGGTTGCCCAACGGGGTCCTAAGTCAAAGACTTGTCAGGACCTCAGGTTATTCGCCAATGCGATGTGAAAGTAATGAATATTTTAAGTAGCGACATCTTTCGATCGCTTTTTGACCTGACATTGCAGTAGAATTGACAAATTGAAGCCAGTTCGCTACGAAGGCCCAACTAGGTCTGAAACAGCTGTACAGTGCCTACTCGAGGAATCTGCTGTAATCAAGACCGATTTGCACAAAAATTTTTAAAATTCTCATATGCTTTGACAGCAAGCATGGCCGCCTTGCATGGGATGACTTATTATGTAGCGAACTGGCTTCAGTTTGTCAATCCTACTGCAATGTCAGGTCAAAAAGCGATCGAAAGATGTCGCTACTTAAAATGTTCATTAAAATTCTTTATTAACAATTTCTTTTTATATAGTATATATATAGTGACTGTTTGCCAACCTACTTGCTTCACTCAAGCTGTATACTCTGACAGAAGGCACAATTTTTTATTGGATAACTTTGAACACCATTTAGTTATTTATAGTTTTTATAATTAATAAATCGTTATTTAGATATCTACTTTAAGAAAATTTATCGTAATACTAAACTATTGAATAAAAAATAGATTTTTAATTAATTACTACTTGTTTTATTTTAATTGCATTTTGTGAAATAATTATTGTATTCCAGGTATTTTTTGAATAATTAAATTTTCGATATAGATTTGAACTTATTTGACTTGCATATTTTTTAAATTTCTTGCATAAAGTCAATAATTTCTTCGCATATTTATACGCATATTTTTTGCTCTTTTCTCTGCATATTTGCCCCTCCTTAATAATAATAAATACAAAAATATTGTTACTACAATTTTTAAAACCATAAAACTAAAATAACATAGCAATATGTATAAAAACAGCCTGTATATCACAATTTGGAAAATACTTTTATGATTACATCTCATGAGAAACTGGTGACTTGTAGATTTTTTAACGTTAAATATTGATGCATTTGTGAAGGATCAATTTACGTAACGTATTTTCGGTTGCAATATAAAAGGACAGGTATCTCCTTTAGTATGGGTATGGGGATATCCTTTGTCCTTCCCTCTGTGAGTGAACAAATAATCGGTCACATTCATGGGTAACACGAGAGAATTGCACGAGTGTTTCTTCTCCTTTAGCAAGCAAATCATAGATTTTTCTTCTTAACTCGTAATAACAAAATAATTATTTAAATTTTATCGTGAACTAACAGCGTTTCAATCGACGTCTCTGCGCATAGCGTGCGTCGGAAACATTTAAATAAACCCTGTTATTTCAGGATAGAATATTTCGGATACAAATCGCAGATTTTATCGTCGCAATGTTTTACTTTTGTCATTTCTTGTTATTGATAATTTATTTCCGAAGCCGAAATTCATGTCAGACCCCATCTGTTTCTTTTAATCTATTTGTCGGTAAAGTACCGAACTATATAAACATGTCATCCACATAAATGATTCGTCGACATTAAATCGTTACTACATTTTCGATTATGTGCCTAGATGCGACACTGAATAATACTGAAAACAAGCGATGGCTAAATAAATAAATTACTGCAAGTTTACGTTCAACATTCATTTCACCTGAATACCGAACACGCTAAACGTGTTTAGGATATAAAAACAAATTCTTTTACGTTGTATGTAGTACATATATTCTTTATATATGTTTAAGTGGATTGTAGCAAATTCTGTGCAAGAATTCCCCAATAGGTGGCGCTCACATCAATATCGCTGAAAATAAATTTTTAGTTTAGACCTGTCTAGTAAGTCGGTCGTAGCCGAAGCTGGCAATACGTAATAACTAGCCAAACACGCCTTCCCGACAAGCTTCTATGCTTGGGACAAGTCAGGGTGTTAATACAAAAAATAAAAATAGCGGTAAATATATAGACATAGATGTTGAATGTTAATACTTTTAAACACACAGAAGAATTTGAGTAATTGTGTCAAATTTGAGAAAAGTGAAAACTCAACATATTTTCAAGAAAAAAGTAAGAAAAAAATAAAATAACAGCATAAATTTTAAACGCATGAAACACCAAATCTACTCAGGATGCAATCGATTTGATTTCAGGTTCCCTGAACGTTTAATATAAGTTTCAGGATTAAACTAAAATTACATAAACAAATAACTAGAATTGTTTTCCTTTATTGTAATTGTTTCGTTCATAAATTCAATAACTTGCAGTGTTATCTTCTTTTTTCCGAATACTTTTTCAAGCATCAAATTATGTAAATATAATATTTCAATGATAGGAAGAAAGCACCGTTTCTAAACCGACGTGAATTAAATCGTGCGGAGCAACGCTTAGAATCGAGGACTAAAATTAATAAAGTTTGTTTTAATGGCTAATTAATAATTTCATTTACGTAACTTGAAAAACTTTCTAAATAATTATTAGTTTTGCCGACGGTTTTTGTCGTTTAACGCTGGAACGTCTGTGATCATTAAAATATAACGTTTTTGCTTAAGTAAAAATTCAGAACGGTTGCTTATTCACACCTGCATTTACGTAAACGGACACCAAAGTTTATTTAATTTATTAAAAAGTTGTTATATTTGGATTTACAAAAAACTGGAGAAAAAAGAGCAAGCGCATAAACGTCCAATCCTAAAAGGATTCGAGTTGGGAGGAGAAAGAGGGTGGAATTCAATAAAAAAAATTATTAGGTACAACTTGATATAGTAGTAGGTGCTGTATTCAGAGATTGGCAAATACTTCCGGGGGTCATGTGACTTCCGCTCTTTACCGCAGGAAAGGACGAGCATACTAGGTCATATATTCATGGGCATGGGATAGGTAAATAAAGAAGTAAAGACGCTATCCTGTGCCATGTGACCCAGAAAGTTTCTCAGACAGGTCTAGAATAAATACTTGGGCACTATTTTCGATGATTAATTAATTGCCTCGGTTAAGAATATTCAAACATATGCAATACATATGTGCAACATCATCAAAGGTGGGTAACAAATCACGGTGTTTTGTTTAGTAAAAAAAAACGGGCAGTTGTGTGAAAACAATTGGCGATTGGTTTTTGGTTTTTACCTACAGAAATAAGTGTAGGAGGCAGATGTTTCTCGAATGATGAACAGCGACTAACAGTCGAAAAGAAAACATCCAAGGGTAACCCTGTACGTTTCCAAAATGTTGATGAAATTACTTGATTGTTTAGTGTCAATTTAGTCGGGACGTTTGCGAAAATGTTTATAGAAAATGTGCGCGCCATCTGTGCATTTATTTGCTCGGACCGTAAAACTCCTGCGCGTACACGTTTATTGCCGAATAATAAATAGCGAACGTGGTAAAGGTGATGGGAAAGACTCGTTTTCTAGGTGTTCGTAAGTACCTACTGAGCAAATAGCTTCGTGCCGAATTAGCCGAATTTTAAAATTCCGACGTTTTATTGTTTATATGTATATGTAGTAGGTACATTGTACTAAGAACAACATCTGTCGGAATTTTTAAATACAAAGAAGTAACACTTACTAAATAAACAGTACCTACATTTCATTTACATCTATAATAACTATTTTTTTATTACAAAAACACAATTTATTAAAAAAAAGAGAACACATAAACTAAAAATCCAAATCACTGACTTGACACTTGAATTTAGAACACAACCTGCAGTTTGGTGACGATTGTTTCATGATCTATGAAATATTAAATATCAAATTCGTAAATACTTTTAGAAACGGTCCTAATTATTATATTAAACAGAAATTGTTAGAAAAACAATAATATTAAGCTCTCACCATTATTAAATTGGGGCCTTTAAGAAATGCATTTAATATTAGTAGGTCGCGGTGTTTGAAATGTTAAGAATCTCTGCTTTAGGGATTAATATGGAATTACCGATTACAAAGAGAATTATTTGTGTCTTTCAATCGTTGAAGATTTAAGCTAGCTGCGGACGGAGAGCGATAATATAATATATATTATATTCCATATACGAGGAGCGTTCAAATATGAGTGAGAATGAGTCTTTATTATTCATGAAAGAAAAGCGTGTTACATACTATTGTTCAATGTAGTCTCCCTCGCCTGCAATACACTTGCGACAAATTTCTGGAAGCTTACGTATACCATTTTCGACGAAGGTTTTTGGTTGCTTGCGTATCCAGTTTTGCACAGTTATAATGAGTTCATTATTATCCGTAAATTCAAGGCCACTTAAAAAGTGTTTCAATGATGAAAGCAAATGACTCCCCACAGTTATGCCAACTTCTTCTGACAGTTTTCTCACAGTTATCCAACGATCAACTCGAATAAATTGATCAATTGCCCCAACATTGTCTGCAGTTAAGGACGTTTTTGGTCGTCTCACATGGGATGTTTTCTACGCGGTTCTGGATCTTCTCGAAATTTTTCGCCCAATCAAACACCCATTTCTTGGGCATACATTCATCCTCATCAAGCGGACTTGAAGTTTTGTAAAGATTTCAGATGGTAAAACACTTTCATTCATTAAAAATTTAAAGATTATGTGTTGTGCAACAAAACACGGTACTTTTTCTCTGAGATGCTAATTTATTATTGGCAGGCATAGAGGAGAAGAATTTTATTATTACTAATGACAAGTTGGAATATGCCAGTACATAACCCAGAGTGCTTGTTTCCATCCATTGTTTTCTGTGCTCAAAGCAACTAGATTCTCACTCATATTTGAACGCTCCTCGTATTACGAAAATATCGTTCAACATTTGAATTGGTAGAAGCGCTGCGGACGGGACCTATAATATATATTTATAGGCGGGCGATATATTTGTACATCGTACGGCTTTGCTTTCTGAGCGATATTTCAAAACATATCTTACCCCCTCTTCCCTCTCATAACCCACACATTCGCATTCCGCGTGTCTGTATGCAGAAATAATTGCAGTTTTGCATGTGTTTGTGTAAATATATAGTATGCTATCGCTCGTCGTCCGCAACCGCTTGAAGATAATATATATTACATCTCATAAAAAAATTGCTAATATATATTATATTATCGCTCTCCGTCCGCAGCTAGCTTTAGACGAGCTTTAGCTAGTATATAAGAAATGTCTAGACGTAATTCTACATTATCGAGTAAAAATATATATAGAAACTGGGTAAACAGCTAAATAATAACATAGAATTTATTATGTAAATTACCTCAATAAACACATACAGGCGATTAATTTTTTTTGCAAAGCTTCAAAGTGCGGTACCGCGACGTTCACGTGAGAACAAACGAACTCTTGCACGATGAGGAGGTAAAAAAAAATGGAAATGATCGGAATTATTGTGAAGAACATTCAAATCGGATGCACCACGTACACGTTCACATAAAACGAACATTAAAAAAAAATTTATTGCGAGAAACCGCCAGCTGTAGGTACATCATCTATGACTTATAGTTACAGTTAGCATGCAATCGTAATTCACACAAAAGTAATATGTTTACATAATTTGATTTTTATGGATAGCGTGAAATGAATATTTTTAATGCGTCTTAAAATGGCATTTAAGGTAGACCACTTAATGTATTAAATAGGCTACCACATTAGATCCCTTTTTACCAAATCCTCCCACAAATTGGTAGGTAACTATTTTAAAACTCTAAAAATAGTGTACGCGTCTGTTTTAACCCTTTCCAGTTCAGTCGAACGAACCCCTTTGCAGCAGAAAAGTATCTGGCCTAACCTTGAGGCCTTGTTTGCTTCTTGCATCATTAATAGCCGGCTGAAAGGAAAACATACTTATCGTCTTTTGCAGATACATACATAGATCTAGACAGCTGCTACTGCAAAAGCTTCCTTCCATTTTCCGGTTCTTGTGCGTCATTCTTATTTTGTCATGTTTATTTTGAGCGCGTGCTAGCTACTATGTAAATCGTTTCTTATCAATTTCGGCCACATTGAATATTGTCTACTCTGTTTGCATTGGATTTAATTCATTATCATTTCTTGGATTCGATTTTTTATCGTCATTCTGTAAAAAAGTTTACCTTGTTGTTTTTTATATCTAATTCGCATTTATAATTTCGTAATTGGTTTTATTTTTTCAAAATTTTATCAATTTTTTTTCATTATTTATTTATTACTGATTTTTTTTATTCATTTTTAATTCTTAATATCATTAAGTTTGAAACAAAGCAAAAATGAACAAATTTAAAACTAATTTTTACTTATTTTCGGTTTATTTCTTTTGACACATTTCGTGAACCGTAAGGTAAGCGTATTAAGGATGATTTACATTATAAGACAACGACACGACACGTAGCGTAACAGACAAGACACGGAAACATTATTCAATGTAATTCAATGATATCATGCACACTATCCTGCAACGACACGTATCGGCTAAGACAAGACGAGACGACAATCTGACCAGGAATGTTTTTCGTGTCTGTGCGTGTCGTTGAAGTACAGTGTATTTTTCGAATCTGACTGTCTGATGTGTGTCTGATAATGTACACATTGCGTATTTTTCGTGTCGTGTCTGTTACGCTACGTGTCGTGTCGTTGTCTTATAATGTAAATCATCCTTAATTTGTTTGCCACAAGACCTGCGTTCATCTACCCGTAGTATACACATCGGAAGCGAACAATGCCGATAAGAATTCCGACAGGGGTAAAAATTGCGATCCGTCCGATGCGTGCACCCAAAATTTTCCGATAAAGCTAGGCGTCCACTTTTCGGCAACGGACGTATCGCACCGACCGCATTTATTTGACGACTGCGACCATTGAATTCGGATTATTTGCATTTTCAAAGTGACCAAGTCACTACACCCTAGCTCTTGTATACTACATATCAAATATTATGATGAAAAACTTGTTGTCGTTAGTTGCTTCTTGGTAGCAGAAAAAGGAACAGAACCGAGAAAAAAGCGGAAAATTTAGGGTGCACGCATTAGACGGATCGCAATTTTTGCTCCTGTCGGAATTCTTATCGGCATTTCCGGCCGGCATCAGATGCGTAAGCTGCGTCCGATGCGTCCGTTGCCGATAAGTGAACGCTTACCTTTACGGACGTAAGTACATATTTAAAGTAAATTCAACCGAAAATGCATAGGTATTTGCAAGATTTTAAACACCGACAAAGACATTTATTTACGATCAGTTTTTAACAAGAAAATATTTACCTGCGTGAAGTGTGACGTAAAAATGGAATGTTCCGTGTTTTAACTTTTTGTGCGGGTGACAAATTTCTGGACCATCTCGGCGTGCCTTTGCGTAACCAAAGTTTAGTCATAATTGCGTAATTGCAGGTGTTTTAGACAAATGATTTTTTAATAATAGTCAGTATTGTATCGACTTTCGTGTAGCGTGGATGCGACCTATAAATTTTGCAGAGTCGCATGTGAGCGGTTTGGAAGCGTTTTCGTGAACTGTACGTATCAAAATTATTCGTTCATCAAGTTTTGCGAAAGACACCGTGTTAATTTTCGAACAGTATACATACTTAGGTTTTTGCTAAATGTATATTAATTTTTTGTGGCTTTCTCGATTGTTATAAGTTATAACTGTCCAGACGTAATTTATTTGACACTGTGATTAGAGAGTGAGGTTATTGCTAGAGAGGTATTTTATACAGTGCCTTTCGTAAAGTTCGTAACAAATGGGAAACGTTTTTATTATTTTTTCTTCATACATTTAATTCGCCTAATTGTGGACTTCATTCAACAATACTTGTTGGTTTTTGCGAAAAACTTTTACTACAGTTAGTTCGTGCACCAATCAAAATAAAAGACAACACATTTCATATACATTCACATTTAAAATATGGCTGAAAACTTGAAAAGTAGAAAGTCTCGAAACTGAAAAATTGCGATAATTCAAAAGTTATTAGTCTTTTTCTTCTAGGAACGACACACAGATAAAATTAAGTGTAATCAACGACCTACCTAGTGTTTAAACACAATAATTTGCTAGAATTATGACCAGAAATCCATTTTCTCCAGCATTTCGATATACATAGAATTTATTGTATGGTGTTACGATTTAAAGAACATCTTAGTTTCAAAATATTTCGCAAAGATTCATGTTAACAATTTTAGTTTTTATCTAATCTAATTGACACTTTTTTCGCGATTGCGACTTGTTTGAAAATCGAATCGGTCACAATTTTCCTTTCGGGAAATTAAAATTAAAATAAAAAAATAAGGTGGTTTCTTCTTTTGAATTTGTACTATAGTTCGCTATTACACACCTTGCGAAAATATTACACTTAAAAGTCTTATGTCAAATTGAAACATCTTTTATAAAATGGCGACGTTTTTCAAATCGGATAAGCGAGTTTCGTATCTGCTGCAATATTAATTGTGACGGTTCGATTAACAATAACGTAAATAGTATCAACTGTAGGTACGTATGTACGACAAATGAGTTTACTTATTTCATGTAAAAATACTTTGATTCTATTCAAACACATTTCGAAAAGAGTGTATTTTATTTTCCTTTTATAAAAACAGCAAAAGAGTCAGATTAGAGTAGGCGGTACAATGTCTGTGATTAACTGAATTAATTAATGTGATACACTTATGGACTGTCAAATTTATTGACGTTGCCTTGCACCGCCTACTCTAATCTGATTTCTACTTGCTCACCGTTTATTTATTAAAAAGTACCTTTTACTTTATAAATAAAACCTCTTCGAATATTTATTAAATTAAATAATGAAGGGATTTTTTTTGTTTTTTGTGCTTATATATGTGCTTCCCCAATTGAGCTTTTGTTACTTGATCTGATTTTGTTTTTAGTATTTGAAATTGTTGAATTCATACATACAGCGTGATTGACATTTGTTCCGCAAAAAAAAAGAACGTGTAAGAGAATGAATGTTATTATAGACTACTCTATGGGGAGTATGTTAAAAATTTACCCTAAAAACATGCTGCAGAACTGCGTACGAGAAACAATGCCACGTGCAGCAGTAAATTGGAATATAAAGTTCTAGATTATTATTTTATTGACTACACACAATGTGACAGCATGTTTAACTAATGGGCGAATTAGTGCGCTAAAAACACAGGATAGAGAAGTTGCTAATGCATCTTGAGATTTGTTGTTTGTTGTTTTTACTGATAATAATGTTTTAAATTCTGGTTGTCATCACTATAGAATAATTAACATTTTCTTGATTTGTTATTAGCAAAGTCTGTTATTATAAAAACATCAGCGATCAAAATTTAGGTACGAACTATAGAAAACAGATTGATTAAAATGCAAAGGAAGTGTATTGCGTAATAATGGGCCGTAAAAATATGCCGAAATGTTTGACGGACATGTTGCTTGTAAATAGAGTACTCTCTATTTACAATACAATTAAAATTAAAGTACTAGGAATTCTTAACACGGAGATTTGAAGTGAGATTTTAGTGCTTTATTTATTTACTTGTCAAAGCAAGTGTTCAAAGTGGGGCCGTCGTTATCCTCATTTTATATAATTCGTACTGAATAATTTACTTGAGTGATTTGCATACAACAGTGCCGGGCTCAATTCATTGAAATGATTTATTACTTTCATGAAAAATTATAATACACGTAAGTAGAAATGAAAAGTAGTAAATACATAGAATTTTTAAATGTCATAGTACTTTAATTTTGATTATGGACCTTGGACAATAACGAATTGATTTGGAATGTCGGAAAAATTAGCTGTGATGTTGCACGAGTATATTAGAAACAAATTTTAGAAAATACGGTGCTTTTAAGAAACCGAAATAAATCGGCAATTTCGAAACAAAAATGTAGAAATAAACATACTTTTGGGAGTTGAAGAAAATCTTGGAGTATGAACGCACGAAATTAGACTTGGCACTTCTCAAAAACGTATTCAAAGAATACTAAAGAAGCAAGGGCGCAATAGGTATATCGTATACTATAATTTTGATTTGCTATACGCATCGCTTGGTTACCGTGTCGAGCCGGGCACTGTTCGTCAATAATTTCCGAGTTCCTATTTCAGCTGTTTAAAGGTCAAGTTCACGTTCAACGCCGTAACAATCACAAAACTATAAAACTCTTTTATGACTGTATTTATTTCGTTCATCTGCTTGCTGTTCTTTCTTAACCAGGAACGTATCGTCGTTATGGGTATAATTTCTATTAATTATTTCTCGAAAACTAAAGGACATAGAATTTTTTAACGTTTTTTTTTCATACTCTCGGAGATTGCTTCTTTTCGTGTTTTTTTACGGAACAAAATTGTCACTCGGTACGTAATTACAGGTAAGAGTTGTTGTTACATATCCTTTCCCGATATGTCGTTTCATATTTGTTAATTGTTTCCGTTCGTCCTTTTTTCAAATTCAAATTCAACTTGAAGTTTATTAAGGGGATGTAATTGAATTGAAGTTGTAGAAGAAAGTGATAATAATAATGAAGGTTGGAAGTATTCGCGAGTTTGTGGGTTATGGGGTTGCGAATGTCAAGGTGTACCGGTAGGCGTGCATGATCGTGCACATGATGCATGGTGGTGTGGTGTATGGGGTAGGTGGGTGACGTGCTACCCCGAGCAGCCGGCACGCAGCTGCCATCCTTTATATTAAAGCCAGCAAGCTGGGTGTCTGGCCATTCGAGGGTAGCGAGCGCGCGAAAGCAGTCACCACTATACGGTGGCGTACGCTGTAGAGCTCTAGCGGAAGCATAAGACCCCTTAGTGCGCTCCCCTCCCCTGAGCAGACGCTACCACACGGTCGTGTCGACAGCCACAGTCTGCATCTGGCGCGCGTCGAATACGTTTTAGCTTTGGAAGGAATACGTGCTAAGTGTTGGTGTAGTAATTCCGTTATGGGGTGCAAATGAGTAAACTGTTTGTTACTAGTGTAGTGTCACTGTGCATGCTTTTGAGTGTAAAGGCGACTTATGTTGCCAATTTGTGACTGCAGTGCGTGCATTTAGACTACAATTGCCTATGGCGTGGTGTTGCAGATCACCCTTGAGGTAACAGCACTTGGAAGTTGCTGAACTCCTCGCCAGTACGATCGTCACCATGTCTTGGATACTCTTCACTCTAGTCGGGCTGTTCTTAGCCTTCCACCAGGTAAGACCGACATACTCGATTCAATTCGAATTCATATATAACTTGCGCATTTAAATTTAGCTCCTTTCAGTGTCGAGACAGTGAAACACGCAAATTTGGACAGTGTCTCGCGCGTTTCGTCCAACATGCCACCCTCCTCAATCGCAAAAAAAGAAAATTTTAACTAACCGCTTGCTCACTCGCGTTTATTTTGTTTACGAATCTTAAAATAGCGAAAACATTCAAATCTAAAACACATGCTAGCGACGACCGACCACAAAATACAACGTGTGCTGCTTGTTGTCTTAGGCCGATTCTGCCGGAGTCTTTGAATTACGACTCCTGTCGTTCGTTAATGAAGCAGGCAAAAACGTTGGAAACTGCTGCAAAGGATCTAACCCCGCTAAGTGCGAAACATCTTGCCAAGCGCGATTTCGAGTTTGCCTTAAGGAGTACCAAGTTAAAATCGACGCCACGTCTCCTTGTACCTTCGGAGGTGTCATCACTTCCACAGAAGTCGACGGATATGTCAATCCCATTAGAATACCTTTCGATTTTTCCTGGCCGGTAAGTAACTACATATTGTATTTATGGACACCTATATATGTATGAAGCAAAAATAAACAAACACCGCGTGATGAATGTGTCAGTAGTAACAGTGTCGCAGCATTTGGCTTACCACCTGCCCTGCCCTGAATACATTGCGTATATCATACGGGTCTCCCTCCCTTACTTAGTTAGTTATAAAACACCCCAGGCCCATCATTTTACTTATTTAACTTGCAAGAAACGCGCGCGTTATTTTTATTTAACTTTTTTCCTTATTTTATTGTGACTTACGGTGTATAATTATTGCGCTGTAAAAATTACGTGAGCGAATGACGACGGTGAGATTATTACAGCGACTGTACTATTTCCGCCGAACGATTTTGTAGCATCTTATACCAGCTTGAATCAGGTATCTTGCCGTGGGAAACGCACTGCACAAATTCAAAATTAATTATAATAGATTTATTGATCAAACTTGATGTTTTTTTTTATCGTAGAAGCCAGCCGAGCGACGGACGTCTTCTTCTATTTCCTCTGTCGATTTAATTTGCGGCGTCGTCGCGAAACTGAAATTAACGATCGGATTTGCCAATGAATAAATAATTCACGCTACGATAAAATTCGAAAGCGTAACTCTATTTCGATGTACAAATTTGAAGAAGACGTTTCCGCGTTTTCGAATGCCCGCATTCCTCCGAATATTTCGGTAATTTTCCGACTGACTAAATAACCCAAGCAGCAGCTCCGTGGCAGAAGAAGAAAAAAGGCGACTTCACATTTTCCCACAATTTCGTGTGCAATAAGTACAAACGTCAGAAGAAACGATGCTTATGCTCAACCGGTTTTATATTGTTTACTATGGATTGCTCTCCTTTTCCTTCGCTCAGTTCGCCTCGTCTCTTCGTCTTCCTCGCTCGCGCAGTCTGCTGGAAAGATCAGGCTCACCGCGATTTTATTATTAATTATAAAGTACCGGATGACTACTTTTATGAGTTTTTGCTTCATACATGCGAATTAACCGTCTTTCTTCGGCTTTGGAAATCCATAGAGTTCTCGTTCCCATAAATACCTTCAAACCTATACCGCTAACGATCCATCGCGCCAAACCTTCTTTTCTTGGCTTAACTGAGAATGTATCGGAATAGAATTAATTTAACTAATCGTTCTATAGGTATATTTAAAATTACCCAAATTATTTTTTTTTGTCGGAATCAAAAAAGAATTAGATTTGTTCTGGATATGATATAATAAAGAAGAACCTTACTGCTTCAATAATTTTCTCTAATTTATTTGCTGTTGCTAGTCGTAAATAAACTACTCGATTAACAAGACTAAGAGTTTAGTGTTTTAATTTGTTGTTTGTTGAGTTTGTTCGAAGATAAGTTTAAGAAACGTCACGATGTCAGTTCCATTTTATTTTTGCCGTCAGACCTCTGTGAAACGCAATAAATGAATGCATAGTATCGTCTTCAAAGTGAAAGTTTGTTTTCTCTTGAAAAAGAAAGAAATTATTAATTATTTAATATTTTTGCAGAGCTCCTTTTCATTAATAGTTGAAGCGTGGAATGGCAATTCATCAACTGACGGTAAGTTGTTATTTATTTATATTTTTTTGTTATTGATTTGGTGAGTTGGTTTTTCTTATCGTGTTTTCTGTATGTATGTATGTATGTATCTAAACAACAACGCGAAACCATATGCGTAACAGCTGTCAAATTTTAGGTAAGCAAAAAGTCCCGGTCCCTTCCGGAAACTCGGAAAGGACCTGGAATCGACCCTTTCGCCGCCTTGCTTTTGCGTTTCTTTATCTAACTGTTGCTGATATTCTAATTATCTTCTATTAGTTCGGCCGACTTTTTTAATTGGCCCAATTAATTTTTATTTGGTCGGTCGATTTCCGCTGCTGAGAATCACTGGCACTCGGCGTTTTCTCACCTACGAGTGAATGAATTTTTATGACACAGTTCCTGACAAACATTGTAAAAGCTACCTTTCCAAATTTTACCACCTGTTATAAAGTAATAATCTCGTCGCGCGACGTCATCTTCCATTATTGTTATTATTATTATCATCATCATCCCGCGTCTTTGTTTTTGTTTTGAATATGATTCTGTTCTATTGTTCTTCGATTTCAATTGTACAGCGACGAGTATTGTTTTCGGTTTACTCGAATGTGAATTCCGACTCCGATAACGTCTCACCTGGGCGGTAAATTATTCGTTTTTTTTTTTTTTCTTCTTTTCTAAATGACAAATTCTACGGTAAATAAAATGTGGTGCTGTTTAAACTATCAATTACGCGTAAAAATGGATGTTTTTTTTTTAATGGATATGTAGTTTAAATAAGTCGGAAAGAAGGTTACTTTTTAATGGGCTCGACTGTACGACCAGGTGCTATACAGAATAACCGTCCTTATTTTTCCCCCTCTATGCACTCTCCTGAAACGGACCATGCAGTTGACACTAAATGATAAATACATTGGCTCAACCTTTTTGACGGATTATCTCTAACACTTCCAACAACCCCCGGAGTTTTATACCTGATTGTTCTTTTGCGTTAAATCGATTCGAACCATACTTAATACGATCACGAATCGAGAAAAAAAAAAAAACAAAATCAGAATTTAATTTTAGAAATTGGAAATATACTACCTATATGACATTTCGATTGCGTCATTTATTTGTAGAAACAAAAAAGAATTACGATGTGATCACTTTGTATAACGTAATTCATGTAGGAATTTATTGTTATAAATTTGCATGAATTAATTCGATTTATTCATTATTTTCGCTTTGGCGATATAATTCATCGTGGAAGAAAGTGACGTATGTTTAAGATTACTACTGCTACATTATTTATTCCGTGGGAAAATATATTGAAAATAAGATAGGCATGCACGGAATACTAAATCGGTCGATTTGAATTTCGTATGCAAACGATGTCCTATATAATACCCTATTATATTATTTTTGACAGTAGTACTGTATTAATTTAAAATCGAAATAATCAAGTCGAAATAACAGAACGGATATGAATAGCTATTAGTATGATTTCGAATAGAAGCAAAACCTGAACTCTATAGGAACTAATTAACGTTGTTCGCACGTTGCATTTTATATGTACATGTGTGCACTGTACGTATTAACGTGCGGACTCGAAAAATTAATTAATCGATTAATTTTTTAATGTTAATAGTGAACCTAACTTAAAATATTTCCATTCTTTTTCTCATTCACATTTCTTAAGTAAAATGTTTCCTATGTCTGTTTAGTGTCTTAACTCGAATTATCCGTCTTCGTCGAACACGCCAACTGCACATCCATCTTTCTTTACATTAACGGATGCCCGTTAATTAAACCGAGAACCTGTCTTGTGTGGTTATTTATTTTAAAACAATTTACAGACTACATTTGAGGTACAATTGGATATTTCAGAAACAAATATTATTTTTTTCTCTGCGTTCCTCCTTCCCCTACCTCTGCAGAGTTTACCTTGAAATAAGAATGTATCTTCGTTCTTTACCTTTCGTATTCGTCACCGCGTCGTGATTAATATAGTGTAAGCAGAGAATGCTGTTTCCTCGTTTATTAAGGTAGTTCACAATGAACTTCCTCTTTTGCTGCTCTAGACGCTGTGTGCGATTTGGAGCACTAGACCGGATGTCCTGTCCCTTAGTTCTCTCCCCCTAACTTATGGAATATTATCTTTAACTTCCTCTTCGCCCTTTTGCTCGCTTTCTCGCTTGCCTCTGATAAAATTATACGTTTTACCTGAGCCGTTTTGCGCGCTGTCAATTAACCAGCATCTGCTCGAAAAAGGCGAAACGCGCATTAATTAAAACTTTAATTAAGAAAGATTTGAATCAAAGTTAGAGGTTAGAGAGGCAAAGGTGTTCTTAAGTTGCAGCCGGATACAGCTGCGGTCTTGCAGGATGCTTCACTGCAACATGCAGGTGTACAGTGTTTCTCACACATTTACAGACCCTACCAGCTTTAAATTTACTCTTCATTTTTGTACAAACTTCATTTATTTTTCATTATTTGCCCGTTGTGCAAAAACAATAAAGAATAATCGAAAATAATACCTACTACTGTTGGTGGGAAAACGCTAAAGCTACTGCGTAAACAGGTAATCTCCTGCGGAATCTTAAAAGAATCGAACATCATTTTCATTATGTTACCTCATTTTCATAAACATTTTTTTTTGTTGTTGAAAATGTTAGTATTCGAAATATCAAAATTAAGTCGTGATGAAACGAACATAATTGTAAGAGGAGAGTGGACAAAACTGTTTTAAATATGTCTCGTACGGTGTTTAGATTTGACTTTCTTTCAAGTGACATTCACAGCTTTTGCTATATGTATACATAACTAAGATGGAAAACAGTTCCGTTGGGAACGGCTTCTTTTTGAACATATAGCCGTAATACTTTTAGAAAACATTATTTCTAATAGTTTGTCAACTACGATTAGCTGTTACGCGCGCGTATGGTGGTAGATAATGTCGATAAAATTCGGATTTAGTTAAAATTTGTGGTAAATAATTTCCATTTATTACAAGATTTGTATGTGCTTCACGATTATAAATTTGGCTCGTCCTCGTGTGCGTTACAGTGTTGATCAGGCTTACGACCCAAAGATGGCTGGGAATCGGACAGAAATGGACCGAATTCGAGAGCAAAACGTCCAACTACAGCTTGAAAGTGGAATTCCGCGTTACTTGCGACTTCAATTACTTCGGTTCGGGCTGTGAGAACCTTTGCCGACCTAGAGATGACAACTTCGGCCACTACACATGTTCTTCATCCGGCGAGAGAGTTTGCCTGGCAGGTTGGGAAGGAGATTATTGTACAAAACGTAAGTGATCCTGCCCCCTCTTCGTTTCCCTCTCCGAGATTTAATTTATTCCGTAACGTACAAATAGATCGGAATAAAATTAAAGTAACGACAAAAAATTACAAATTATCGTCGTAAAACAACAAAAACGTCGACCGTGGAGCTAAGATATGAGCTCAGCTGCTCTCTCCACAGCCGGCGCTCTTCCCACGATCGCTTACATACCTGGCCTTATACAGGGAGGCCCAGATCATTCGTTAACAGCAACAGCAACAGCTCGTCTATTTAATCTCATCTATCGAAAACTCATTTAAATCTCGTAATTAAATTAGTAATTAAATTAATATGTTACAGCTCGATGTGCACCAGGATGTGATGAACAGCACGGCTCATGTACGAAACCCAACGAGTGCAAGTAAGTATACATTTATGTATTTATTTTTTTTTATTAATTAGTTGACACTCTTTTTTGATAAAAGTAGTCTAACGTATCGTTGAAATCTCCCGCGTATTACGCTTTTCAATTATATCGATCTAGTTAATAACGTTGGTCGAGATGAGCTCCTCCAGTACGGAAGGAGCCGTGCAATACAGAGTATGCGGATTGGGCCGGCGACCTGCAGGTAACCTTTCCTTGACCTGCATACTTGCCACCGGGCAGCGTGGGAAACGGCTCTGTGGGCGTGTTGCATCCCCGCCAGATCTCCCCGCGCTGCCCGGACTGCGATCCAAGCTGCAACTCAATGAGCTCCTCGATACGATCCGAATACACTGGCTTCCAAACACATGATTAGAATAACTAAAAGAATATCGGGGAACGAACGACGTACTCACAGCGAGCGAACATCGATCACCGATCACGGGCGCTCTTTTTTTCCTTAATTTGCTTTCGAATAACTTGGATTTTCTCGGAATCATTACTTTTAATTCGTAACGTTTCTAAAATTCCATATTTTCACATCTACATATCTCGACGGACGGTTCTGACATTTCAAAAAAGAAATTGAAAAATAACGTAATTTTAAAAATCGACAGCAAACGATAATTTTCCCAGATTTCATATAGCTACTACTATTTCTCTAAATTCCCTACTACCTACGGTAGAAACTCCCAACAATTAAAAAAAAATACTGCAAAGTTAAAACACCAAGAGAGAATGGCAACTGTATATTCGAATTTCTTTTTGCAATTTAAAACTACAGTTAATTAATGAAGAAACTCTAAAAGGAAAGGAAAATATTTGGGAACTACTTTAGAATGCGACTTTTGGCGCACGAACGAGAACACGAACGAAAGCAATTTGGAATTTGACTGGGAACTAAATTTTTCGTACTATTTATTTTCAATCTCTCTTGTCGTTTCGTTTATTATTTTAATAGAAATGTAAAATTTGTCAGAAAACTCGCGTCAGATTTTTTTCTCCTTTAGGTAATTTTGCTTAAATATTTTGAAACTTTTATTTACCGAATTCTCTTTCATTTCAGATGTCAGTCTGGTTGGGGAGGTCCTCTGTGTAACCAATGTGAACGTTATCCCGGATGCATGCACGGAACCTGCGTAAAATCCTGGGATTGTCTTTGTGATGAAGGTTGGGGCGGTTTGTTTTGCAACCAAGATCTAAATTTCTGTACGAACCATAAACCCTGTCGAAACGGAGGCATTTGCTTCAACACCGGTCTCGGTAGCTACACTTGCAATTGCACTCGGGGATTTACCGGAAAGGAATGTGAAATTCCCATCAACGATTGCTCACACACCCCCTGCCAAAATGGTGGTAATTGCACGCGTAACGGGACGTACCACCTCTGCGTTTGCACCGTTGGTTTTCACGGACCCCATTGTGAGATTGCGTCGCGTTCGTGCCGGGAAACCCCCTGCAGAAACGGTGGATCTTGCTCGGATACAGAAATGGGATATACATGCAATTGCTTGGCTGGATACATCGGAGCAGATTGCGAACATCATGTGAACAATTGTTCTCCAAATCCTTGTTTGAATGAAGGCGCGTGCGTAGAAGATGAGAACGGCTTTCGTTGTATTTGCCCTTCGGGATTTACGGGCGAAAGATGCGAGACGAACATTGACGACTGTTTAGGATTTCCGTGCAAAAACGGCGGGACGTGTATAGACAGAGTAAACGAGTTTCGTTGCCAATGTGTGCCCGGATTCGTTGGACAACTGTGCGAGAAACAAGTGGACTACTGTATGACGAAACCATGTGCGAATGGTGGTACATGTCTGCAACTGACTAATGACTATCAGTGTAAATGCGCTCCCGGGTTTTCCGGGAAAGACTGCAGCGTTGAAATAGACGAATGCAAATCGCATCCTTGCCAAAACGGGGGCACTTGCTTGAATTTAGTGCACGGCTTCGACTGCCGTTGTCCGAACGGTTTCGAAGGACGTATGTGCGAAGAAGCTGCTTCGAGTGCTGCGCCGAGCGCGAGGGTTTCTTCAGAGTCGAGTTTGACTACGGAACACGTCGTAGTCATAGCTACCATATCTACGTTCGTACCTCTCCTGGTGCTCATCGCCGTCGGCGTAATCATTTGTTTAAAACAAAGGCGGAAACGAGAAAAAGCTCGGGCAGACGAGGAGGCTCGCCTTCAAAACGAACAGAACACCGCAAATTGTAGTTTCGCCAAGCGAGGTGCCGCGATGTCCTCGGAAGCGCACATGATCAAGAACTCGTGGGGCAAATGTACCAATAACGTGCTCAGCTCGAACTTGACCTCGCCGGACGATTGTAGTGTTTCTAATATAAGTGTTAGCGATAGTGACGCATTCCCCAAAACGCTGCATCAAGTTATCGACGGACGTCCTGTGTATAGTTTGCAGAGGACTCGATCCCAGAAGCAGCTCAACACGGAGCCCGGATCACGCACGTCGTCGGCTCTCCTAGCAGCCAAATTGCACGAGCCCGACTACGAGCACATCAAGCGCTTGTCTGTGATGTCAAATTCTTCGGCTGTGTGCGGCACTAGGTAAGCAAAAGAATTCTTCTTCTGAGTAACTGCATGAATTTTCAACTTGTGCTTTGAATGACGATTTCTTCAAGATTTTTCTTACACGTTGCCCTTACACATTGACTGTTTCGTTCAACACTTCGTAAAACGATTAGTTTCTTGCCAGGAAGAACGACTAAGTATTACAATAGTTTCTTTTTCTGCTGCAAAAACTGTATGAAAATAAATAGATCAAATCACACAAAACGGTATAGAATTATCGTGAATCCCGGTGAAAATCTCCAAAACTATTCCAGACGATAGAAAACCTCGGAAACCCGAAAACTTGAAGTGTGCCATGTATTTGTGATTAATAAGAGCTGCTTTCCCTTCTGCCGACTTTCAAATTTTCAAACTTGCGACGGCCACGGAAATAATTAATCATCTTCGAGAAGTTCATTTAGACGTTACAGTGCACACAAATTAGAGTGTTGGTTGCATCGTTCAAAGGAAAAGATTAATTTTACTTTTTGCATTGTAATTTCCAAAGAAGAAACTCGTTAGAAAGCTTCATATTTTTTGCAAATTTTGCGTATTTACAAAAAGGCAATTTTTTTAATTTTCTTTTTTTACCAAACGGAACTAACTAAATTCATTTTTAATAAAACATTGAAAACATTTGTTTTTTAGATTAAAAATGTTGAGACATTATTGTGTCCTTCGACGGTTGGGTGGTTGTGTACTTGATTGTTTTTTTTTTTTTTGTTGCAGTGATGCCTCGCTATTAAAGAGGCCAGTGGAAAAAGAATCCAATGGCGTTTATGTGATAGAGGAACACTTCCATCGTCCGGATGCGTTATCACCGGGCCTTTTCGCTACGGAGGTGTAGTTAGTTGAATGATAGTGTAACACGTATGTATGAGACGTCGATCCCTTCAACAGGCCGACACCCCTGTACAGTTCTATTTATTTTACGGTTTGCTGTTGTATGGGGTCGCCGAGTAAGCATTATTTATGTGTGTTTGTACGAGTACTTAAGTTAAAAAAAAACTGTTGAAATTAACTGCGGACCTGTGCCCCTCTCGCGACGCCGCTTCAAACTACGCCAATGCTAACGACCTGATCTGACTCCCTAATGCAAGAAAATATGTGTTTATAGTGTAAATATCTTAGGTTAATCGTGCATTGTCATCAACATTTGTTTACTTTTTTTTTTTGTATTTATTAAAACTTAAATTACTACAACGTCATTAGTGAGTGATCCTGGTTGGTGAACCAAAGATTTTGGCGAGTCTTATTAGCCCGCCTTGCGATACCGGCACCCTGTCCATGTTGTCCGTGTTGTCCCCATGTCAAGTAGCTAAGGTATTATAACACTCAGTGTGTTTGTAATCGTAATTTTGTGATTATTTTAAACGAACTAAGTCAAAATATCTCTACTTATACCTACACCTCGGATATAATGAATGCAGTGACTGTCCGATCGTTGACTTTCAGCGGACGATTGTCCTTTACGTTTTGCATTCGAAGGACCATCGTCGTTCTGGAGCACATCGGAAATCTCCACGTATTTGTACATTTAATAAACTTTAGATTTAGGTATCAAATAGTATGTTTTTCACAAATTATGTTCCTGTTATTATAAACTAAGTCATTTTGTATCGTGATCAATCCAAACGAGTCGCCACAGTGCTTCCTTGCGATGCGTCCGGACTGATTCAATTTACACTTGTTGTACTACTGAACCACTTGAACAAGTTGAAAGACTTATTTAACAAGAAATCTTTTTTTTGTAATATACTTTGTACATTTGTAGTTTGTAAACTTAATGCCAATATTAGTTAATAAATGTTCATGTTTCATTTCTTTAATAATTATTTCTTTAGAAAAACGCGTCTATATTGTTCCTCATGCGAATAATATAAAGTTATTATTAATAAATTTCATTCTATAAACTTTCGACTCGTTATTTACAAGCATCCTCTTCTGTAGTGAACTCTGCACTGTGAAAGCTGCGCGAGGTTTTTTTTTTATGTTTCGTGCAGAAGCGGGTAAGTTCATCTTGTACTCTTCCTTCGTGGGATTGGAATCGTCGTTTCCGTGCCACATGCCATCGACTTGTATTATTCGCGCAGGTATACGCTTTACAATGAACTATTTCCACGAAAGAAAAATGTCGCAAAAAACTACTTTCACGTTGTTACTCTATTCAACTTAATTATTACTGCGTCATGCATATAAATAAGATTTTGTCCGAATTATTTTAACTTGTAACTAATTTTAAATTTAAACTTATCGGCATTTATTTATTTAAGTAATGTTTTACTTATTTATATGAAATAGTACGAACGACTAATTGTTGTTTTTGCCTCCTTTTTTAATAAAATTGGAAATATTTTTCAAAAATTCTTATGTTCTGTAAATTAATTATATTCAACAATTGCCTGATGGGCAGGAAATAGACGGGAATATTTCTGCTGAATATTTTTTCTACGTCCAATTGGACATCGCATTGTGGCTTGAAAATTAACAACATTCGATTAACGGATTTAAATTTATTATCAATTTTTCTGATCTTCGCACCTAATTTTTAAATGACGCCGTTAAATCTATTAGATATCGAAAATCAAGAGGTCCTTCTATTTTTATTCCGAAATAGTTTGAAAATTTTGAAATAAATACAAGTTATTCTTAACGAAAAAACTCTGTCGGTAGAGAATTTTTTGATCTTCATGTTCTTATTACTTGGCGAAAATGTTGTACATGAAAATTTCGTATGTATCGCATTGTTGCACCGTTTTCACAGAAGTAAGTTTCCACAGGAATAATAATTATATTTCCATCATTTTTCTAAATGTTTACATTTTTTTCTCTGTGCTTTCATGTTATTATTTTGCTAATGAATTCCATTATCGTGTAGAATAGTTTTCTGATTTACGAGTGTTACAATCGAAGGGCAGGTAGTAGCACTGCAGTGTTCAATACACGATTTCTTTTCCCGTCATTTAATTGGTTTCGTATTAACCTAATCGAAAGTTTTCCACCGTCGGAACAAGTGTCGTCGACTGTTTGGAACCTCGTCTGGAATGCAAAGCGAAACCGAACGGACGGCCAATTCGCAAGCTATCGGCGACTGGCTAGAAAAGTGTTTTATCGCTTCGTTATTAATTTTAATGCTCGCACGGAAATGTTGAACTCCGCCGCCGCCGCCGCCGTTGTGGCGCTCTCGAGATTCGATATCCGTTGGGAACACCCAATTCCTGGACGTGGTGGCATGATCTACCGGCTGAAGATGTGTGAATTTCTTGCGCGAGTTGCTTACGTTACGTGCAATTAACGGATTTCTTTTTTTTTTGTTAATTAACAGTTTAACGGAATGAGATATTGAGAAAAAAATCCGCTGTCAAAGCATCCAAACAGTTTTTCCAAATGTAATCCTATAATAATCGTTTTTACCTCGTAAGCCACACAAGACGATCACAAAATCCATGAACGATTCGACACACTTCCAGATCATACCATTAACAGCAGCGCTCTCGGTCCTAAATGCAGTATCAATTCATTTGTAATTGTAGATTTTATAGGTTGATGCTTCAGGTCACAGGTTCTAGGTTCATGACCTGAACCAACATTCACTTGACTTACTCTCGCGCAGCATCGTTTGCATTTTATTAATTCATTTCAGAGGTTCGATTCCGCACGAAAAAAATGCGCACTTCGCAAGAAACCTCTCCGGTGCATCGGTGAAACTCTCCTCCTCCGATTAAATGAGGTCTTCGACGAGCGCATCACCGTTTCGAAAGCGTTAGAACGCACTATGAGAAATTTGCTTTAATCGTTACGTTCTCCGGCTTTGAATACCGTAATTATATTTTTCAGAGACGAAGATAAATACATATGCTATTTTAAATACTAATCCTCTTATCATTTTGTTAATCACAACAGTGTTGTACATGCATAGGTAGTATATATCATTCTGAAGAGTTTAAACAAATTAAATTATGTGCCTTAAGTTTTTATATCGATTTTAATTATTAAAACTAAAGAAATATTTAAAGTAGTTGCAGTTAATGTAATCTATGCAATCATATTGCAAGAATTCTTAAAGATAGTAGAAGCTTCCAAGAAAAAAGAGGATTTGTCAGTCTTCGATTCCTTGCCTCGAAGTTATACATATTATGTAACTCACGTTCAACTAAATCATTACTCATATACAGGGTATCCCAAGTTGAGTGGCCTATTCAAAATTTTCGGGAAAGGAAATATACAAAAATCACCCTAAGGTAAAGCGATCTTTCAGATTAAAATATTTTCACTTTTATACGGTTATACCAGAAGTCGCCATTAACTTCCTTATTTTAATATATAATTTTTTTATTGTAAATTCTGATTCTACACATTATTCTAAATAAAAATTGTTGAGGCTTCCCTACACCTAAATGTAACCAATTTTAAGATATCTTCAAATTTATTTAAAAAATTCTCTCGGTGATCCTTCACTTAAGAGAATGTATTTACGACACTTTGAAATTTCAAGATTCAAGTGACGTGTCGTTTGAAAATTGTATAATGTTCAGGGTTTCAAATCATATCCTAATAATTATCCCTGAAAAATTGATAGGCTGGTCACAATATGGTGTCGACGCTCATTATGTTTAATTGCCCAAAACTCAATTTTCGTAAATGGAACAGCCTCTATATTTCTGCATCATGAGATACAGAATCAAATTCTCCATCGATTGGCATTAGCATTCCCTATACCTATTTCTTTTAGTTTTCTCGTTAGCAATAATTCTTTATTATAATGGCGTATTGCTTTCTTTTAATTCATCTTTTTCTGCTATAATTTTATGAAAGTAGTTTTAACAAACTGAACTTCATGGTATCACACCAAGGCAGCAGTCGACTTCCCAAATAAAAAAAGCCTAACTGTTAATTAGCATGACGCATTAATTAATATTTATCACTCTATACAGTTTCACACGAGTTAGTTATTCTTATTTTTCCTTTGCGCTGCTCGACTTATGCATTCACATATACAATTTGTATAAGTTTTATATATGTATGATTATGTAACGTGGCTTTAATTAGACATGAAGATTCCCATACAACGGTAACTCGGCTTGAAATTTGTAGTTCATTTTATCAGATTTACTTGTAAATAACGTACAATAAGATAAATATGGAAATTAACAGCGGCGCACACATAAATAAAATCCGGCCGTCGCATATAATTAATTATAAGTTATACTGTCTGAGTATTTTTTATTTTCGTAATCGCGTGAATAATCACTATTATTATATATATAAATTTGATTACCATTTAAATATGTCGATCTACCGTGAAGTGAACCTTACTTTTCATAATTTCCAGCCTGTTTTCAAAATTAAAGACAATTAATGATACGATAAACTCAATAGTTTTTTTTTTAATAATTCAAAATTTCCTAACGTTTGTCCTTTTTTTTACTTTTACATGCAGGTGATAAATATGTTTACGCAAAAGCAAATTCGTATAGAATTGTCATGGTACACATTATTTTCAATTGGAAAACGCCGTCTATTAGTCGTTTTAAATAAGTTCGATGTGAATTTGAGTCTGATTTGATTATTACATACAAACAAACTGTTCCGTTAATATATTCCATTTGGCTATTGGAAAGCACAAAATAATTAAGATTAATCGCTAATAATTACACCGACGTTTTGATACTTTAGCAAGTGCCATCTATTGACAACAAAAGAGCACTACGTTGTCCAATAAATAATAATTAAAACGTATTAATTTTTAAATGCTATGGTCTGTTTTCACGCTCAAGCAATTTGCGCAAATTTATTTGTACAAACATTTGCACATACAAATTTGCATGCGCAAATGTATGCAGTTTACCAAACTTTGAGCGATTTTGTTGTAAATTGTAAATTCACACGTGCTCACACACCAGGGCCGGATTGTAGTGTTTAGTGGACGTGGTAAAAAAATAACAAGGCATAAATAATGTCTATTAACATAATTATAAAGATTCATTCGGCACCAGAGCCGTGAATGAATGAGCTCTGCATCCCGTAATCTTTATACTGTGGTATACCACAGTATAAAGATTACATAGTAGCGCGACTCTCATGAAAACATTAAATTCGCGCATAACATCCCGCGCAAGGTCTGAGTCACAATCTCGGGATGCAGAGCTCATTCATTCACGGCTCTGGTGCCGAATGAATCTTTATAATTATGTTAATACACATTATTTATGCCTTGTTATTTTTTTACCACGTCTACTAAACACTACAATCCGGCCCTGGTGTGTGAGCACGTGCAAATTTACAATTTACAACAAAATCGCTCACACTTAAAGCAGAACAAACAGTTCGACACATCCCCTTTAATCTACTCGAGGTCAATGAAAATCCAGTAAATAGATCAAAGTGCCGACAAGCGAGTTGCGCTACTGTATTCTTTATATTGTGGTATTAGTGTAAATATTAGTAGATAATCAATATTTTTTTTATTGTGAAATATTTAACGCGTCTATTAGTAGAGGAAGTTTTACGCGGTGAGTTTTCTAATACAGCTTATGTAAGAATTGTTTTAAAATTACAATAATTACATAAAACAACTTTCAAAATGGCACATCGTGTTTGGAGAACGGACGAAGAATTCGGTTCTTTGTCATAGCGACCATTAACTAAAATTAATTCGCAATCGGAATTAATTAATTTAAACACCTGCGATGAGCAGCCTATTGATTAATATGAGCCAACCGAACTGGCCCGGCTAAAACGACATGAAGTTAATTTATCTACCGGTTATTAAATGCGAGTTACACTGTTATTTTATTTTTTTTCTCCTTTCTGATTTTCAAATTTTGTTACTAACAGAAACTTGGATGTTTTACAATTTTTTTCGTGTTTTATAACAAGTTTCACGTTTCCCCGCCAGTGTCGGTAGAGATCAAAGAAAATGTATGTAATTTAATCAAATTAATTAAGTAAGTACCTACTCGGAACTCCTGGCTTATCATCCGAATGAAGTTTTTAAAATTGTTATCAGTTCTTAATTCTCGAGTCAAAAGCTCATGATCATTACGTTCAAGATCATTCAAAAGATTACTTCTACTGTATTTCTGACGACGTGGCGATTAGAGATTAGGGTGGGTCAGAAAACCAAACTTTGAGATAATCTTACCTAATAGGAAAATTATGTTGCCTTTTAGTGATATTATGACACCTACGAAATATTTTTGAATTTAATTAATATTTAGAGGGTGCGCCTTACGTTTGAATTCTTGAAATGATACAAGAAAGGCCATATAGTATGCCATGAAATGTTCGTATTTGTAATAATAATAATAATAATAATAACAGAGTTATCATCAAAACTGTATACTAAAAGGGCAAGAGAAGGTGGATAAAATTAAAACTCGTATCTCGCAGAAATGCTTTAATTCGATAGCAAGAAAAATTTCAATATTAAATGATTTTCATTAATTTTTCTGTTGTATTATTTTTTTAATTATTAATATATGATTATTTTAAACTAAAAACCCTATTTACCTTGAGACATTTATGTTATATGACTACCAGAATATATTCAAGTTATTCGTATTTTCAAGACAAAGCGCAACCTGAAGATGAGTTGCTATTTACTTTAAATTCTAGCTGTTTTTATGTAAAGGCAACATAATTTTGCTATTAAAAATCAAAAGCGCAATATTCGTTTTTTTCCATACAAAAATGACCCACCCTATTAGAGATGGTCGAACCCAAAATCGTCTTTTAGCTCTTTCTTTTCTGGCTTTTGAACAACACTACTGTAACTGCAGCTGCAAGGAGAACCTCCTCGGAAATTGCCGTATGAATAGGTTCTATAATTTGTTATAGGGGCGTCTTAGTTAATGTTTTACAACAGATGTTATACAAATGTTGTGTACCATGCATATAACAAGTTATAACATAACACTATTATATTTACATGTTTTGTTATATAGTGTAAACGCACCTTTATATTGATGAAATCGTTGTGGTGTCCGAAATTTTTTATCTGCAACTGTACATTTACTCTGCAACACCAAAAGTACCATTCATAGATTACCAGAAATCAAAAGTAAACAGAAATGTTTTGAAAAAGTCAAATTTTTCCAGAACTAACAAAGACTAGCATTAGAAGAAAAAAAAGTTACGTCAATGAGGTTATTGTTACTAACCGAGATCTAAGGTACAGAAATAATTTCCTGTCTTCTCTTTCATCAAAGAACTTCTTAACTAGTTTCTATGTTTCTAGCATTATCCGAGTACATACCGGTTGTCCATTTGACAGTGAGACATAGGGATCTAATATGCGAAAGTAGAAATGATTTTTTTATATCTATAGGTATATTTTCGTGAGTAACGCGGTTTAAAGACTACGTCATGGATTACAGTAGTCGCGAAAGCATGTTGGTTGAAATATCTCTATAGTACTTGGAAAAAGAGAAAACATAAAGGTCGATAGGTGACAAATTTACTGCACACGTGTGTATAAGGTTACCATTGGCTTTGCTAGCAAAGGAGAATATTTTATGACGAAAAGGAGGACTTTGCAAGAAAAAGGAGGACTTTTTTGAAATTATTAAAATTCGGTCCTACTAATGTCAATCAAATCTATGACGTTTGTATGCAGGGTACGAAACAAAAAAAAAACAAAATAAATAGCAAACATGTCATAAAGAAGATGTATTTAACTAATTAAATTTAACAAAATTAAATCTTTACTGCGCATGTCAGCATTGGTTCGGAATGTTTGAAGCGAGCGCCACACTCGCGACAGCGCCACTGCGGCCACGTCGCAAATTTAGTTTTCTATGGTCTCTTATGTGTCATGTCATATTAGTGGTTACACCGCTGGTTTGATATCTCACGTAAGAGAATATAGAACACAAAACTTGCGACGTGCCCGCAGCGGCGAAGTCGCAGGTGTGGCGCGCACCTAAAAGTTGGGTACGTTGCAGTTAGGAGACGTTCACACGAGAGCGGTTTAAAACCTCAAGCCTCACTTCACGTTCACCTTCTCCGCTCGTCAAGAACTTTGTCCTTAGTTACTAGTTTGCCTGTTACATGTGCAGTTCTTCTTGAAGAAACGGAAAGTAGACATTAAATCATTTGGTATTTGGGCATTTTAAAAAGCCGGACGGCAAAAAAAAGCCGGCCGGAAATAAAATTTTGAGTACAAAAGTAGGACATGTCCTCCTTTTGCCGCACGGATGGTAACCCTACGTGTGTACTGTGTATTTAAAACATGTAACCCGAATTACAACGACTACCAGCCGAAAATAATCGAACGATGGATGCAGAAAATGTACACAGGTCGAAAGGTTCATCCATATGTTACAGTAACCGCGTTGAACAATTGTAACCATGACGTCACAGTTACTCACGAAAACGTTGTTGTTTAAAACACGCCCTCTTTCATCCGTCACAAAAATATCCCTTATCTGAGTAAATACAAGGGTGGATATGTATTAAGCAAAATTGAACATTCTTCACCAAAGGTATCTACACTTTTGGTGTAGCCAATCTCATAAAAATTATTTGTGTAATGCCCAAATAACTAGAACTATAGGTACATTTTCATAACCAACAACACCCGATGGGGCAGCTCACTTTAACTAACATATACAGATCCATCCATCGCCAAATGTGCCACTGTAGCCCCTTCAAGAAGAAATAGCGCCTGAAATTTTATGATTAGTGCTGGCATGAAATTTTGGAGTTTTTACGAAGGTTCAAATTTAATTTCTCTACTTCGCAACATTCATAATCTTTCAATTTCGGAAAAAAAGCTAAATAGAAAATTGCAAAATAAAATCTGTAAATCTAGAATAGATTTATCATGCGTTACCGGCTATTGCAATAGAGTCTCATAATTTGCCGAGTATAATGGGCAACATAATATAATAAAATGTATTTATAAAAAACTTTCTCTTCCCTTCAAATGTATATACACGAAAAAGGCTTTCCTTCTCTTGAACAGCACATTTTAAGAATAACTTACTCGAAAATATTGATATGGAACATCAAACATAACCTAGAAATCGTAACTTTTAAAAGGTGATAATTTCAAAATTTACGGATAATCCGCAAATTTTATTGCAGAAATACGTTCAATATAAGGTAAATTAACTATTTTTGTCACAGAAAATGTTGAACGTTTATGGACATATTCTTTACCAGACCCTAGTTAAGATTATGTTAATTTATATTTATTTGAAAAATGTAGAAATGGATTTCTTCAGACATGTTAAAGAAAAATCTAATCGCAAATTGAATGTGGGTAAAAATCTTTATGTGTACGTTCATCTTTGCGAACATAGTTCGTTGTCTATGGTAGACTTAAAGCGACAAAAAAAACTGAACTTTTTTGTAGGCTCACTCTTCGAGATCGATTTAAAATAAGTAAACATGCACCTGAAACAAAGACAACCGCGCAAAAAACTGCAAATCACATTGGCCATGCATAACAAAAAAATTGAAAATCGCTTCGCGCATCAGTTAATCATGGACGCTTGCCGAGAGCGTCGACTCGTTTTGCTTTAAATTTAAAAATTTTCGGGTCCAGAAAAGTCGCGTTAGAGAAACGTTTTTATTAGTGCAATATTAGTGCAACGTGTGTCGTTAAATGTATGCGTGCGCGTGCGGGTGTGTATTTGTTTGTGTAGAAGGGCAGAAATTAATGGAATGGTCGGAATGATATACATAGCACAGCGGAGGAAATGCGACGATGAAAATGTAAGTGCTTTTACGTCGTTTAATTGCCTGAAAATGCCGAAAACTCTTTCTTTAAAATTAACGATGTGAAAACTTTAACGTAAATAACTTACGCGATATTTTAAAACTTCTTTTGCACAACAATGGCGGAGGAGCCGGTTTCAAAAATAACAAATGATTCATTTTCATAGGCCTTTATTCATAACCAAAGATGTGTTACGTGCATTTCCAGTTTTCAATTTAAAAATAAATCTTTGTATTCTTATTTCTATGAGCAAATGTAACTTTCCGAGTGTGGTAGTCTTTTTTTGGAAGCTCGTAATCTGTACGTTTCATTTTCAAGTGAAATAAAAAACGTGCCACGTCATCCCCAACGGCTGCTGTCCGCATTGGTTGCGTTCACCAGAACGGGGCGCTTGCAAGCGGCTGCCAATTTTGTTGGGTGAACGGGGCGCTAATTTTCAACTGGTTTACCACGCGGACGCCATTTTTAGAAGCGTACATTTGGTTCTGCTGAATTGTATAAACGTGTTTATAAATCGCGGGGTGAGCTGTTGATCTATTAAGCGTCCACCAGATTACCGCTTACAAAGTAAACGCTGAAACAGTTAAGCGCAAGCCGCTCATCTCCGGTGAACGCACCCGTTTATAGCAGAGAGAGAGAGAGAGAGAAAGGTAATGATGTTTTGTGGCCTAGCTATTATGAGCTCGAAATCTCTAATTTGCAGGTTAGGCACGAACACTAGTTTAGTTTCTTTAAAAATTAAAGATGTCGCTTTATTGTTCAATTAATTTTTTTTCAAAGAAAATTTTGAATATTGAATTCAGTCACTATGAAATTATTTTTTTTTATTGTACGTATTGTAGGCGTCTTGAGAAATGCAATTCATTACCAAAAAGGGCCCAAAAATTTGATTTTTTAAAATTTTCTAAATTGATTTCTGTAACGTCATTATATTAATAATGTGCATTATTGTAATAATTTATGCTCTGTCACATTTATTTTATCTGTGAATTAACTATTGATTTAATAATTACCTACGTTTTTCCTAAACAATAAATCACACAGTTTTCTTATACTTGTTTCTTTAACTAGATAATTTCATTTCTGTTTTCCCATGTTAAATCCCCATGTCTCATTGTCTGAAGGACACCCGGTATATTCAAGGGAATCGCCTTTTGACAAGGAATTTGGGAAATACGCGTTCTACAAGTTTGTTTCTGCTATAATGGCTTTCAGTATCACCAATTTTTAATAAATAAAATGATAAAGTTTTCGTAACACTAACCCTGTACATTTTAGCCCCAACAATTTTGACAAAAACTTTTAGGTAATTTTAATCTATTATAAAAAAAAAAATTCACTCCTTGGTAACCACACGGTCGAACATATACAGGATAGGCCAAATTCGACGCTTTTAATAGGAAACACCTCCTTTTAGAAGAGTTAGACAAAAACTGACCTCGGTGTCTGGAGCTCGATTTTTATTAGAAACTCAATGGTGAAGACCGCATTTTGATATCTTGCACCGTTTTGGAGCTACAAGAAGTTTTTCAAAATTCTGCAATTTCTATAAACCATCGTAGCTCTTTTTTTATGAAAATTTCTGATTTCTGTAAAAACTTTGTTAAGGCACTTTTTGACGTAGAATTCACTGCTCTTAATTACAATTTTCTGAAGCGCATAGTTTTCGACATGTAAGCAAGACTTCCGAATTTTTATTTGGAACACCCTGTACATTTTTACATTTTTAAAAAGAGCATCAAATTACCTTTAGAAAAATATAATATACTTGATACTCGAAGCAAGATTTTTCCAATATTTAGTAGACATGACTTATTATTGAAACAATTGACGTTCTTTTGCATTGGCAGAGTAGACAACTGTCAACGTTCAACGCATACTTTAAAGCGATTGTGAGATTTCTTAACTTATTTTCCTAAAAATTAATGCAAAATGTAAGAAGTACGATATGTTAAAATGATTTAGAGAAGTAGACGAAAATGTAGATGCAGCTTATAATTTCGATCAGGAACGATACCCTGGAAGAAGGCAACCCTTCACAGACATTTTCTTCCGCTTAAAAATGATGGCAACCCTTTAAAGACATTTTCTTTCACCTAAGAATGATCCAAAATTTACTTTTTTTTTAGGTGAAAGAAAAAAAAAGAATCTAAATTTTCTTAGAACTACATTTGAAGAATATTTGGATGATATTAATTTAAGGAGACTTCCAGAATTATGGTTTCAACATGATGGTGCACCACCGCACAATGCAAGGGCTGTTTGTGATTATTTGAACGAACAATTTCCAAATCAGTGGATTGGGAATAGGGGAGTAGTTCGTTGGCCTGCAAGGTCACCGGACCTCTCTCCACTAGATTTCTTTTTGTGGGGAGTTTTAAAAAATAAAATTTATGCAGAACCAATTAACGACATTGCCGACCTACGAAATAAAATTTTACTTTCTTTTAATTCACTACGAAGAAGAGACGTTCAACGTGCTATTAACAACATTCGACGAAGAATAAATTTATGTATAGAAAAGAGCGGAGGATATTTCGAATATCTTCTCTGAACGTTTTGTTTTGTTTTAAATTATTATTATTCTAATATTTCTTCACTCCTCTCATCATTAAGGCAACTTCCATACTTCTTTTGAGTTTTATGAAAAGATCCACAAAGTGCAATGCTTCTATCTAATTTATTAAACAATGTTCTATGTGTTTAGCGTTTTTCTGGATATTGTTTGAATTAAATTTGGTTTGATGTTAAGTTATTGTTGTTAACATAATAAATTTTTAAATTTTCGTCTTTCTTGATTTATAACGGTAATTTTTATAACTGAAAATTTTACTAAATTCAGCTTTCGTAATGTACCTACGAAATAAAACTTCGAAGGCATATCAAAGCTTTTTTGTTTTTGTCTTCCCAGCAAATCATATCGAGGGCGTCATATCAGAAGGACGTATCAGCATAGGATTATAATGGCGCTTACGCCCTTCTGATATGACGCCCTCGATATCTTTGCACTGTTATTTTCAACAGTTTCTTTCATTTATAGTTAGTTCACTTTATTAAATAGGGATGTGTGATACATGTAGAAACATCAGAAAAAATAGATCTATTTAATGGTATTAATATCCAATATGGCGGCCATAAGAAAAAATGAAGTTGATGATGGTCAGAGCGAAACGAAACGTTGTAAGTACAATCTAATGATATCATCGTAAAGAGCTCAAAAAAGTGCCTGTAGGATGTATTCATTTTGTTGTGATCCCTGTAATAATAACTTCAGAAAAAATAAAAAAGAAAATTACGTTTTACGGTTTTTTGGAAATATTTCAAGAACTAAAAATCGTAGAAGATATTTCAAAACAGATTATTGTTCAGCACTAAAATACGCAACTTTGCCCCGATTTAACCGACTTCGTATCTCTTACCGTTTCCGAGATCCCAATGGTGAGCCTTGAATTTGTAACAGCCTGTATTATATTTTTGTGAAGGTAATTTTATAATCTTTTCAAAAATGCAAAAATATACAGGGTATTCCATATAAAAATTGGGAAGTTCTGTTATATCTCTACGTCAAAAAGTGCCTTAAGAATGTTGTTACAGAAATCAGATATTTTCATAAACAAAAGAGCTACGATGGTTTATAGAAATTGCAGAATTTCGAAAAACACTTTGTAGCTCCGAAACGGTGCAAGATATCAAAATGCGGTTTTCGCCATTGAGTTTCTAATAAAAATCGAGCTTCAGGTACCGGGGTCAGTTTTTGTCTAACTCTTCTAAAAACAGGTGTTTCCTATTAAAAGTGTCAAATTTGGCATATCCTGTATATGTTCGACCGTGTGGAAAACCAGAAAACAAGTTCGACGGACTTTTTGTATGTGCGTACATGTTCGAAGCGTTTTTCGGGCCAACACATGCACGTTAATGTTCGGCGAACATGTACGCGCGTACATGTGTTAAGACATGTGGGATCGTGTATTCCCTGCTTTAAAATTAACTTGAAAATATTTCTCGACCAAATCACGCTTTTTAATTTTATACATCAAGGATTTGCCTATTATTTTATCTCAAAATTCCTTTATTTAAACATGTTTCTTGTGTAACAGAATGAAATGAAATACATATTTCCAAATCAAATCCAGAAAGTAAAAAATAGTTGCCATGGAAACTTATTCGTGCACGCATTTTTTGTTTTATCTGCTTGACAAAAACGCATCCTCGACGAGCACCGTACGTTTTTTACGCCGAAAAATAGAAATGATGATTGGTCATTGGTTCCAGCAAAAACACGCAGTAGCTTTGCCCCACATTTTCGCATCGCGATCGAATTAGTTTGTTTTAAGTGCCGTGACGGTGTTACAATGTAATTAATTTTTGTGTTTTAAAGTAATTATTTGCGGAATTAATTAAATGATTAGGTAAGAATATTTAACATTTTTATAACGCCTTCGGATCAACTTCAGGGACACATTTGAATCGACTACAAAAGTCGTTATAAGATGATAGTCTTTTCTAACAATAATTTTTCTTTTCAGTGATGTGTGTGAAAGTGGTTGGTGATTTCTTCCTCGATTACTCTAGCAGGGTGGGTTTAAGAAATAGATTTGTACGCTGCGAATCAAGGTGAGGTACGTATCGATTTTTTTTTGTTTAATTTTAATTTTTGTTGAAAATCTTCCAAATAAATTTTCTGGACAGTTTTTGTAGAAGTTGCTATGTATTTAAAAATCTATGTATCGTGAATTTCACATTCCATTCGTTATAAAACTTGCCCGGAAAATATAATTAAACTACAAATTTTTCCAAGTTAAATTTGATTTTTTTTTTTAGTTCCACTTCAGGTTGCAGAAGGGATGCATATCGGTGAGTGCTTATATTTTTTCCTGTGAACTTCAAGTAACTTTATGAATGGGTACCTTTGTACCTCATTTGTACCTTTTTCATAGTTCCTATAAAATATATTTGTTTGCAATTTTTTAGAGGTGTATTTCCCAATCTACAGTATGCCCCCGGATTGAGTTTACAATACGGATAATGGACCAAAAATTTTTGAATTAAGATTTCATGTCCTACAGTTCAGGTCTGCTTGGCGTGAAATGAATTTATGTTAAATTTGACGCTGAAAGTCTTCAAGATGGCGGAATTAACACAAGAAGAAGTAAAATCTGTGTAGGTAAAGTGGTCTTCCTTTTGAATTTAGGAGAAAAATTTAGTAAGATTAAATGATTCTCATTTCAAATTAGGGAGATATACCAAATTCCAACATCCTAGAAAAAAAAATTGAATTACGGAATATTAGGATTTCAGTACAGTTGTAAGACATTAACACTGTCAGCTGCTAATTTGGATGGAGTGTTATTTGAATAATCATATTTTATTTGTTTTTGGTCAATAAATATGTAGATGGCGTTAACATTTTACAACTTTACTGAAATATTATTTATAATTAGTAATTTTCCGTAATTCAATTTTTTTTTCTAGGATGTTGGAATTTGGTATATCTCTCTTATTTGAAATGAGAATCATTTTATCTTACTAAAATTTTCTCCTAAATTAAAAAAAAAGACATCTTTATCTACACAAATCTTACTTCTTCTTATGTTAATTCCGCCACCTTGAAGACTTTCGGCGTCAAATTTGGCACAAATTCATTTCACGCCAAGCAGGCCTGAACTGCAGAACATGAAATCTTAATTCAAAAATTTTTGGTCCATTGGTCCATGGTATTGTAAACTCAATCCGGGGACATACTGTAGAAGAACTCGGCCATTTTGTAACATAATGATTACAACTTTAATAATAATTAATTTAATTTTTAATACACAGTGACTTTCATAGAGTTCGTAACAAATGGGAAAAATTCTTATTATTGATTTTTGCCAAAAAAATTTACTACATTTAGTTTGTGCATAAATCAAAATATAAAATAAAACAATTACAAGCAACAAATTTAAAACATGACTAAAAACTTGAAAAATTGCGATAATTCAAATTTATTAATCTCTTTCTTCTTGTTGAGGCTTTATGGTTCTTAAAAATTTCATAAGCATAATCTATTAAGCTTCAGGCTGCCTAAAATATACCACTCCACTAGAAGATGTTCAAACACAGAAAAATACTTTTTTCTAAAACCGTGCGTAAAGTAGATACTTTAAAGGTTAATTTTAGTTTGTAAAGTGTCACTTTTTACGCATTAGTGCGTGAAAAGTACTTTTCAAAAGTACTTTTTAGGTACTTTTCATTAGTGCGTAAAGTAAAATGTAAAATGGATTTTTGGCGTGGGTGCCTCCCCCCGCCCCACCCGCCAGAAGATGTCCATGAGAAAATAAAAAGTTGAATGTCGTTTGTTCGTAATTTTTGATGACATTAGAAAGATATTCAAATTTCAAATTCCTCATAAAAATGTGCCTTAACAATGTGTGACCTAAAAATGCCTACCTTCATTGATTTTCATAGAAAAAAATAATAACGTAAAAAATAGGTGAAATTTGTTTGAAGATTATTGATTGGGATAAAAATACGCACTAATTTAACCGAGATCTCCATGGTTAGGCTCGAAAAACGGACACCTTTAAGTATAAAAGTGTATAAAGTTTTTTTTTTTAAGCAAAGAAAGTGTATTGCAATGTATTTTACAATGGTCTCCAAAGTTTCGTTTGACAATGCTAGCAACTCTAATAATTTTCTACTCAAAGACTTGAATAATTACGGGAAATATTTCAGCATTATCGTTGCTTGCATCAGTCGATATTCCTAAGTAAACAGCGTCTTATGAAATTAATTTATCTAGCGGCCATTAAATGCGAGCAACACTTTTATTTTTCTCTTTTATGATTTTCAAATTTTGTTGCTAACAGAAACTTGTGATGCAAACGTAAACTGAAATAAATCATTTAAATGAGCTAAGATGAAGTAATAATTATTATATATACATGAAAGTCGTTCGTCTTTCAAAATATATCCCATTTTGTGTAACAGTGTATTTATTAGCTTCCCAGTCACCTACATGCAAAGTTGCAACACTACTTTCACGTAATGGAAGGAAGCATCTTCGTACTGGAATGTTGTACCGTACCGCTGTATACCATCTCTAGCATATATCTAGCTTGCACGTTTCGTTCTAAAAGAAGTCTACTTTACGATAATCTAATAAAGTATGCATACTTTCAAATAGCACTAAGACAAAATAATCAAAAATTATTCTTCCTTCCTTTATTTCTTTATTATTATTCATTGTTCTTCGTCGTTGCATGAAAACGTATTTTTTGCTTGCACAAGTCAGAAAGTTTGGCAAACTCACCGTAAAATAGATTATCAATTCAGCTCTTGTTTATGTAAATTTGCATACGCAAATGTATGCACAAATCCATTTGCGCAAATTGCTTTAAATAAAAGTTCGTATTTTTTGGAATGGGGAGGAAGATGAAGGTATGTTTTGATTTGTTCTATAAAAAAAAGTCGTTGCATATTAGTAACAATATAATAAAAGATAATTACAACGACAGTATAAGGATTACACAGTAGCGCAACTCTCATGAAAATATTTTAAATTCGCGCATAACATCCCGCGCAAGGTCTGAGACACAATCTCGGGATGCAGAGGTCATTCATTCACGGCTCTGGTGCCGAATGGATCTTTATACACTTTATTTATGCCTTGTTTTTTTCTTACCACCTCCACTAAACACTACAATCCGGCCCTGGTGTGTGAGCACCTGTGAGTTTACAATTTATAGTCGTCCAAGTTTTCTATCGGTTTTATGATCTTGCTACAAAAAACAGCTTCAAAGAGACCGGTCTGCGGTCGCCTTTCTATCGCTTTTTTTTGGCAGGGCCATAAAATCGCTACCAAACTGGGACGACTATACAAAAAAATCGCTCACACTTAAAGCAAAACAAACAGTTCGACACATCTCCTTTAATCTACTCGAGGTCAATGAAAATCCAGTAAAGAGATCAAAGTGCCCACAAGCGAGTTGCGCTGCTGTATTCTTTATGCTGTGTTACAACTTTATTAATATTAGAGATACCGGATATCCGGCGTATTCATATTCGGCCGGATATTCGGCCAAATTTATTCAGCGTACACGAAGAGAACAAGTCGGAAACTGTAAAGGTAAACGTCCACTTATTAGCGAAAGCCCGGCAAACTAAAATACCTACTAATTTTGTACCTACTAATTTTTTGATCGAAACCCTGTTAACTTAAACTACAAATTTTATTTAATAATAAATAACTTTTGATTTATTATTATTGACCCTTAATAAGTCCATTATCATACCCCGCGTTAAATATCTGGCCAGGCCGGGTATTAATAGGTAGTATCCGGAATTCGGCCGGATAGCAAAACTGTGGCCGGATAGCCGGATAACCGAACAGTTTCCGGATATCCGCTGCATCTCTATTCGATATTAATCTTTGAAATATTTGATATTAATAATAAATGTTTTTAGATGGGGATATTTTACGCCCAAAAGGTAATTACTCGCTAGGAAATTATCGATTGCAAGTGGTAATTCCGTTAATATTATCGCCAGTAAATAAATTAGTTCCTTTATGTTGTAATAAAAACTGATCAGGATGCGCTGGTTAATTATCTCTTTGACGCAGCAGAAGGAACAAAAGCTTACAATAACAATTATATCTTAATATCGGACGAAACCGGGCACGATGATAATGATAATTATTAAATGCAATGCATCCTTAATAAGCCTTTCCTAGTCTCTCTCTGCGCGCATGGGAATCGAAAGCTCTGCAAGATGAGGAAAAATAAGAACCTCTTGTTCGCCGCAGAGAAGAGCGCGCAAACAGAAGCTGTAATGAATTAAGTTGATGCATTGTTATTAAAAAAAAGAATGTCCCGTTAGAAGTAAACATCGTGGCTGCTTTTATTTATATATAATTCTAAATGGATTCCCACAGGCTTGCGATCATGCCTAGCCATTTTCCGTTTACATACATTTTCATCTGCACTTATTATGTGTATGTATAAGTATGCTCGCTTGTGAATGCCTTTCTCTTCAAATTATTATTAACATAAGTACACCGACGAAACCGTTCTTTTTTTTAATTTGCGGATCACACGGTTTCTACATCGCTGCAATTATAAATAAATAAATAAATTTATTCATATACTATAATTAAAATTGAATCTCTCATCAGCTAAGTGAAATACATCATATTTTCCTACTTCATTTAATTTAAAATTAGCTATGTACAAGGTGATTCGGATTTAATCTTGATAACTTCAGAGTCAACGGAACTTAAGAAAAATAACGAAATTTTCTTCAATAAACGCTTTGTTTACCAGAAAATGGCGTTGTTGAGTTGTCAAGATTAAACCTGAATCGCCCTTTTCTACAAGAATTAAAACTGACAATTTTACTTACAATTAGTAATTAAATATTCTATTTACCTATCTAAATAAAACATGGAAAATTATCCTTTATGTCGGAGTCAATAAATCTGACAATTTCTTAATAATTTCAGAATACGAGAATTCCGATTGTATAGTTATTAACATAATTAAGGATTACCGCTCACAATCTGTTTTATGACCACGATAAGACGTCGATTATTTTATGAGTTTCAAATAATCTGCAACATTCTACAGGGTGAGCCAATAGTGCGTGTTCGGAATATAGCGTCTTTATTATTGCAAATATTTAAAATCTGTTTACGGTTAACTTGTCCCCTCTCAGTGAAATGTGCCTGCAGTTTCTATTCTGAAGAGTGCAAAAATTTATTTTGGTGGTACATTAAGGGTGCAAACATTTGGTGCAAGAAAATTTTGAAAAACGTTATTGGGAGGGGGAAAGTTAGTTTAGAGATTTTATATTTGGTTATGTGGCAGTTCTTTTGAATTTATTTTGTATCTTGATTACTTAATCGTGATCGATTGATCATGATCTGAAGCTCTTAGCGAAAGAACACAGCTACTGTCAGCTGGCACAGCTGCTTTAATCTGAATTGTGATCAGGATAGCCAACTTTAGAATCATCTCATAACAGTAAATAACATGCGTTTAATTTAACGTGAGGTCACTAAATGTAGAAATATTCATCATCCTTATATTATTCTACGCTGAGTTTTTGAACTGAAATTTGTTTATTTGCTTTTATAAATGTGAATAAATTTTGTATTTGGGACATTTTGGTTATAATAGGTTACCGCACATGCTTCAAAGTTTAAGGAAGCCTCAAAAGTGTCTCCTTCATAAAGGAAGGTAGAAGGAATGTCTGTGAATTCGATTTTATAAATAAGGCCGGCCTTACACTTTAACCCTCCTTTCTGAAGGAATGTTAGAGGAGCAATGTAAGGAGCGTTCTTGAATTCCGCCCGTAGTGTCTTAATACGTGACACTACGATTACAATAGTTATTTTTGGAGGTTACTTTTAAGGTAAGAAATTAGTTAAATATTAGAAAATTAAGGATTATATTGCAGAACTGCAATCTGCAATAATCCACACCTCAAAGATTTAACGAAACAAATTAATTATGGCTAGAAAGTTGGTTAACGTGCGTATTCTTTTAGCGCTTTTATTCAAGTTAGAATAAAAGGATAAAAGCTTGTTAGTGTACGGGGACTTTTCAAGAAAACTTTCAAAGTAACTTTACAAGTTTTCTTGTAAGCGTCAATTGGGCTATATAAATATGTATGTATATCATTCGGCACTAAGAATATTTTTGTTACAGCGTGTAATTTCCTTGTGCGCAAGTAATGTGGGTGTATGTACGCCTTCTGGCGGTTTACAAAACTGTTGATATGCGATAATCAGTCGGCTCAACTTTCATTTCCATATTATAATTTCAAGCGCTCTTCTAAGTGAACTTTCTAAAAGAAGATGAGTTCCATTAATCTCGCGAAATATATTTGACCCGTCCGTTGGAGAAAGGCGCATTAAACTTTAATCCGTAAAATATTAGCAATTTACATGAACTTAATTATCGATCACGCTTTTATTACGCTCGATAAAGTAATCAAAATTTTACTTGAGTTTTATTTTTGCTTTATTTACTTAAACCAGGGCTGAAAAAATATTGATTAAGTCTTGTTTAATTTAACAAAACCTCGCAGAAAAGATGAGATATCCCTTTTTCTTGTTTGTTTAAAAAGGCAATGCTATCGATGATGACACAGTTTAAAATATAAAAATAAGGCCGCAACTTATTAAAAAAGAATATTTAATTAAACGTGAAACGTAACGTCGCTAATCTCTATCTTCGCAATGGCCTTAGAAGCCCAGCACACTTTCTCTAAGTAAAAATGAACATTCTGAAATTGTTAGTCTAAATGGTCGATACTGTCAACATTTTAAGGAGAGTTTACATTTAAATCGTGCATAGAAAATGACATTTTATGTAGGTTTAACGAAATGCCCGTCATATTCTAGTGGACATTTAAGTTTCAGTAAGAATATGGATGACATCATATACAGACCATACATTATAGGTCTGTTCTAGCAGCAGTACAATTTCTAACATTTATCTACTGCTGCTAGAACAGACCTTCTGAGGACGTCTTAAATTTAAGCTCTCGTTAAAATGTTGGTAATACCGGTCATAAGCCATAAACTACAGGGGTAAAAGGTTTCCCACATTTGACGACATTTGGGAATGCAATCATCGTCGAACATGTCACCGAACACCTTTGCACGCAGAACATTTAATTAATTGCGCATGCATTTGGTCGTCGTGCGTTTGGTTTCGCGTTTTTTCGCAAGGTTCATAAAACACATGGCGTATTTTAAAATTAGCTCCGATAATTGCAACGCTGACAATCTGTCTTCGAACAGGACCGGATCACATCTGCAATTTTAATTCGCTCGCATTGCGTGGGCTCTTCTTATTTTACTTCCTGATTATATTGATACTTTGAGAAACATTTTCGAAAAGTTTCCTTGAATTTGATTCTGATGCATGATTTTAATCATAAATAAATAGGCAAACTAAATTAATTAAATAAATTTAAATATGATACGATAAATCCAGGTAGTGATAGGCAGTATTTTCTTTTTTTGAAGAGCATAGTTCGGTGAGAGGTAAGTCGGTACCCCCGGCGGCTGACATCTGCCTGCTACCGCATCTGCAACCATTTCTTCTTAAGAAGCATCAGCAGGAGCAACAGCACACACAGCACATGGTATATTCTATTATCTTGTTCCGTTTTAGGTCTCCACTCATCCATAAAGAAAACATTCTTACCTAGCGAAAATATCGTTATTTCTCTGGTAGGCCGGTACCACACTTCCTTCCGTAAGTCATGCACTTTGCGGAACAACACGCAATTGACTGAGAATATATACAGAGTGGAAAGTTTAACTGGAATAAATTCTGTAACTTAGAAAATTACCATTTGTAGCAAAATTCTTGGAACAGGTCAATTTTTAATTTTAATGGCGCATATTACAAAGGGACTTCTTTAACTTTTCAATTATTTGGAGGGGTGAAACAACCCCTAACTTTTTTTTTTAAATGGAAGGGTATGTTGAGTAATTTTTTTTTCTTAAAGCTTGTTCAATTGGTAATACAGCTACGTTTTTATTTTTTAATTTTTCTTTAACAGTAAAAGGAAAAAAAAAATTAAAAAAAAAAAGATTTTTTTTTTTTTACTAAAACCGTTTTTCCCAGTAGATGGATAGGAAGAACAGGACCGATTGAGTGGTCAGCAAGATCTCCAGATCTCACCCCTTTAGACTTTTTATGGGGGGGTATTTAAAAAGTAAAGTTTATGTGACTAAACCAAACGACATAGCATAACTTCAGGAAAGAAAAATTAAAAAAAAAATAAAAAAATTAAAAAATAAAAACGTAGCTGTATTACCAATTGAACAAGCTTTAAGAAAAAAAATTACTCAACATACCCTTCCATTTCGTTTTTATTTTTTAATTTTTCTTTAACAGTAAAAGGAAAAAAAAATTAAAAAAAAAGATTTTTTTTTTTTTTACTAAAACCGTTTTTCCCAGTAGATGGATAGGAAGATTGAGTGGTCAGCAAGATCTCCAGATCTCACCCCTTTAGACTTTTTATGGGGGGGGTATTTAAAAAGTAAAGTTTATGTAACTAAACCAAACGACATAGCATAACTTCAGGAAAGAAAAATTAAAAAAAAAATAAAAAAATTAAAAAATAAAAACGTAGCTGTACTCCCAATTGAACAAGCTTTAAGAAAAAAAATTACTCAACATACCCTTCCATTAAAAAAAAAAAGTTAGGGGTTGTTTCACCCCTCCAAATAATTGAAAAGTTAAAGAAGTCCCTTTGTAATATGCGCCATTAAAATTAAAAATTGACCTGTTCCAAGAATTTTGCTACAAATGGTAATTTTCTAAGTTACAGAATTTATTCCAGTTAAACTTTCCACTCTGTATATTGTAAATCTTAGTATTTAATCTTTTAGTATTAAGATAGAAATTAAATTGAAATCAGAACAAGGCCAATAATTCTTCTCAGAAATTTAGTAGCAGTTTGAACATAGGCGAAGTAATGCTAGATGTCCCTGTACATGCTACATATCCTTATTCAGGTGCTCATAATTAGCAGTAAAAAAAATTCTAATTTTAAAACTTCCTCTTTTGCTTCCCATATTTTTTAAAGTATGAAATGAAATGCGGTTTTATTAATAAGGCCCTGAGTATACTTCTGTGTAATAAAGTTAATTGCACAGAAATATTGTTGTTTAAAGCGGACGTAAAAACAAATTATTATATGTCAGAATAAAATAAGAGACAAAGTCAAATGAAAACCTTAAAAGTACCTAACGGAACCTTGTCTTACAAGTTGATAGGAATATTATTTTTGAGTTGTATAAACTGTAAAATAATTACTGTGCTTAATTTTATTGAAAGACTGGGGAAGTATGCCGTACTTGTTGAAAAACAAAATTTTGTAAATTTTATTCTAGGGTTATTCGGCAAGGTTGGGCTGAATTCTTAAAGACACTCTTTTGTTGTATGCCTTATATTTCGAAACAAGATTTGTTTCATCATCAGAGGCTCTGTGATTGTACAAGATATGCAGTTAGTAAAAAAGTTTTTTCAAAAAATTAAAATGACTTACAACAGCTTGAGGGTTCCAAGTAAAGTAGCACATTACAGTAATTACAATTTTCAAACAGTTAAAACATTATAAAACACGTTAAAATTAAGTGAAGAACAAAACACAAAATTTGTAGGTTAAACATCAATGGCTGACACAACGCGCGGGAACCACAAGGATCAAAGAGCAAACCACGTTCACAAAAATTGGCGGCAATTTTGAAAAATAAACAATTTACAAAAAGTTCTATTTTTGTTTTCTTTTTTCCTTTTCCATTAAATTACAATAAATATTACTTAAATTTTGTATGTCAGATTGTGCATTCATTGTATCAGAGTGAGTGTAGATGTGAAACATTTCGATAAAAAGTCTTTTGTGTAAGTTGTTCTCAGTCGTGATCACCTCCACACTGTCCAATTTAATGTTATGATTAAATTCATTAATGTGGTTAACTAGAGAATTGGCATTATTGTTATGTTTAATGTCACTTTTATGTTTCATTACACGTTGTTTTAAGTGTTGAGATGTCTGTCCAATGTAGACGTGGTCACACTGACAACAACCCACACGATAAATCACATTTCTTTTTAATTCGTTAGAAATAGGTTCCTTAACATTAGAAAAAAGATTATTAACAACTTTGACATTTTTAAAAGCTATCGTGATATTTTCCTGGGAGAACAATTTGTTGATCTTCATTTGAATTTCGTCAATAAAAGGAAAAGATTTAAAAAATTTTATAGTGTTGAGTTCATAAGGAGTCAGATTGTAGTTTTTTGTTTTTTTCGCTAAGTTGGAGTCATGACTATGAATGAGTTTGTTGACAAGAGTTTTGGGGTAACTGTTTTGTTGTAGAATATTGGATAATTTATTCAGATTTTTTTCCCTAAATTTGTTATGTGAGATTTTTAGTATTCTATTTTTCAT